>PVHT020000174.1:7220244-7382763 GCA_004024745.2 Catagonus wagneri
TTTTTTTTTTTTTGGTGTTTAGCTGTAGGAGGTGTTTGTAAATTTTGGAGATGAATCCCTTGTCAGTTGCTTCATTTGCAAATATTTTATCCCATTCTGTGGGTTGTCTTTTTGTTTTTTTTTAGGGTTTCCTTTTCTGTGCAGAAACTTTTAAGTGTAATTGAGTCCCATTTGTTTATTTTTCTTTTTATTGTCATTACTCTGACAGATGGCTTTGAAAAGTTTTTGACATCATTTATGTCAGAGAGTGTTTGGCCTCTGTTTTCCTCTAAGAGTTTTATAGTATCTGGTCTTATATCTAGATCTTTATTTTTGTGCATGGTGTTAGGAAGTTTCTAGTTTCATTTTTTTACCTGTGACTGTCCGGTTTTCCCAGCACCATTTATTGTCTTTTCTCTGCTGTATATTCTTGCCTCCTTTGTCATACATTAGTTGACTATACATGTGTGGGTTTAATTCTGGGCTTTCTATCCTGTTCCACTGATCTGTATAACTTTCTTTGTGCCAAAACCATATGTTATGATGACTGTAGCTTTGTAGTATAGTCTGAATTTGGGGAGCCTGATTCCTCCAGCTCCATTTTTCTTTTTCAGAATGTCTTTGGCTATTCTGGGTCTTTTGTGCTTCCAAACAAACTTTAAAATATGTTGTTCTAGTTCTGTGGAAAATGTGCTCAGTAATTTGATAGGGCTTGCATTGAATCTGTAGATTGCCTTGGGTAGTATAGTCATTTTGATAATATTGACTCTTCCAATCCAAGAGCATGCTATGTCTTTCCTTCTGTTCATGTCATCCTTAATTTCTTTCATCAACATCTTATAGTTTTCAGAGTACAGTTCTTTTGTCTCTTTAGGCAGGTTTATTCATAAAAGTATTTGATTCTTTTTGATGTGATGGTAAACGGGATTGCTTCCCTAATTTCTCTTTCTGACCTTTCATTGTTAGTATATAGAAATGCAGTTGATTTCTGTGTATTAATTTTGTATCCTGCAACTTTGCCGAATTCATTGATGAGCTCTAACAGTTTTCTGGTAGAGTCTTCAGGATTCTCTAGGTATAGCATAGTGTCATCTGCAAACAGTGATAGTTTTGCTTCTTCCTTTCCATTTTGGATTCCTTTTATTTCTTTTACTTCTCTGATTTCTGTTGCTAGGACTTCCAAAACTATGTGGAATAGTAGTGGCAAGAGTGAACATCCCTGTCTCTTTCCTGATCTCAGCGGGAATTCTTTCAGCTTTTCACCATTGAGAATGATGTGAGCTCTGGGTTTGTCATAGAAGGCCTTTATTACGTTGTGGTAGGATCCTCCATGCCCACTTTCTGAAGGTTTTTTTATCAGGAATCGGTGTTGGATTTTGTCAAAGGCTTTTTCTGCATCTATTGAGAGGATCACCTGGTTTTTATTCTTCAGTTTGTTAACGTGGTGTATCACACTGATTGATATGTGGATATTGAAGGATCCTTGCATCCCTGGGATAAATCCCACTTGATCGTGATGTACAATCCTTTTAATGTATTGTTGGATTCAGTGGGCCAGTGTATTTTTGAGGATTTTTTTGCACCTATGTTCATCAGTGAGATTGACCTGTAATTTTCTTTTTTTGTGATATCTTTGTCTGGTTTTGGATTGGGGTGATGGTTGCCTCATAGAGTGAGTTTTGGAGTGTCCCATCGTCTGCTATTTTTTGGAATAGTTTCATAAGGATAGGTGTTAGCTCTTCTCTAAATGTTTGATAGAATTGGCCTGTGAAGCCATCTGGTCCTGGACCTCTGTTTGTATGAAGATTTTTAATCACAATTTCAGTTTCAGAACTTGTTATCGGTCCATTCATCTTTTCTATTTCATCTTGGTTTAGTCTTGGAAGATTGTACTTTTATAAGAATTTGTCCATTTCTTCTAGGTTTTCCATTTTATTGCCGTATAGTTGCATATAGTAGTTATGATCCTTTGTATTTCTGTGATGTCTGTTGTTACTTCTCCTTTTTAATTTCTAATTTTATTGATTTGTGTCCTCTCTTTTTTTCTTGATAAGTCTGGCTAAGGGTTTATCAATTTTGTTGATATTTTCAAAGAACCAGCTTTTAGTTTCATTGATCTTTTCTATGGTTTTCTTCGTTGCTATTTCATTGATTTCACTCTGATCTTTATGATTTCTTTTCTTCTACTAACTTTAGGTCTTGTCAGTTCTTCCCTCTCTAGCTGCTTTAGATGTAAAGTTAGGTTGTTTATTTGAGCTTTTTCTTGTTTCCTGAGGTAGGCTTGTATTGCTATAAACTTTCCTCTGGGAACTGCTTTTGCTGCATCCCAGAGGTTTTGGGGTGTCGTGTCTTTGTTGTCATTTGCTTCTAGGTATTTTTTAATTTCCTCTTTGATTTCTTCACTGATCCATTGGTTGTTTAGTAACATGTTGTTTAGTCTCCACATGTTTGAATTCTTTGCCATTTTTTTCTTGTTGATTTCCAGTCGTATAGCATTGTGGTCAGAATAGATACTTGAAATGATTTCAATTTTCTTAAAGTTACTGAGGCTTGATTTGTAGCCCAGGATGTGATCACAATCTTGGAGACTGTTCCGTGTGCACTTGAGAAGAATATGTATTCTGTTACTTTTGGATGGAATGTCCTTTAAATATCTATTAAGTCCGTCTAGTCTAATGTTTCATTCAGAGCCTGTGTTTCCTTACTGATTTTCTGTCTGGATGATCTATCCATTGCTATAAATGGGGTGTTAAAAGTCCCCCACTATGATTGTGTTGTTGTTGATTTCTCCTTTTAAGGTTGTTAGCAGTTGCCTTATATATTGTGGTGATCCTATGTTGGGTGCATCGATATTTAAAATTGTTATATCTTCTTCTTGGATTGATCCTTTGATCATTATGTAGTGCCCTTCCTTGTCTCTTAAAATGTTCTTCATTTTAAGGTCTATTTTGTCTGATATGAGTATTGCTACTCTGGTTTTCTTTTGATTCTCCTTTGTATGGAATATTTTCTTTTTCTTTTTTTTTTTGTCTTTTTTGTCTTCTCTAGGCCCACACTAGCAGAATATGGAGGTTCCCAGGCTAGGGGTCTAACAGGGGCTGTAGCTTCTGGCCTTCGCCACAGCCACAGCAACATGAGGTCCGACCTGTGTCTGCAACCTACACCATAGCTCACGGAAAAACCGGATCCTTAACCCACTGAGCAAGGCCAGGGATCAAACCCGCAACCTCATGGTTCCTAGTCAGATTCGTTAACCACTGAGCCACAATGGGAACTCCTGGAATATTTTCTTCTATCCTCTCACTTTCAATTAGTGTGTGTCCCTAGAAGTGAAGTGGGTCTCTTGAAGACAGCATATATATGGGTCTTGTTTTTGTATCCATTCAGCTAGTCTATGTCTTTTGGTTGGGGCATTCAGTCCATTAACATTTAAGGTAATTATTGATATATATGTTCTTATTGCCGTTTAAATAACTGTTTTGGGTTTTTGTTGCTCTTTTTTCATCCCTTCTTCTCTTGTCTCCTCTCACAAAATGACTATCTTTAATGTTGTATTTGAGTTGATTTTTCTTACTTGTTTGTGTATCAATTGTAGATTTTTGGTTTGCAGTTATCCTGAAGTTTTGATATAGGAGTGTATATACAAGTGAGATTCTTTTAAGTTGTTGGTTTCTTAATTGCACATGCTTCTCCAGTGTCCTGCATTTGTGCTCTCTTCTCACGATTTCTGATTTTGGTAGCACAATTGTGCATGGATGATTTAGTATCTTTCCTGTGTATGCCCTTACTGGTGAGCCTTGTCATTTGTAGTGTTTTAGTTTCTGGTTGTGGCCTTTTCTGCCTAGAGAAGTTCCTTTAGTATTTGTTGTAAAGCTGGTTTAGTGTTGTAGAAATCTCTTAGCTTTTGCTTATCTGTAAAGGTTTTGATTTCTCCTTCAAATCTGAATGAGAGCCTTGCTCATTAAAGTAATCTTGGTTGGAAGATTTTTCCTTTCATCACATTAAGTATATCATGCCATTCCCTTCTGGCCTGCAGAGTTTCAGCTGAAAAATCTACTGATAACCTTATCAGGGTTCCCTTGTATGTCATTTGTTTCTTTCCCTATTTACTTTCAATATTTTATCTTTGTCTTTAATTTTGGTCATTTTGATTAATATGTGTCTTGGGGTATTCCTCCTTGCGTTTGTTTTATATGGTACTCGTTGCACTTCTTGTATCTGAGTGAGTGGTTCCTTTCTCATATTAGGGAAGTTTTTGGCTATTATCTCTTCGAATATTTTTTCTGTCCCCTTCCCTCTCATTTCTCCCTGTGGCACCCCTATAATACGGATGTTGGTGCGTTTCATGTTATCCCAGAGTTCTCTGAGACTCTGCTCATTTCCTTTCAATCTTTTATCTCTTTTCTGTTCTGCATTAGTGATTTCTACTAATTTGTCCCCCACCTCGCTTATTCTTCCTTCTGCCTCCTGTATTCTACTGTTGGCTGCTTCTAATGAATTTTTTATTTGTTATTGTGTTTTGCACTCTTGCTTAATTTTTACATCTTGTATTTCTTTGCTCAGTGTTTCCTGTAAATTATCAATCTTTGGCTCCAGTTTATTTCCAATGTCTTGCATCAACTTCAGCATCAACAGTCTAAAGTCTTTCTCTGGTAGGCTGATAATCTCCTCATCACTGAGCTGTTTTTCTGGGGCTTTTTCTTTCTCCCTTATTTGAGTTATAGTTTTCTGTCTTTTCATTTTTATAGGTTTTTGGTGTGGTGACCTTTTTGCAGACAGTAGAGTTGTAGCCTCTCTTACTTCTGATGTTTGTCTCCCTTGTGGCTAAAGCTGGTATGGGGGGCTTCCTGATAGGAGGGACTGGTGCCTGCCCACTGGTAGGTGGAGCTGATCCATATCCCTCTGGTGGGATTAGAGGTGGCTCTGTGCTTGAGGAGTCTTTAGGTCTTTAGTGATGAGTGGGTCTGGGATCCCACCTGGATTATTGTTTGGCCTGGGGCTTCTCAGTACTGATGGGAGGGGCCAGATTTTCCCAAAATAGCCACCTCCAGAGAAATGCAGGCTGATGAATGTTCCCAAGAGCTTTGCCTCCAATGCCCTTCCCCCAAGACAACCACAGTCACCCCTGTTTCCCAGGAGATCCTCCAAGAATTGCAGTCGGGTTTGACCCAGATTTCTGTAGAGCCTTTGCTTTGCCCCGGGACCCAGTGTACGAGAAAATCTATGTGCACCTTTCAAGAATGTGGTCTCTGTTTCCCCCAATCCCATGGAGCTCCTGCACACAAGGCCCACTGGCCTTCAGTGCTAGATGCTCCAGGGGCTCTTTCTCCTTGTGCCAGATCCCCAGGCATGGGGATTTGACATAGGGCTCAGAACTCTCAGTCCTGTAGATGAGTCTCTGTGATACAGTTACTTTCCAGTCTGCGGGCTCCCCACCCAGGAGTCACGGGGTTGCTTATATCATGAAATCACCCCTCCTACCTCTTGATGTGGTCCCCTCTTTGTTTTTGGAGTAGAATATCTTTTTGAAACATTCAAGTCCGTTTGGTTGAAGGTAGCTTCGTATTTGGTTGTTTTTATGAAGATGTTGAGCTCCAGTCCTTCTCTTCTGCCATCTTAATCCAATCCACAATTTATTATTTATTATTGACCACTCTCCTATATAGAGTTGAAGAATTTATTTCTAAAATGGCTGTAAACATCGACCCAGTCTCCAGTTTCTCTCATAGACTAATATGGGTGTTACCTCTGCAGGAGGTCACTAATTTGTGACCTATAAATGGTATCTTGTGGCATGGTTTGTGTAGTGAGTCTGCATCTCAGCTCTGCAGCTCATTTCCCCTGCTTGGAGAAGGCTGCTATGAATTTACTATAGAACTTCCTATAGATTTATTTTTTTTCTCAAAAACTTCCAGTTGAGATACTAGAAGTTTTGTACATTCCCTGGGGGTATGTCAATTAGTTGCTAGAAAGCTACGGAGCAGTAATCAACTTGGTATTGGCCTTGCTGCAAATACTATAGCATTGTTCTTGCTGAACTGTAGGATCTCAAATCATAACTTTTCTACTTATAGATTATTCTAATCTTGGGCAAGTTACTTAACCTCATTGTGCCTCACTTTCCTGAGAGAGGTAATAATGTGACATTTCTCATAGAGTTGTTTGTGAAGATTAAGTGAACCTGTACTGTGGGTCAGGCACATAAAAACTCTCGAATGTTAGCTATTACTATTTATATTATAGTTGTTATCATTATCTTGGCCTTAAGCACATCTGTTTTTCCATCTGTGGTGCCCATTTCTGTGTTAGATAGCATAGGAAATATGGAAACTCAGAGCATGTGTGAAATACTGCTTAAATCCAAAAGAACTAAGTGTAAAAGCAGAATGCACATACTCAAAGGTTTTTAAATCACAAATAACCAAAAGGGCTCTGGCTTGAGAATATAAAAAGCAGTCATGGCTTGAAAAATCCCCAGTGATATAATACCCTCATTACACAATATAGAGAAAGACTTTTGAGTGTAGCAAGCTGTTAATTTTTATTCCCCTGCTGCATTTCTGGTGGGTTTTTTTTTTAATTCCATCATGTTTTCTGTTATCTCTGGCTTTGTTTTCTGAACACTCCCAGAGTGTTTCCTTTGCCAATTTCTGGGACATCTTCCGATGTACTTATTGAAAATGGGACTTTTTCCTCCAGGACTCCCCCCCCCCAAAATATGCCCAATCATGACTGTAGTTGCACAGATCCAAGCTCAATTGCTCTGATGCTTTATCAGAAGTCAGCTCAGGATTGCATGATAGACTCACATTTAATTGAAAATGTATCTTTAGGAGTTCCCGTCATGGCGCAGTGGTTAACGAATCTGACTAGGAACCATGAGGTTGCGGGTTCGATCCCTGGCCTTGCTCAGTGGGTTAACGATCCGGCATTGCCGTGAGCTGTGGTGTAGGTCGCAGACACGGTTCGGATCCTTCATTGCTGTGGCTGCGGCATAGGCAGTGGCTACAGCTCCGATTAGATCCCTAGCCTGGGAACCTCCACATGCTACAGCCCTAAAATGACAAAAGGCAAAAAAAAAAAAAAAAAAAAAAAACAGAAAATGTATCTTTAAATTCCTCTAGAGAAAGACTGCAGTACTTTCCTACAAAGTTAATGCTGACTTTCTGACTGTGGTACTTTTCTCCTTCACTCATCCAGTTTTAAAGAATGTACCAGTTGACAGTTTTCAAGTTGATATGAGAGCCTTTTGCCCTTTAGTTTATCAGCCATACTGGCATCTTGACGAAAAGTTCTGTAGTTCCTCCTCATGAGGTTTTAGTGTATGTGGGCATCAGAGTCAGGACGTTTCCCATTTCACTGTGAGTCTGCTGGAACAAGAAGCTTGTGTTCTTTGATGATTGGGATTATCTGTACTGGAAGACCAGCAAGTAACCAAAACAAGAGTCGGGTACTTAGGAAGCTCTCTCTGTACCCTAAATCCATTCAAATGTGACCCATAGACCAACAGCAACAATACTCAGCCACTTACTAGAAATGCAGAATCTCAGACCCCACACTAGATCTGAATCAGAATCTCTACCCCTGGGGCTCAAGAATTTGTGTTCTAACAAGCTCTCCCAGTGATTCTGATGCATGCTAAAATTTGAGAAGCCCTACTGTAAACTATTATTCCATTTGAACTGGATATATTGGGAGGGATTCACTATAACATCACTGCTGTTAAGAACACATGCTCCCATAAATAAGCCATGCCCACACCCTTTAGAGTTCAATGTCAAGGAGTAGATGAAAGGACATCTCAAGTTTGTCGGCTGTATGAAGGACTAGAGAGGAAAAAGTAAGCCACGTATTCTTTCCACTTCACTGTGTATCAAAATCCCCCCTCCCTTTCAAGAGAGGAGAGCTACCATTTTGAAAAATCAAAGGGTTTTAAGTAATATCATATGTGTTTTTAACCAGTCTAGCAGATTGTCCTTTAGGAAATAGTTGGGGAGTTCCCATCATGGTGTGACGGAAACGAATTTGACTAGGAACCACGAGGTTGTGGGTTGAACCCTGGCCTCGCTCAGTGGGTTAAGGATCTGGCAGTGCCATGAGCTGTGGTGTAGGTGGCAGACACAGCTCATATCCTGCATTGCTGTGGTTCTGTTGTAGGCCGGCAGCTGTAGCTCTGATTGGACCCCTAGCCTGGGAACCTCCGTATGCTGCGGGTACAGCCATTAAAAAAAAGAAATAGTTGGTTCCTATTTTGAATTCTCCCTTGCCAAATTTTTTAAAGCCAAACAGAAAACATCTCATACTTTTTTCCTTAGGATTTGGCCAGATAGAACATGACTGCTGTGAATAATGAGGATTGGCTTCATAGAAAATGTGAAGCCAAAGCTGCTGTGGAGGATACAGACCCCCCTCTTTGCATAGGTCCATCACCTTTGCCCTCTTTTTATCCCTTCCTCCACAAGTGGCAGCCACCAAAGCATCTACTCTGGAACTCTTTATTAGAAGGAATAGAGTTTTCACATAAATAGTCTTTAAAATGAATCCAGGGTATCAAATGATTTTCCTATTTTACTTCCTTGTTTGATTGTCCCATGCCCATAGCAAGTATTTGCTTAACAAATGCAAACTAATCATAACATCAAATCAAATAACACCAATTAGGGAGATAATCAAATGGAAAAGGGTACCTCTTTAAGATACATGTAAATTGCTTGTAGATTACCTGATGTTTTGAAGTACCTGCACTACTGTTGCACTTTGGTCAGAATCAGAAATTGATTCTGTCTCTGAAAATGCACTATCTGCCTTCCCATGGACCCAGCTGGCTTCATTTTATGTTCAGTGGGTCCTAAAAGGACTCAGCACATCAGGTTCACAGTAAATGAATTACTATTGCTATTCATTGCATAGAAATGAGTGGTCCTGAAAAGGTGACCGTGATACTGAAAGAAACGTTATGGCTACTTCACTTTATAAAAGAGAAGGCCTGAAATCCAGTCAAATACAAAATACAGTGGGAACAACGTAATTTTAAGCTGAGCATTTGGTAAAATATTAATGCAAATAATCATCCCTAATACATAAGGTCTTGAATACTAAATTGTTGTTATTGTAGTTAGAGTGAGTCAAGCACAGTTAAATACCTAGGGTAGTGTTCCTCAGCCATGGCCATTTTGCTCCACAGGGGACATTTGGTGATGTCTGGAAGCCTTTGTTTTAGCAAATACACCTTTGTTTATCTAGTGGATAGAGGTCAGGAATACTGCTGAACACCAGTCAATGCAGCAGACAGCCCCCACAACAAAATAATTATCCAGTCCAAAACATCAATAGTGCCCGATAACAAGCCCTCCTCTGAGGTGCCTAGGAAATGATTTAGGGTGTTCTGTGATGCAGTTTAAGCAACAGTTATTTTTATATGGACAACAATATTGCCCCAGAAGCATGGAGCCCACATCAGTATTAAGTACCAAGCAAGGATGCCATCCTTATCTCTGTGCCCCAAACATTTGGATCCCAATATGGAAACTAAGGCTCCATCACAAGTGGAAAATCACTGCCTTCAGTTGGGCTCAATGTAGCTCCTGGTTCATATAAGAGAAATTTATCACCTGGTTTTCTCCTCTTTTACTGCTGAGGAGACATCACTAATGGATCAGTGAACTCTAGGAAAACATTAACAATGCCTGTGTTATTCTCCTCATTGGCCATAGAATAAAGGCCATAGAAGTCATGTGACAAGTCCTTGGATTCTATCAAAAAGTTTGGGTCCCACACACATGGCAGGAAAATAAACCTGTGTAGTCTATATAAGGCAGCAGAAGGTAATGAGAAAAAAAATTGGGGGGACTAGGCATCCATTGCTCTGGTTGACTGTTTATATGTAATATTAATAATCTATGCACTGTAACTCTGATTTCTGTCTATAGAGTGTGCCATGTGGGACAGATGCTTGGGGAAACTGCCTTTCAGGCTGAATGCAGTTACTCTGGCTCATTTTCACACTCACTGTTTGCTGCCAAACCCTTGCCCATGTCTTCAACTGAATATCTCCGTTTCTTTCCAACAGCCGATCTGCAAGGTTCTGCACTTCTTCCACCAGTACATGATGTCGTGCAATTATTTCTGGATGCTCTGTGAGGGGGTCTACCTTCACACTCTGATCGTGGTGTCCGTGTTCGCTGAGGGACAGCGCCTGTGGTGGTATCATGTCCTGGGCTGGGGTAGGTGTTTTCCACAGCTGAGTTTTGAGCCACCTTTACCTCTGTCTGTATATTTACAATCTTCTTCTAGTCTTGGTCTCAGAGAAGAGACAGGGGCCCAGGTCCTTTGAGGAGAGAGGGGCAGAGCTGCTGGCAGGGGTTTAGTCTCTGAGAGAACGTGGTAGAAGCGTTTAACAATTTCATAAGACTGTGATGAGCATGACGGTGAGCATAGAGGAGGGCTGTGACTAGGGGAATGTCTTCAGGAAACAAACCCAGCTGACAGATGTGAGAGAAAACATGCCCTGGTTGAGAGACCATCGGATTAAACCCTCTTCAGTTTGATTTATCACCTATTTATAGAGCAAAAAGAGAACCTCACGTTTCGAATTCTGTACCTCTCTACCCTGCCCCCACTTACCTTTCTCAAGAATGTTCCTTCCTCATAGTCCATCAGCAGGACTCCTCAGTGAAAGTTCAGACAGTGTGGAGTCCAGCTAAGCAATTGATACAGCCTACATGGGCCTTTAAGTGGAACCTCCCTGGCATCATAGCACATGACAATGGCTTTGAAAAGCTTATAGTAGGATTGTTTGAAATGTGGCTACTTCTGTACAAGTTGAATAAGGTAGGGTTCTTAAGGTAGGCTTCCCTTCCCCTAGGGCTGCTAAAAAGAACAGCTCCCAATGCTGGAAGGGGAGCAGATAGATTGTAGGGCAACGAGAGAGGGGAAGCTCTGGGTTAAAAACACATTCTATGAAACTTCCATACCCAAGGAGGATCCTGGGGCTATTCCACACTGTCTGCAGAGCTAGGGGCTGCCCTGACTATCCATGGACAAGGTGACCTTGGTGTGGAGGCTGTGGATTGCCTTCAACTAAGCCTACCTTTTAATGCAGTATTTTGGGGAGCTCCTAAAACACTGATAAGAGAGACAAGTTTTCATGAGAAGGGAGGGCAATCCAAAGGCTGTCAAAATACATCACAACTTTGTAGTTAAACTCCTGCCCAACAGATATCGTTACCAAATGTATAGAAATGTTTCAGGGGAGTCATATAAGCAGCGCAAAGTCTACTCCACAACTTACTCTAGGGAGGGCCCTATGCCACATTTGTTTTCTTAACACCCCTCCCTAATGGGAAGAGATAAATTTGACCAAATACATTACCCAAACCCAGTGAGATAATCCTTTAATGGTGGGTCAAGGGGGCAAATATTTGGGTTGCCTCAAAGCTGAACTGATGATGCTGTGGCTCTTTGGTTGCAAGTAACAGAGAATAAGATACTCTAATTTAATCACAAAGAGAGAGATTATCAGGCTCTAAGAGTCAAGAAGTCATGGAAATCAAGAGCCAGAATGCAGGTGGGCTACTAAAGGGCTGTATCCTGAGACCAGGCAAGCACGAGCTCTCTCCCTTTATTTCTCTGCTTTTCTCTCAAGATCTGTTTTGACCCTTCACTTTCTCTGCAGAACACAGATCACAGGGTCTCTGCTTCCCCAGTACTAATGGTAAATATGTTCTACCCACAGCTTCCTGATTTCACATTTTTATGTTCCAGGGACACAGAGAGACTAAACTTTTGTCGTTAACTCCCAGTTCTGAATAGAAGTGCACGAGGATCTCCTGGGTCCAAGTCAAGTCAGGGGGATCAGCTGTGGTGCAGTGAACTATGGCCAAGGACACTGAGGGAGATGTTGTCACACAGTGCAAATATGCCTGGGGATGGTGACCCATCCAGAAAAAGATAGAAGGGAGGGCTCTGTGAACTGGACAGGAATCTAGACTACACCTCCAAACTGCCTCATTTTGTGTGCCCCCAGAAGCCCAGCATCCTGGGATTTTCTTTACCACCCATTTTTAACCATCCGGTAAGGCTAGAAATCAGGCTTGTGATTATCTTGGCTATCTCATGTTAGATGCTAGGGAAGAGGAAATTTCTACTGGATAACATCTTGATTGTCCTTTGGAAACGATGTTCATACCAAAACAGTATGATAGGTCCTAAATTTTAGATCCAATGCCAGGGAATCGGGTATAACTTGTATTTTGAAAAGAGTTTGAAAGTGGGACAGCACGAAATTTGACCCAGGAAACCTGTGTCCTAAGACCTGACTTTGCTTGCTGGTGATGATTTCATCCATTCGTTTCAGCTGCGATGAATAGTACCCACTCCATCTCAAAGAATTATGAGAGACATTATGACCGTTCCTCTTTGAGCACAGAGTATCTGGGAGAGAACTTCTCCCCAACAGAAAATGAATGTTTCTTTCCGTTACTTCCCTTACAAGTCTTACTGGTCAATTTTGCTCAAATACAAGCAACTTCAAATACTGAAGTTTAGTTCTCAGGAAAAAAAAAATCATTTATTTTACAACCCTCTTCAGATTGATTCTTGCCTTGCTGGGTTTTCCCCTTGTTATAAATCAAAGAAGGAAATTCCCCCCATGGACTTTTATAATGAACAAATAGAGTTTATCTAGTGCCCCTGAAGAAGGGATCTAGCAGGGAGGATGGTTCTTACATCTCACCATCTTTAGTGGGTGGGAAAGGTTGTTATGGCTCTTGAAGCCTGGAGGGAGAAGAGGAAAAGGAAAGAGAAACTGCATAAAAAGAGGCATTGTCACTAGAGGAAGGTGAAACAGCCCCGGGAAGTAGCGGATAGCAGTCTATATTCCGCTACATTAAGTAAGACACATGTCTCCTTTTCTCCCATATGACGAGGTGGAAGTGAGATCGCTGTAGCACCTCTCTTGCTGGCTGGCTAATTCCAAAATGTCTATTTCAGAATGCATCCAGAGAGTGAATTTCTGAATCTAAACCTGAGTGGGAAAATGGTATGTTAGAACGGCTGTGAATGAAACACAATTATGTTTGGTGTGCACAGTCAAACTCAAAATGCTTTCAAGTTAAACATTTAATCGATGATATGCTTCACGGCTTAAGAAGGTGAGGTTGTTCTTAGGTGAAAGCTCTGGTCGTTCTCCTTTTGCATAGAATTCACAGAAGATAAACATGTGTAGCTCTGATTCACTTCTGAGACATTTCTTAATCTGATAACGAATTTTAAAACCCTTTCTACGAATGTCTCGACCAAATCAAATAATATTCTCATGTGTATGTGTACATCTAGGAAAAAGAGAATCTTGTTTTTTTCCCACAAAAATTACAGCTTTACTCTAGATTACTTTTATAGAATGAGGATTGATTTTTGAAAGAGTCAGCCTGACAGGATGTGTTGCCAGCAGCTATCTCCATTGTTCCCTTTATAAATTCAAAGCTGTTTTTGACTAGCCCTTCAAGTTTATTCAGGGAAGTAGCTAGTGAGCTGCTATAATAAAGGTCCTGCAGCCTTTACAGAAGGTAGGGTGTGTACTCGCTACTCTGAACTGTTCTTCGTGAAAGAAAAGAGGATCAATGCACATGGTAAAGATGGAAAAACAAAAAATCCTAGAACAAATACCGTGAGCATCAAGTCTTTGGAGTAGGCAGACTCTGGCTTTCGTGGTCAGGCCATTTCCGTCCTGGACAAGGTATCTCCCCTCTGTTCCCACACAGGGAAGAGCTCTCTGGTCTCAATTAAACCGCCATCATCATCACCGCCATCACAGATGTAACGATGGTATTGTCATCGAGCGAGAATGATAGTGTTCCTACCAGACTGGATGATTTGGGAAAGGCTTTTAATAATCCACATGCTCTTAACCAAACTCTCTTAAGAGATGTTACTGATAAGCAAGTGGAGACCACAGAGTCCCCCTGAAGTCAGTTCCCCTGGGCTCTGGCAAATTAAACCATCTTCCATTTAACCTTCAGTCCATGAGCCATTTCCCTAACTGCTACTAAGCATATGATGTTCTAAGAGCACCTTTGACCTGATTTGACCAAAAATGATTTGCACAAAAACATCAGAGCAATAGCGACAAGACGTCAAATATGCCACTATTCTTGAAAGTAAACTGCCATTTTTCCATACTGCTGTATAACTAGCTTTTGTACCTTTCCACATTTTAGGGTTCCCGCTGATTCCATCTACTGCCCATGCCATTACTAGGGCGCTGCTGTTCAATGACAAGTAAGTGTTGTGGGGTTCAGTTAACAGGTTTGTAAATACATTGCAGTTGTATTAATACCTCCCCTCCTCTCGCTTTCAGCTGCTGGCTGAGTGTGGACACCAACCTGCTTTACATCATCCACGGCCCTGTCATGGCAGCACTGGTGGTAAGACTTGCGTTTTCAATCAACAGTGTTTCTGTGGGGTTTTCTGCAAAGGTAGTTCCACATAGCAGAAGTATTATAACTTCAAAATGAAGTTCATTTAATGATCATCTATAATAAGAGCAGCTTGATCTGAGAGTCCTTTTAAGAAATAGTTTTTATTTAATGTAGTTGTGTGGAGTAGCATAAGCCCATTTCAGTACAAGCCAAAGAAACAGTATAGGTTTCTGGGTTGTGGTTTTTTAAAACAATTCTGTAATAAATTCTCTTAGTTAAAGGTAAAGACCAAAGGTAAAGATGTTGCTGATAAGAAAGTAGAGACCACAGAGTCCCCCTGGGCTCTGGCAAACTAAACTGTCTTCCACTTCACCTTTGGTCCGTGAGCCATTGCCATAACTATTGCTAATCATGCACTTAGAAGTATTTCAGGCACTTCACATACACTGCCATGCTGTCCCTTACAGCAGCCCTTCAAAGTCGCTCCATCAAGATGTTTTATTCATAGGAACACTAGACCCGCAGATTCAAGTGAAGTCACTCACAATCACATGACTAGTAAGAAGCTGGGTCAGGAGAAAACAAGACTGTCTGAATTTATATCCAAACTCTTTATTTATACCCATGGTTTACTATATGTTGGTCACCATCAGAACCATCAAATTTCATGTAGACATTATTTCCTCATTAACTTCAAAGACAGTGTTTTCTTCAGATAAGTGTAAGAAAAATAAAAACGGTCAGAGTAGACCACACTCTGTACCTGCACTCAAGAAATATTCATTAGTAACTGATCACCCACACTGTCTTCTAGTTTTCCTGGCCTTTAAAAGCAAATTCAATTGCTTTCACTGTTTTTCAGAGTAGTGATGTCCTTACTAGTTCAAGTGTGATCACAAGGACCTACTACTGTGGGTCTTGAATATTTATACAACACCCCGTAAGAATTCAATTTTTATTAAAGGTCCCTTTCCTTTCTTAAATTTTTTGGGTAGCAACGCATTTATTTCTATTCCAGGTAGGAAAGTCTTTCTAATTTTTAAATAAGTACTTTAGTTTTGAAACCAGGGTTGTTTTAAAAATTTGTCTTCACAGCCAAAAGTAGTTTTTAGTATCAGCCATTCTGGTGGATTACAAAGAATAACCAGGAGTTCCCATCATGGCACAGCGGAAACTAATCCGACTAGGAACCATGAGGTTGCAGGTTCGATCCTTGGTCACGCTCAGTGGGTTAAGGATCCAGGGTTGCCGTGAGCTGTGGTGTAGGTAGCAGATGCAGGTCAGATCCTGCTGGGCTGTGGCTGTGGCACAGGCCGGCAGCTGTAGCTCAGATTAGACCCCTAGCCTGGGAATCTCCATATGCCATGGGTGTGGCCCTAAAAAGAAAAAAAAGAGTAACCCTACGTCTTTACCCTTTCCTACCCTACCGGCAAGGGTAAAGAGCAACTGGAATTCTCACATAATGCTGGAGGGAATGTAATATGAAGCCATCTCTTTGGAAAACAGTTTCTTAAAAATTTATACGTATAATTACTACAGGAACAGGCAGTTCCAATCCTAGGTACTTATTCAAGTGAAATGGAAACAAATGCCCAGACTTGTACCCAAGTATTCGTAGCATGTTTATTCATAATAGTCAAATTTTGGAAACCATTCCAATTTCCATAAACTAGAGAATAAAAAAAAAGTTTTTTTTCATACAATGCAATACTACACAGCAGTAAAAATGAATGAAATGCCAATACACATAATATGAATGAATCTCATAGATAGTATGTTAAGCCAAAGAAGCCAGACACAACAGAATACACACTATATATTATTCCATTTCTGGTAATAGAAATCAGTGGTTACTTGAGGTAGGAGGAAGGAGTTGTTGACAGTAAAGGGGCAAGAGGGGAGTTTCTGGAGTGATGGAAATGCCCTTTTCTTACTTGGAGTGGTTGTTACACAGGTACATATACATTTTGTCCAAATTTCCCAGATGTAAACTTAAAATCTCCATTGTATGGAATGTACATTATACCTCAATGAAATTATTTCCTTTTAAAAGTTATTAAAAATGAAGCCTGGGTCAGCTGTCACCACTGCATATGCTTTACAGATAAATGTTTCAGTCCTCATTTTACTTTCAATTAAGTCGTCCTGGCTAAGGAGGAAATCTTCATAATGAAAAGACAAAGTAAGATCTAAAAGTGTCCTTTACGACTTCCCTTGGTAAAAGTTATTTAAAAACCTAAAGAATAAATGCCTTCCTTAGAGTCAAACCTAATGTATTTACATATAAAGCAAAGTATTTTCTCTCAGCTGGGAAAAAAAAAAGTGGGGAATGTTAACTCAGGTCTGAAAGGGGTGTTGGCTCTAATGATGTTTGTGTTCACAGAAGGTGGCACACAGTGTTACCCTTTGGGCCTCTTGTCGTGTGCAGGCACTGTCTGCTCCCCGCCCTGGATAAATAAGGACTGAGGAAAGCAGGTGTCCCTCGCTGGTGCTGACCCAGAGAATTTGCTCTTAACAATCATATCTTTGCAGGTCAACTTCTTCTTTTTGCTCAACATCCTCCGCGTGCTCGTGAAGAAAATGAAGGAAAGCCAGGAGGCGGAATCCCACATGTACCTGAAGGCGGTTCGGGCCACTCTGATCCTGGTGCCCCTGCTGGGTGTTCAGTTTGTCGTCCTTCCCTGGAGGCCTTCCACCCCGTTGCTTGGGAAGATCTATGACTACGTGGTGCACTCTCTGATCCACTTCCAGGTAAGGAGACCCTAGATGCTCAGCTAGTTGATGCAGGGGCGACAGTTCTCTGAGGCTCACCTGAGATTGGAAGGACCCCTTAGAACATACATTACCTGGAAGGGAGATGGCTCCTCTCTGTATTTCTCACTGCCTGCCTTCCCAGGTTTTGAATCTTAAAACTGAGGAAGAAAACAAGAAACGGGAGGCATGAGCTTTGAGAACACATCTTTACGAGGACAGATATTTGTCCCGAGACTGACCCGCTGCACAGTGCTGAGGTCAGAGCCCTGCCCACAGTCCTTTCAGCCTTTCCTTCTCTCCCCCACTTTCAGTTTTGTTTTATTGAGGGGGATGTTGAACACCAACATGACCAATACCAATGGCTTCCCAGGCTGGATTATTACCAACATAGTTGCTAATGCCATGAAAACGGGTTTCTATCGGTATGAAATGCCAACACATCCAATCTGCCAGAGCTGGAATCTATACACCTCTTAAAACTGGAAGCCAGTTTCCAATGACTTCACTTCATTGCCTTGGCCCTGACTAGAGCAGTCAGGACCTTAGAATATCCATCGTTGAGCCATTGCTCAATATCAGGCAGACCACTGCCCAGTCCGAAACAATCACCGTTATAGCTACCATTTCCTAAGGGTAGGGATGGTTTTAATAATCTGAGCTATTATTCTGGCCATTTCTATAGAGAGTTAAAGCTCAGACCTAAGGAATCTTCTGAGTAGTGACCAGAACCTCAGAGGTTACTCAGTCCACGTCCTTATTTGAGAGATGGACTTGGCTGTGAGTACAGCACACTGCTAGTTCCCCACAGGGACACAGGGCAGAGTCAGGCCCACAGCTATGCAGTGTGACACTTGAGCTTGCCAAATTTTCTCTACTAAACACTACAAGATCTTAGTTTTTAAGCCTTTTAGGAACAAAGATTATTTACCAGGAGTTCCCATCGTTGCGCAGCGGAAACGAATCCAACTAGGAACCATGAGGTTACAGGTACGATTCCTGGCCTCGCTCAGTGGGTTATGGATCCAGTGTTGCCATGAGCTGTGGTGTAGGTCGCAGACACGGCTTGGATCTGCCGTTGCTGTGGCTCCAGCTAGGCCGGTAGCTGTAGCTCTGATTTGACCCCTACCCTGGGAACCTCCATATGCCGCTGGTGCGGCCCTAAAAAAAAAAAAAAATTATTTTCCAGTCCCCTATAATCAACATATTCTGCCATAAATCTCCATGTTAAAGGCAGTAATATATTAACCAAATTGATGAGAGCAGTCATTTTAGCCAAACAATAGAATCTTAACAAGAAAAAGGCATTTTAGTGGCATATTCTTGTAGTGAAGCATTGAATATGGGTGGTAGTAATTGTTTTTCATAGAGCCTTGACTTCCTATTGCTGTAGTAAAGAGTTTCTCCCAGGCTGTCTACTTACACTGATAACTAAACAACACAGTGCACACAAAAATAACTTCAATTCTATTTTTCCTCTTTTTAGGGATTCTTTGTTGCCATCATCTACTGCTTCTGCAACCACGAGGTAAGCATGCATTTCATATAATACTCAGTTATATAAAGCCAGCACTTTACAGTCTCCAAAGGGCTTCTGTACACTTTTCATTTGCTCTCACTTCTACCGTTGACCTCACAGGGTTTCCTGACTAGCTGGATCATGTTTTTTTTTCCACTATTGCAAGTTGAATCTTATCTGTGTTTTTGTGTGGTATGATGGCAGATATTATCCAGACAGGTAGCTAAATTCTGATTTCCCTGTATTGCACCTTAGGTCAGCACTCTGAGCAGCAATAGTGAGAGCTGTTCTGGGTTGCCATGGAAACGGAGTCACACACACCCCCATTCCCTTTGGAAGACCCAGCTCAGCACTAGGTCAGAGCCAATATCCAGCCTGAGTGTCCTGGTTCACTGCCTTCTTTTCCAGTTGCTTGGTGCCAGTGCCATTCTGAACATTTCCCTAAAGTTAAGGCTCAATAGGGAATAAGTAGTTTGTTATCTGAATATTTAGATCCGTAAAATCTAGAGATCCACATGGCCAGTGTTTTAAAGTTTTTTTTTTTCAGTCAGAGTTTCCTTTCTTCTAAATGCTAACTCACCTTGAGCCCAATTTGTAAAACAAAAGTGAAGCTTTTGTACCAAAAGCGTAAATTTGTACCAAACAACTTCCAGGGCTTCAAGGAACATGATTTTAAAGCTCCCTCATTTCTCAGGTGAGAAATCTAAACTCCAGAAAGATCACATGCCTTGTCCAATGTAATAATCATAGTTTGAAACCAGGACCAGCACCCCAATTTTCTGGTTCCCAATTAAATGGTCTATATCTCCCATTGCACCACATTTAGGTCTATGACTCCTTCCAGAAGCTGTATTAGTACACTTTCTGGAGTTATATACGACATAGTTTTTAATGTAAAAATATTTGTGATTGTTTTAAATTCCTATTAAGAATAATTTTATACCAAAACAAATAACATTTTACTAAGAGATGAACATATTATTTTCTAGTTAGTAACAAGAATGATTTTCTAACCATTATCAATTGATATTTAATGGATTCTCTAGTCTTTATTTCTTCAGTTAAACAATATTCAGTGAGTACCTATAATATTTTGTCCCTCTGCAACCTCTTGCTTATCTCCAACCCCCTAACTGCAAGATTGTTGCTCCTGTTCTCCCTTTTAATTGATACATTGTATTCCTTCATTCATTCATCCATCAACTTATTCCTTAATTGAACAAAAATATAGTGTGCATTCATTATTGCTAGGCACTATACTGAAAGCCTGGGGCAAAAATGAAAAGACATCCTTTTGTTGCCAGCTGTTAAAGCACCTCTTTTTTTTTTAAGAATAGCAAAAGCTAATAAAAAGGGCTTAAGTCACCCCCTCTTTGTATCACTTCCTGTGATTGCATATCCCTGCCTTTTGAGTTGGCGCAGGTGGCATACAAAAATAAATTTTTTCTCTAAAATAATGTCATTACAGGGCTAACATAAAAATCAGATTCAGGAAGGGCATATCTTGAAAACGCCAGAGGACTGCATGCATGTGTAAAAATACCTCAATAATTGATTGTGTCTTAATCACAGTGCCGTCTTCCATATGGCAGGCACAGAAAGCAAGCCTAGGGGTGCTCCTAACAATTGAAAGTCTCCAGTTCAAGTGTGTTATCTCTGCTTTTGGAAGTAAAAGAAAGCATCTCCATTTTAATTAAGATCACGTTACTGGGGAAATATACACGTGTGATATTTCTAATAATAGTGAAATTGTGTACCATGCCAAGTATAATATCACAGCCCCATGGGTTTTAGGTATCTGAGCCTCAGCTGGGCCTTCTGTGAATATATTGCCTTACAACAGGCAGGACAGTCATACATGTGGGAAGTTATTTCCACCTACATCTGAGATAGGGTTGTGATCAGGCCTTGCCTGGCTGACTGTTAGATTGGGGGGGGGGGTCTAATACATCAGTTCTACAGTGAAGATAATATATGGATAATATATAGAAATTAAAACCTTTATCAGTGATTCCTACTGTGGAAATCGATGTAGTCATCAACTAAACGCAGGAAAGGAATTTTGAGAATTGGAGTGCTAGGAATCAGGAGATGACCATGAGAGCAGGCTTGAGTGTCAGACATTTCCCACAGCTCTTACAAGGGTGTGGACATTGTCCGTCCCGACATTTCAGTAAATTAAGTATCTAAGAGACCTCAAAAAGATGATGACAGCTATAAAGATGCCCAATTTTCCCAGGAGAAGCTTAAAAATTGAGAGTACTAGCAACTCAATGGAATGATCTTCCTCATTCCTTTTTCCTGCTATTGCCCATGCATTGCAGATAAAAGCAGTTAGAAGATCAAAGTAACAAGGACAAGAAGGATCTCAGCTAAATGGTTACAAACTGTGAAGTGTGTGAAAACTAAAACTTTGTTTCCTCTCTGTAGCTTACCTGGCTTTAGCCCGTTCCATCAGTTTCTAATAGTTTACTACAGTCTCTTTCTAGAAAATATTTTAGTTCAAAAGCTTTTGAACCAAAGCACAGCTGGTTACCAAGGATCATGCTGGCACCCCACCCCCCAGGTCAGAGTTCACAGTGGCTCCCTTCCCTTCTCAGAGCCCTAGAGATCCTGTCGCTCTGCAGCCTCCTTGACCAGGCCTAGCCCTATTCTGAGACATCAGGCCTTTCTTCCTGGGAGGAGCCTGAGAACTTGGTCCCTGCGAAGGGTCTTAGAAGCTGTCTTGAGTACATGCTTAGGCACTGTGTCAGACATAGTACCAGGTCAAACGAGGGCTATCAATTTTCAGGACTGTGCTCTCAGAATCAAAGAAAAGGACCTCCTGTGCTACTAGCCTTGATCTTATTATAATCATCAAGTACCAGTTATCTCAAACTTAGAGCATATAAATAAATTCTGTTATATTCTCTAAGATAAAGACTAGGAGAGCTGTTGCCAATATGTCCTCTAAAACCATGGAAAAAAAACATTGGTGACAACTTTGGCTAATATTCAGCAGTATTCCTCAGCCTCTAGTTAATAGAGCTTACTAGGGATCTGGCTTTGAAAAGTCATATAAAAACATTTGAAGCGTGCAATTACTTCTCAGCTTCCAAGTGAACTTAAAGTGTTTTTAATACTCACGATTTTTCATTTTAAATTCAGCTTGCAGCAAGTCTGTTGAGTTATGGTGGCAGCATGTGAAGGTGTGAAGAAGCCAGGCCTTAAAATCTTTTCATTCTTTGAATCAGAACTCCTGGGATAAATCCTCCTTTCCATTCCACAGCACATAAACTGCACATGCTTAGGATGAATTTAGGGGCACAAAGGCCAAAGACAGAAACATCCAAATCCAACCCTAAGGATTCCAACCTGATTTTCTTTTTTGACAAACAGAAACGGAGGCCCAAATATTACCCACCTTCTGCAGTCAGTGACTAGTAGAGCCAGGTATAATCATTAGGTCTTCGAGCCATCAGACCAAGGTTCTATTTTTTAAAGTTGGTTAAAAAAAAAAAAATTGACATAATCAGGGACACGTGAAGTGATCTGTGTTAATTGCTTTTATAAAGAGCAATGAATTCATATAATTCAAAACTTTGTGTATTATGCTTACCCCATTGCCAGCTTCTAACAATTCTGATGCTTTTCAGGAGCAACGAAAATTTCCTTGGCTTTTTTCAGGCGATTCAGTGCCCATATTTTTGTGATCAAAGCAGTGTTAGGCTCAACCTGTGGTATTGTGGGAGATAATTGCCCTTATTAAACTGTAATTATTGAAGTGTCTTTCACAGGCTGCTAAGGGCCTATTCTTACACGTGTGGTTTACAAATTGAAGCAGATTGCCATCGCCACACAAAAGGACAAGTTATAATTCTGGAATACAATTATCAAAGGCTATGAACATTTCCATAATAATTTTAAAAAATTAAAATAGACTTCAAAACCCTTTGGCCTCATGCTGGGTACTTCATTAGTATGCATGGATACTCCAATGGAGATTATTTTAAAAGGACAGATGAGGCGAAACAAAGACTTTCTCCCCCCACCCCACCCCTGCTGGGCACTGTCTGCCTTGGGTACCTCTAAATATCTGTGTTAAGTTTTAGCTATAAAGACAGTGTTGGTATTTAAGAGATGCTGAATCCACAGAAACTGTCAGTTCCCTTTGTCTGGGGACATTGCTTCTCCCAAAATACACTGAGCCAGTATATTTCCTAATTCCTCAACAGGGCATCCGATAGTTCCTAGATTATAATAAACCTGGCATTTAAGGACATTAGGTTTAAGAGACCATACTACCCAAATAAAACATCACCATCTCTTTGCTGGTCTCAACAGGAAAATACATTGTACAGAAATCCAAAGTCCAAAAGAGAACTGGAAAGCAATTTAAATATTTACCAGATTCTTTGAAGAGGTGCTAAAGGAAAAATGTCATTGCATGGCGAAAAGAAGAATTTGCTCATGTTGTATCTGAAAGTATAACTCGGTGGGGACGCTCCTTCCCAGCTATATTCAGCTTGTGGTTTCACATCAGTCCTTTCTGATATAATCAGTCTAGTCTCTCTCCAATTCCGTAGCTCTCCCTCCTGCACAAACTGCAAAGCAAAAGCCCAGATAACTAGACAGGGAAGCATAGTATCCTCTTGGGGAGTGATGTAGAGGACAAAGTGAGGAATGGAAGGGCAGAGTCTAAACTATTTATTCATTAACACTTTTAATAAATGCATTTGTATTTGAAAATATATTTCTATGGTGATCTTCTTACCGAGAGTGCTTTCTTTCCTTTTTCCAAAAGATCCAACAACAGCCCTCTCCCAGCACAAATCATAAGGTGAATTAAACTCTTTCATTTGCATTAGCATCAGATATTTCATCAGGCTGTAGCGTATTCTTTGTGGAGACCTAGTTTAGAATAGAGGAGAGACAATTAAACATGAGATCAGAAACTGTGTAATTAAGAGCCCTTTTTATTTTCTTAGCACTACCACCCTCCAAAATATATACATACCTGACTGAAGAGTTTCCTTTTGTCCCAAGATTTGAGGCCAACATCCTGCCATAATAACAGTATAATGGGGGAATAGTAGTCTTCTCGAATGGCACTTTACATCTTAGAAGCCGCTTTGATCCATGCTGCAACAATTTAATCCTTCAAACAGCTTGATGAGGCAGAAGAGTTGTATTGAAGAAAGAGTCTTAGAGGGGTTAACTGTTCCGCCCAAGATATAACCATTCTCTCCTGCCCAGCTGGTTGCTCTGGTGCAATATTACAAGTGTTTGCTTCGGATAATTTCCAAAATTAGCAACGCATTGGAGCTATTCCCAAAATCATACACCAGTGAGTGAGACAGAAGACATAATAACAGTTGTAGATGATCTAATGGTTTACAGTTCACCTCCAGGAGGTACTCAAATTCTCCAAAACCTGTTTCTAAGTCTTGTATCAAAACTCAGGATTTCATATTTGCATGACAGAAAACTTCAGTTTCTCAGATTCACTCTAGATAGTTTCACCCACCCCCTACCCCCACCCTAATACCACTGGATGCCAACACAGTAATTGCAATTCAGTCATGGATGATCATTTTCTTGACTTAAGGAATTAGAAACTCATTCTAGACCTGACGTTGACAACCACTCAACAAACATTTGTTGAATAACTGCTATATGCCAACCACCACAACATCTGGTAATACAAAGACAAGACATGGTTCCTGCCCTTAAGGGTTTCACAGTACAGGAGAAAGAGACATAACATATTACAATGTAGCAAGAGCAATAATGAATATATGAACAGCGCAACAAGAGCACAGAAAAGAGACTCCTGATTCCGCATTAGAGGGTCAGGTTCCCTGGGGACGACAGCAGAGTCAAATCCTGAAAGAGGAGTTGTGGCATTGATGAAGGTGGGGAGGGAGGCATTCCTGGCAAAGGGAGCAGAGGCCTGATGGGAAGAAATGATAATAGCTAGTGGGGAAAGACATGAGGTTTATTACTTTTGAAGAATTAGGGTCAAGGCAGTAAGTGGCCAAGAACCACGTTGGCAGAGAGATGAGCCAACTCAGGGGGAAGCAGTGGAATAGTGGGGATTTGCTTCTTCTCCCACTGCCAGCGTCTCTGTGCCTGGTGTCCACTGGGCACTGTGAATCCCTCCTATCTGTGCCTGGCCGAGTTACTGAGGTGGAAGCATTGGGGGTAACTGGCTAAAGGACACAATCATTGGCCCAAGGCTTCAGGTCACTTCTGATGTGGATTAAACTCCTCCTTTTAAAGAGAACAAGCCTGATCACATTCAGCCCATCTGGAGTATGTCACCCCGTTGCTATTCTGAGTGACAGTCGCAGAGTACAAGAAACCAAAATGTGTAAAGGAGCATGCTGTTTTGATTAGAAAGAGAAAGGACTTAATTTTCCAGATTTCATCTTCTCTGCGGGTCTTATTCTCTAGACAGAAATGTCTCACAGAGTTAACAAACTAGTCAGGACTCAGCTATTCAGGCCTAGATGGATAGAGGTAAGCCGTCCAGATTTTCTTCACTGTTCCATTCTACTCCCTTCCTTCGACCTCTCCCCTTCCTGCAGCCCATCGTCGGCTCTCCAGCCACATTACAGCTGACTTTGTACCTCTTCTGATCATGTGCTCAGAAAACCGTAGGAAGCAAAACATTGGCATCAATTAACCTTCAACCAGTAAATAGCTCTAGCATAGGACTGAGCCAGATAGGAGTCTGCAAGTGCTCGAGGATGATAAGGGAGTCAAATCCAGACATAGTGCCTAGAAAATCTTTGGGGGTTAACATGGAGCAGAGAAGAGGAGGAGGAGAAGGGGGGACTCACCAGCGGCCATGTACCTGCACCACACAAGGTGATTTAAATGACCTCAGCAGATCTTACCAAGAGCTCTTTAGAGTGTTATGACCCCCTTTTAATAAATCCGACATTCAGTTCATTTCTTAACTTCACAGTCAGCCCCCTACAGTCTACACTAGAGCCAAGCGGTGTGGGCAAGAGTGACGGGCTTACCTGGGACTGTGACTCCGGCACCAGGTACAAAGTTCTTTACACCAAGCACTCATCACCTCCAAAAAACAAACAAACAAACAAAATCAGCCTGTTGCCTCAGGAATTCAGAAAGGCTAGTCTTCCACATTATCAGGTTACCAAATTAGTCCGCCTACCCCTTAGCTGTTCTGCTGTACGAACCGCTCTGGCTGCAGGTGTCATAGCTTCTTATCTTGCTTTTCGATGAATCATTTCACTGTTTTGCCTTCTCCTGAGTAAAAATACTGAAAATCAGATGGCAAATACTAATAATTATCTGGTGACATTGTTACTCTATGCAGAAAAAAATGTATTTTCCCTCAAAACAGTCCACCTTCTCATATCAGGCATATATATAGTTTTATAACATTAGTAGATTGGGCTATTGTTCATATCTTCTTTGAGGTTCGTACAAATGTACAGTGCATAAAACAGCTCTGCACAATCAACTTGTGACATGTTTTATCACATGTCATATTTCCAGGTCCCCTCCATAACGTTTCGGTGTTACATTCAAACCTGGCATCAAAACAAAGTACAGATGTACTCATAAACTGACGCAAATAGTTGGTATGTAATCTTGTCTTATGTACTAAGCAACAGACCAGAAATATACAGTAGTATCTCATTCTTTTATACTTTTGTTCAGCAATAGAGAAAAGAAGTTAGAAGACAACAGAAAGGATAGACTTAACTACTAAATGAATTCTGTAAAAAGCAGTTGCACAAGCAAGTGTATTGCCTGTGTTGTTGCTTTCGGTTGTGGCTATTGTAGTTTTCATGTTTAGAGCTTCCTGACTTTAGCATCTTCTCCTCTTGAGTTTGATGAAGAGCTTATCATGTTTATAAAGCAAGTCAGATAAATTTGAAGTCTCTCAATAGAAAGCAATTGAAATTTTATTCTTAAAAACTTAACCACTAACCAGAGTTTTATAGAGCACACCCATCTCAAGCCACACTGGATAAAGGAAAATCCACAGTATGGGGCCATAATCATTAAATTCGGAACTATGCAATGGTTTCCATATATATTTTCATGACCAGTAATATGTAGAGTTAAATAAAATCTTCTGCCATATCAGAGGTGGTGGCAGATAAAAAAGGTTTCAAAATCTGTCTCCCTAATACATCAGGTATGCCATATGGAAATCAAATTTCATTCACTGAGTCTAAGAGCGAATGACAACTCCTTTGCTCAAAATAACAACCTCACTAGTAGTAGCAGAGGCAAATAGCTCAGTTCTCCAATTTGCACATTCTTCTTCCAAGATGGCATATTCCGGAACCTCACAGCCTCTTAGATCAGAAGTGCCATTCAACCTCCTGTAACCTCTGATAAGCTCCAAGAATTGTGCTCATGAACTTGGCTCAGGTCCTGTCCCGACAATGATGTGAACACAAAGTTACCTTTTCTCCTCCAGGTTCAGGGCGCCCTGAAGCGCCAGTGGAACCAATACCAGGCCCGGCGCTGGGCTGGCCGCCACTCCACCCGGGTCGCCAATGCCGCGGCTGCCACTGCCGCCGCCGCTGCCGCCCTGGCCGAGGCCGTTGAGATTCCAGTCTACATCTGCCACCAGGAGCCAAGGGAGGAACCCACCGGCGAAGAGCCGGTCGTGGAGGTGGAAGGTGCTGAGGTCATCACCGTGGAAGTCCTCGAGCAAGAGACATCTGCCTGAACGTGACGCAAATACAGCACTGTGATCACTGAGCCCTCACTTCCTGGGAGAAAGACCAACCGTGCATCCAAAGTGATTTCCATCCTCCCGGGAGCAAACATCTCATCTGTGAGAATTATTCAGTG
Organism: Catagonus wagneri; assembly: GCA_004024745.2. Classification (NCBI taxonomy): domain Eukaryota; kingdom Metazoa; phylum Chordata; class Mammalia; order Artiodactyla; family Tayassuidae; genus Catagonus; species Catagonus wagneri. The sequence goes on from PVHT020000174.1 coordinate 7,247,740, forward strand.
AATTTGTCCTTCGTGAACCTGAAGAAAGTTTTACTTGGTACTATTGCTACGGGAGACAGTCTCGGAATGGAGTCTCCCTCTACAACCCTTGTGAACTCCTGTGAATTCCATCTTTCATCCAGGACTGATATATAAATGTCAGAGTAAAGCAAGCAAAGATCCAAGTAAAACGTAATTCAAGTTGACCTAGTTCAGATCCAGGGTGCTCCTTGTTAACCTTGAGCCATTTATACCTTTGAAAAATCAAAACCACTGTCAATATTTTTTTCTTTTTAACTCTAAACTTTGAATTAGGATATTTCTGTATTTGGCTATGGATCTGATTTTTAATTTTTTTTTAATTTCAGTCAAACCTGATGTTACTCAAATGTTTTACCATTCACATGAGGTAAACCGCACAAATCACGTGACCTCTGCAAGACAAAGTGGCTTTCTAATAGACACGCTAGGTTTGCGGGGAAAAGACCTTTATATGGCAGGAAGAAGTAATGATTTTGAATGAAAAAGAAATTTAGAGTCCAAGTTTGCCAAGTTGTTACTGCGTTTACTAATAATTGTCTGCTCAGCTTGGTTTTTGGGTAATGCTGTCTGTTGGGCGGGCCCCAACTGCAGTGAGGAATTGGCCTTCAAGTTGAATGTGCTTTAGTGGCTAACAGTTATAAATTGGGAGGTCACAAAGAATCCATCACCAAATTTTTCACAAAAACTGCCAAAAAGATAATTCCTAGTGTAAGAGGATACCTACTCACTCTGGTAAAGAGAGTTTTCCATTTTCCTAAACTCCAGGATTTATAAAGCAAATCACTCTAAGGTTTATAAAGCAAATTACCTCTCGCCCTTGGGTGCTATCTAGCAGTAAAAGATACATTTGTTTAAAGACTGGTAATTAAAAGACTCCATATAAGTCCATTAACTGCTTTCCACCCAGCTTCAAAGCTTAACAAGATCTCAGCCTTTTCCAGGAAGATTCAGTAGGACTAATTAGAAATCAGTTTGTAGTTGACCTCTTGTTTTCCGCTATTAGTGAAACAGGAGGGGGGAAAATTGTAGCTGCTTCAAGTTTAACTGTATACTAATTCATTGAAAATAAAAGTAGAGTTCCTCATTAAAATCCAGTACTATATTCCCATATCTCTCTTTACCTCCTTCAGTATAAAAATCTTCAAAAATCCCTGAATAAACTGGTATCACTGCTAGCACCCGAAATGAATTTGTGAATTTGCAACAGGAATCAGTTACCATTGTTTCATCTGTATGCTAAATGAGGGGCTACATTGAAGCCCTCCACATCTCACATCTCGTTTTTGTATCTTCTGCTATTGCCTTTCAGAGATGATCTAGTTTTGGAAAGACAAAAAAAGATTTGTTCTGGTTGTATTTTTGGTGCACTTAAAGAAAATTATATTCTTTCAGAGAAAATGTATTTTGGATACTAAAGATTAAGCCTATTTTACTTGAATGTCAGGGTAGATTTGAAAAGAGGGTATTTTTCCAATCACAATGTTTAGTAGTAATCCTATTTTTGTTTACAAATGTGGAAAGCAGAGTATTTCTGGCAGCTCTAGTACAAATGTGATAATATATTGCTGAAATATTCTTGACGCTATTGTGCTAATATAGTAGTGGCTGAAGAAAACCCAACAGCTTACTATGGAATTGTGCACAGTGCCAAAGTTATGTGAAATGCTTATGCTATCTACATGTATGAATTAATACAGAGTATGTGATAAGCAAAATGTGTGTGTGTGTGTATTTTTTAAGGAAATATATCCTACCTGTTTTCATTCATTCATCTCAAGTCCTGCACATTCCATAGTCTCGGTTTCATTTCAGCCATGTGATGCTAACACCTCATCTTGCTTGTACTGCAGGAGGGGGAGAGATAATGCAAAAATACAGATTGGAAAACCATGTGCAAAAACATCCAGGTTTTTATCAGTGCAACTATCTTTGATCTTCAATTTGACTATAAACTCCAAAGTACCATTCTCATACATTATTAATGCAAAACCACACACAGCTGTCAGTCTATATTGTATAAGTTTGGGAAGCACAACAAATCTAGGGCAAAAAAAAATCACTGTCTTTCATTGATCGTGGTTTTTGTTTTTGTTTTTTTTTTCGTTTGTTTTCCACTATTCTGGAACTAGACTTGAACTGTCCAACATCACATCAGATCTTTAGAAGTGTTACAATCATTGATTTTTAGGGTAGTTTTGGAGACTAAGGTTGGATAAAAGGCATTTAATTAAATATCATTATAATGCAAAAAGGCCCCTATTGGAAAGGTTTTCGGATCTGAAAACCATGAGCTGGAAAAAAATGATTAAATGAGAACTATGATGGACTAATAAGGGGAACAGAAGCAGTTTGTAGGTTCTTCACATTATGTGATAAGCAGGACTCTCAGCCTCGGGAGATCTGGGGAACTTTTTCAGAAAAGGTACGTCAGGGCTATACTTTTCCCTTTGTGTTCCACTGGGAAATATATTTTATATTATGATATTAACAAAAATAATTTCCCATCATACCGTAAAATCTGATTCTTTAAGAGGTAAGTTGAACTCAGAAGGTCAGCTGTCCACCTGCTCTGATCCAAAACCAGCCTTTGGGTGCACATGGACATCATGGTTCCCAGAGGAGGGAAAAGATGTGAAAAAAGAGATTAGAGGAACACTATCATCATGGAGCGCTGGCCCTTCTCATTCATCCCTTCATTCATTATCATTGTTCAACAGATGCTTCACACACCTTTCATTCAGCTATACAACAAATATTTGTTAATAGTATGACAGTTTCTTTGTGTCTGTAGTAAAAATCAAAACCTGCTAAGTGAACCCATACCCTTAAACTATAACAGATATCTTTGGGGTGAAAGAACATGACACATGGACTTGGGGGTGGTAGCTGGGTGTGCTCTTTCTTCCATATTATCATGGGGTGGTCTCAGAACCAGATCTCTGCATGAAGGCTTAGCAAAGACTCATTTTCCAACAAGTTCTCAAATAGTCATTCCTTCATTGGCCAGGTTATAGTTCAACTCCTTATCATTGGAGTAACACTTTAGAGTTTAAGATTATTCATGACGAGGATGGATCAGAACACAGATGTAGAAAAGCAATCAAATGAGCTCAGAAAGAAACATCACTTGTCATTTGAGAGGAAATAATATGCCTCACTCCTAACTTAAGCTTGGAAAATTGCTTTTATGGAACCCATCCATAGAGAACCTGTATGGGGCGTGGAGGGGGTTGGGGAATTTGCTAGAAGCCTTAAAAAAAAAATGGATGATAATATGTGCATGTGAGGACAAAGAAAGGTAGAGAAGTCTCCTTTGAAAATTTAAAATAATATTTCTGATTTTTTTGTTGTTGTTCTTCTGGACATAGAAGTAACATTGGCTTATTATGTGTGAAAACTGTGAAGCAGAAGAAACCCTGGCCATTGAAACTCTAACCTAGGTCAGGAAGAGTTTTCCGTATTGTGTCTTCCTCCATAGGGATGATATGAAAGCTTTCTGAAAGATTTCAGAGATTTTCCACTCGCCTAAGCATTGACCAGCCAGTCACTTGGGTCACTGATCCGTCTCCATTTTCCATTTACAGAAATTCGGTGCCTTCCACCTAACTTCCCACTGACAAACTGTCTCATTCCTCACCCACTGACTGGCAGTGCCACTGCACATCACCACAGTCTCCTTAAGAGACCCACTATCTCATTTTCATTTGGAAAAATTGATTCCAAATAAAATCACAGCATATTACTAATGAAGTGCTAAGTAGCTATTAAATAAAAACTGAGTGGTCTTTAAGGAAAAAAACAAAAACATTCATACTTGATAAGGACATCTGTTTCCATCCAACCCTGCCAGACTGGCTAGTCAAAGCACACTGGTCTTGAGCAGCAAAACTGACACCCAGCTGCAAGCCCTTGAAATCTCAGCACAGCTGGTCAGGTGGTTAGTCTCAGAGCAGCAAGTGCTTCCCTGGATCCAGCCCTTCTCCACTGCACCCAGCGTTACGGCTTCTGTACGCTCTTGTCATGAAAGGCTTGTTGTGAGGCTTATTGTGGAGTTAAGTTATAGAGAACTTATGAAGGCTCCCCTCAGAAAAGATTTATGAAGAAAAATGGAAAAGAATACCAATCAGTGAAACACAGTAGTCAATAGAAACCTGTAGGCGTTTGCTTACTTCCTCTTATAACAACCAGACCTGTTTTTATCACCATTTTGGGGATGAGAAAACTAAGTGGAAGCCAAGTTGAATAATGTGCCCACTCCAGTCACACAGTAAGTAGCTGAGCTAGAATTTGAATCAAGAGTGTCCCCCACCACCCTGACGCCCCAAGCCTCTGCTTTTGAACTTTCCATCACGGGATGACTAGCAAAAGCTCTTGTTCCGTCCTTTTTTGCTTTCCTACTAAGAGTGTTTCCACATTTTGTAGGATCCCCTTCCCTGGTTGAGATGCAGACGGAGACAGCCACATAGGTTTGGACCTTGGCCCCAGTACACCAGGGCGGCCCCAAGGAGCATTTGTACTTGGAATAGCGGGTATGGTGAGATTTGGGTGAGCTGCAGAGTCAAGAGTATAGCACTCTAGGAGTTCCCTTGTGGTGCAGCAGGCTAAGGATCCAAGGTTGCCACTGCAGCAGCTCTGGCCACTGCTGGGGCAAGGGTTCGATCCCTGGCCCAGGAACTTCCACATGCTGTGGTACAGCCAAAACAAAAAAGGAGTTCCCGTCATGGCTCAGCAGTAATGAACCTGACTAGTATCCATGAGGCTCGATCCCTGGCCTCGTTCAGTGGGGGAAGGATCTGGCATTGCCATTCCTGTGGTGTAGGCCTGCAACTACCGCTCTGATTTGACCCCTAGCCTGGGAACTTCCCCCCTATGCCGAGGGTGCTGCCCCAAAAAGGTTAAAAAAAAAAAAAAGAATATAGCACTCTAAACTGTAGAAACTGGTATCAAAAGGGCTTGAGAATAAGGAGGGTCAAAATGAGCATCAGAGCCCCAGCTAAGCCTATCACAGCCTAAGTTCATACTTGATTCCTGCTCCTGACTCAAGCTAATGAGCCAGAGCTGAGGGGACTGGCCCAGTAGGGGTCATCTGACTGGGAGCAGAGATGAGAGACTTGGCAGCTGGGCTTTCACTCAGGGACCAGAAAGGGGGTGTGCAGGGGTGGGAGTCTGGTTCCACTTAAAGGGATAGAGGGGATGCATTCATTTTTTTTTTTTTTTAAATAAGTCTGAAAGCCAGGAATCATTTTCTACTACAAAATGTTAAGTAAGACCTGTCCTTAACAGTGGACATTCTATACCGAGAGTAGGATGGCTGTCAATTCCTTCTCCCCATCCAGAGCCACATAAGCTGGTTTTCTGTTTTGCTTTTTGTTTTGCTTGGCTTTTGCTTTTGTTTTCTCAAAAGGCTCTTTTAGAATATTCAACATCTTTTTGTAAATCACTTCAACAGGCTGTAGCTACCATGACCCTATTCGTCAGGCAAAGGCCTCCTTGACACGTTTCTGCATGACTTGTAGTGAGAGTTCACGAAAAAGAATGAGCATTATTTAAAGTGACCCAGTGGGGACATCAAAGCCAGTGAAATGATCTGTAGGCTTGCAATTCTGCATAGTGGCAACAAAAGTGTCTCTATCTAATACATGGATAGTAGAGGTCTCAGAAAGAGACCAAAAAAAATGAAAAAATAGAGAGGGGAGAAATATTTGAATATTGTTTAACTCCTCCATTATTAAAAAAAGATAAAAGACCTCAAGTAATAAAAATTCAAAGATTTCCAAATAAATGCCCCAAACTAAAATCTTAATATTGACAAGATTAGGGCAAGATGAACATGACAGAGAAAACTAAAGCTTTCATTTTCTTTTTCTTTTTTGGTGGCGTTGGGGTGTGGGGAATAGAGATTCAGATAGTTAGGAAAACAATATTAATAAATAAACATGAATAGGAGCCTTAAAATGTGTGAGATGTCTTAATATAAGATTAATTATAATAAAAGGCCATGGTCTCCAATTTAAAAAAGTCTCCTACTGGAGTGAAAAATTAAAGCCTTATAGTGTATAGACAATAAGAGACACACATAAGATATTTTAAAAAAAGAAAAAAGAAATTTTTAAAAATGTGTGAGAAAGTTATACTAGGGAAATATGAACCAAAGGAAATACGAGAGCTTCTCTTAATATCTGACCAAGGAGTTCCCGCTGTGGTGCAGTCCATTTAGAATTTGACTAGTGACTCAAGTCACTGCAGAGGCACAGGTTCAATTCCCAGCCCAGTGCAGAGCATTAAAGAGCATTAAAGAATCCGGATTCAATCCCTGGCCTGAGAACATATGCCATGGGTATGACCATTAAAAAAAGAATCTAAGAATTTAAGACAAAAAAGCTTAAAGGACACAAAATTATGTATTAGTAAAAGGAACAATTGAACAAGACAATTATAACCATTATAAACTCATATGCACCTTAAAATACAGCTGCAAAATACACCAAGCAACACTGAGAGAACTTCAGAAGAAACAGCTGACTTATCAATTGTAGCTGAATATTTTAACATACTTGTATCAGAATTTAATAGATCATGCAAATAAAATAAGTGTTTTAAAATATCTGGAAAATACAACCACTAAACTCAAGCTATTAAAGATATATTAAACTATAGGCTTATCAAGCTGAAAATATGCATTCTTTTTGAGGACACACAGAATGTTTACAAAAATAACTATACTTAAGACTACAAAAGAAATCTCCATTAATTCCAAATGATTAACACCGTTTAGAGGATCTCTGACCATTATGCAGTAAAGTTAGAAATTAATAACAAAATTGTATTTAAATAATCTGATGTTGGAAACAATAAATATTTCTATTGACCTTTAATTTCGAAGGGATACTTAAAAGTATAGAGGAGTTCCCACTGTGGTACAGTGGGTTAAGGATCCAGCATTGCCACAGCTGTAACACAGGTTGCAGCTGCAGCTCAGATTCGATCCCTGGCCCAGGAGCTCCCATATGCTATATGTGTGGCCATAAAAAACCAAAGAAACAAACAAACAAAAACCTTTTAGGAGTTCCCGTCGTGGCTCAGTGGTTAACGAAACCGACTAAGAACCATGAGGTTGCGGGTTCGATCCCTGGCCTTGCTCAGTGGGTTAAGGATCCGGAGTTGCCGTGAGCTGTGGTGAAGGTTGCAGACGCGGCTCGGATCCCACGTTGCTGTGGCTGTGGCGAAGGCCGGCGGCTACGGCTCCTGTTAGACCCCTAGCCTGGGAACCTCCATATGCTGCGGGTGCGGCTCTAGATAAAAGGCAAAAAGACAAAAAAAAAAAAAAACTTTTAGAATGGTGGCTATCTTAGGTTAGCACCATATTAGTTTTTAACTATTAGCACTATCACTACATCTCTAAATTGATGGGACACACCTAAAGCTTGAAGAATACCTAAACTTTAGATATATTTATCTAAGAAGAAAGAAAATGCTGAGCAACAGGGTAAAAGCAAACACACACACACACACACACACACACACTAAGGAAAACATCATGTAAGAAATTACCTTGATGGTGTTGGAAAAATTGGCTCAGAACATGGAGAAAATTAAAGCTGGATCTCTTACTAATCTGACATAAAAGGTAGATTCCAAGGATATTAATATCTAATTATACAAGATAAATATATGCATTTCTAAAAAGAATGTATAAGCAAAGAGCTTGGGGGCAGAAAAAATTTCCTAATGAATAATATAAACCAAAAGGCCAAAAAAAAAAGAAGAAAAAGAAAAGGACTTTGTTTACATTAAAATAAAGTTACCTGATCAACAAGGAATAGTGTCCCCCATTAAACAGACAGATGATAGAATCAAAGATAAAACTAACAGTGAGTAAATATCGAGAACATAAAAAGAACTCTGGTAAATCAATAAGAAAAATATTGGCATGGGAAATGCACAGGCAGGTTATAGACTAAGTCATCCAAAAAGTTAAAAAGCATAAACAGATGCTTCATTTAGCAGAGAAGTACTTACTAGAAAAATGCCACTGTTAGACAAGGGAACAAGATATTCCAGGGAGAACCACCAGGGTCTCCTCATCTTGTGAGAGAGGAGAACGGATAAAGTTGGCACTAGGTTTGTCTGATTCAAAAGTTTCACAGATGACATATATTTTAGGAGCAAGCAGGTATCCCCTACCTGGGAGAAAACAACCCTCTTCCAGTTCATTAGAAGACTAGAAAGAATAGAAAAAAAATAATTCTGAGAGTTCAGAAGGGAAGCAAAGCCAAAGTTTGGAATTTAGTTTAGTGACTAGACAAACACACATAGGAAAGATAACTCTTGATCTGATTTGTTTAACAGCTATGTGGTCAGGAAAGGTGAAACTGAAGCATTTAACCAACATTGACAACCACCCAAAAAACCACCAATCTACAAGTCAATTAAGGATAAGAAATTACCGGAGTTCCCATTGTGGCTCAGCAGTTAACAAACCCAACTAGCATCCATGAGGCTGCGGGTTCCATCCCTGGCCTTTCTCATTGGGCAAAGGATCCGCCGTTGCCGTGGGCTGTGGTGTAGGTCACAGACGTGGTTCGGATCCTCCTGCATTGCTGTGGCGGCTACAGCTCCAGTGTGACCCCTAGCCTGGGAACCTCCATATGCCGTGTGTGCAGCCCTAGAAAGACAAAAAAATAAATAAATAAAGAATAAATTATCTGCTATCCCTACACTTAGTTATGGGTTGAAATAATTGAATCAAGGACTATTCCATGCATTTAAAAAGTGGCTAAGTCTCTCTCCATTCTAGAATAGTGAATATGTTGATGTAACGATAAATCAAACACCACCTCTCTCTCTGCACTAGCAACTAAGAGGATCAGCCTCTGTGTTTAGACCAGATGAGCTCACTGTCTTTCTACAGCACTTTCTCTCAGAATGGCTATCACTAAAAAAGACAAATAGGAACTCCCATCATGGCTCAGTGGTTAATGAATCCAACTACTAACAATGAGGTTGCGGGTTCGATCCCTGGCCTTGCTCAGTGGGTTAAGGTTCTGGCGTTGCCGTGAGCTGTGGTGTAGGTTGCAGGTGCAGCTCGGATCCCGCGTTGCTGTGGCTGTGGTGTAGGCTGGCAGCTACAGCTCCTGTTAGACCCCTAGCCTGGGAATCTCCATATGCCGTGGGTGCGGCCCTAGAAAAAGACAAAAAAAAAAAAAAGAAGACGACGACAACTAACACTTGTTGGCTAGGATGTGGAGAAAAAGGAACCATCCTACGCTATTGGTAGGAGTGTAAATTGGTACAGCTACTGTGGAAAACAGTATGGAGGTTTCTCAAAAACCTAAAAATAGAAACTAGCATATGACCTGGCAATTCCACTCCTGGGTATATATCTGAAATAAACAAAAACACTAATTCAAAAAGATACTTGCACTGCAATGTTTATGGCAGCATTATTTACGTTTGCCAAGATGTGGAAGCAACCTAAGTGTCCGGCAGCAGATGAATGTATATAGAAAATGTGGTATATAGATGATGTATATTGTACATATACATATGCACATGGATGTGACCATAAAAAAGAATGAAATTTTGCCATTTGCAGCAACATGTATGGACTTGGAGGGCATTATGCTAAGTGAAATAAGTCAGACAGAGACACATAAATACTATATGATATCACATATACGGTTCTAAAAATTACAACAGTCTAGTGAATACAGCAAAAAAGGAGACTCACAGATATAGAGAACAAACTAGTGGTTACCCCTGGGGAGAGGAAAGAGGGAAGGGGCATTGTAGGGGATTAAGATTACAAACTTTTAGGTACAAAATAAGCCCCAAGAATATATCATACAACATAAGAAATATAGCCAATGTTTTATAACTATAAATATGTATAACTCAAAAATTGTGAATCACTGTAATGTACACCTGTAACATAATATTATACAGCAAATATACTTCAATAAAAATTTTTAATTATAAAATAAACGTAGGCAGATACCTAAACTAAGCTGAACTAATCAAAATCTCTCAGTAATTTTAATAGATATAGAAAGTATTAATTATATGGTGATGGACTTTGGAGAATTAAGTCCATAAAGATTCTGAGCTGGCAGCCATTTTTAGTGATACATATGCTGATAAATAAGAAAGTAAATCAGGAGAGCCAAAGAGACACACTGAGAGAATGGAGATGAGGGACCATAGTGAAAGAGAGCAAGAAAGAAATAGAAAAAAAATGCTGCCAGGTTACTTTCTATCTCTCAAGAGACCTGGCTGTATTTCCAAAAACTGGATTCTATAAATCTGCCTTGTATTTTTACAGTTAATCCCCCTTTTCTCCTTGAAATAGTTGCACTAGATTTCTGCCCTGATATTACGATATGCCCTAGGATAACTGGCTTCTTAGAGCATATGTCTAAGCCCTGAAGAAAAGCTTACCAAGGCTCATTAAATATATCAGACATACTCTTACTCCCATAGGAATGAATAGTAATGTCACACACACGCACACATACAAAAACCTTTCCCTGTCAGGAAGTTTTAGGTAAGAACCTAAGGGTCATGGAGGCACAGGTGGTTTTCATTTCTTCTTCCAAATGATGGTAGTAGCTTTGTTGGAGAACGAAGGTAGGATGGAAGAGTTCAACCTAAGGATATTAGTGAAAAATAGAATTCGATTTTTAGAATTTTATTACATCAGTACACTGAGTCTCTGCTGAGGGCCTACCTGCCCATTCTAAAGGCTGAGAGGATTCTTCTGGACAGAAATTCTACTGGTTAAATCAAGAAATCTTTGAACAGGAAAATGAGGAAGAGAGGAATAACAGTGCCCAGATACAGTTCCAAAACTTTCTCTAGAGGACGCCAGCCTAAGAGAAGAACAGGGTATATTTCATGGAAAACCATCTGGGAAGAAAGTCAGAAGTAATTTTTTTTTTTTTTTTTTTTTTTGCTTTTTAGGGCCACACCTGCAGCATACGGAAGTTCCCAGGCTAGGGTCAAATCAGCTATAGCCGCTGACCTACACCACAGCCACAGCAATGCCAGATCCAAGCCACGTCTGCAACCTACACTGCAGCTAATGCCAGCACGAGATCCATAACCCAATGAGTGAGGCCAGGGATCGAACCTGCTACCTCACAGATACTAGTAGGGTTCATTACAGCTGAGCCACAACAGGAACTCCAGAAGTAATTCTTATAACCCATAAAGATGTGAAGTGTAGGAGTAACAACTGTTTTGAATCAGAATCATAACTTAGAATCAGAAATATTAACACAGAGAACTGTCACATGGGTGTTAGAGAGATAGAGAGAAAATAGCATTAGAAAATGTGATGCCTTCTATATATATATATATTTTGAAAACTCAACTATTGAATAAGTGAAAGATCATAATAACATATGGAGAATGTATGGCAAAATCACTGATCCACTTATAAAACCAAGAGTGGACCTGATAAGGAAGGGGGAAAAAGAGCATCTAAAGAAATCAACGTGGTATCCAATGCAGCTCTCTGAGCAAGATGCTACACATTTTGAAGAAATATGGACAGCTGGAATTCCTATTTCTTTTAGTAGCTGATTAGATAATTCAGATTAATTCTTTCTCAGAAAACAGCTAAAAACTTTGATAAATTATTAAAACTATCTTGATTAAAAACATAAAAGTGAAAACAAGAAAGAAACAAAACACAAAATCAAGAGTGAAAGGAAAGTAATAACCCAGAAATATAAGTGCTCTCAGAAGGCACTTGCATGCTGAAGACACTGGTCAACGTGAATCTTAATTTTAATAGACAAAGGGGACAGATAACTAACAGAGAAAGTAAAATCCCTGCCACTATGAACTGGCATTCCCAAAAGGTAGACTATTATTATTCTGGATGAGGGTGAATTAAAGTAACTCTTATGGAATTATATCCCATACCACTCTACAGGATAAACTAAGGGATTTTAACTCCCGAACCTAGTATATTCTTTTTTTATTTTTTTTTTAATTTTTTGTCTTTTTTTAGGACCACACTCATGGCATATGGAGGTTCCCAGGCTAGGTGTCGAATCAGAGCTGTAGCTGCTTGTCTACACCACAACCCCAGCAATGCCAGATCTGAGCCACATCTGCAACCTACACCACAGCTCATGGCAACAGCAGATCCTTAACCCACTGAGCAAGGCCAGGGATTGAACCTGTGTCCTCTTGGATGCTAGTCAGATTCATTTCCACTGAGCCATGATGGGAACTCCCCTGAACCTAGTTTAAATTCCACAGAAATATTTGAGTTCCTTAATGGTACACAAATGCCTGGCAAAAGCAAACTCAAATACTCTGTTTTTTTCAGAGTGTAAATGCAACCTTTGCCAATAGTCAAAAAATTTCAAATTCACTGTACAGCACAGAGCCAAAGTTGACTAGGCACATAGGAAACAGACTTCCTGAAGAAACTTCCTAGAAATAGACTTCCAGGAAAAAACACACTTGTAAAGACACCAAATACTGAACTTTCTATGCAGATTATAAAACAACCTTGCTAACTATGCTTAAACATATTTAAAATGTTGAAGATATCTGCAAAGGATAAATATTATTAAATTTTAATTATATGGTAAAAGAATCAAATCATTATGCTGTACTCAAACTTTTCAGTGTTACATGTCAATTATATCTCAATAAAGTTGGAAGAAAAATAAAGATAACCATTTATCTCTACCTTTTAAAAAAAGAATCAAATAAAATTTATATAATAAAAAAAGTATTCAAGAGACAGTAGATGAGTTTGATAGAAGATTAGGCAGAGATATATAGAGGATTCATAGACTAGAAGAAGAGTGAGAAGGAAATATCCAGAGATCACACATAGATAGAAGAAACATGAGAAGAAAAGCTAAGAGATGTGAGACAGTCTAACCTATATTTAATGAGAGATCCAAAAAAAAAAAAAATGGAGAAAAAGAATGGGTTGCAAATAATATCTAAATAGATAATGGCTTAGAATTTCCCATAAATTTGCAATACATCAATCCCCAGAGACAAGGATCCCAAAAAAGCCAAGAAGAGTAAATAAGAAATTCACATGGAGTCACATAGATTAAACCCACACACCAAAAAAAAAAACAAAAAAAAAAAACCATGCACAAAAATAAACTCAAAATGGATTAAAGATCTAGATATAAGACCAGATACTATAAAACTCTTAGAGGAAAACATAGGCCAAACACTCTCCGACATAAATGACAGCAACATCTTCTCAGATCCATCTGTCAGAGTAATGATGATAAAAAGAAAAATAAATAAATAAATGGGACTTAGTTGAACTTAAAAGTTTCTGCACAGAAAATGAAACCCTAAACAAAACAAAAGACAACCCACAGAATGGGAGAAAATATTTGCAAATGAAGCAACTGACAAGGGATTCATCTCCAAAATTTACAAACACCTCATACAGCTCAATACCAAAAAAACAAACAACCCCATCAAAAAATGGGCAGAAGATCTAAACAGACAATTCTCCAAAGAAGACATGCAGATGGCCAAAAAACACATGAAAAGATGTTCAGCATCACTCGTTATTAGAGAAATTCAAATCAAAACCACTATGAGGTACCACCTTACACCAGCCAGAATGGCCATCATCAAAAAGCCTACAAACAATAAGTGCTGGAGAGGGTGTGGAGAAAAAGGAATCCTATTACACTGTTGGTGGGAATGCAAATTGGTGCAAACCTCTGTGGAAAACAGTATGGAGATTCCTCAGAAAACTAAAAACAGAATTACCATTTGATCCAGCAATCCCACTCCTGGGCATCTATCCAGAGGAAACCATGACTCAAAAAGACACATGTACTCCAGTGTTCATTGCAGCACTCTATACAATAGCCAAGTCATGGAAACAACCTAAATGTCCCATCGACAGAGGAGTGGATAGGGAAGATGTGGTACATACACACAATGGAATATTACTCAGCCATTAAAAGGAATGAAATAACAACATTTATAGAAACATGGATGGACCTAGAAATTATCATGCGAAGTGAAACCAGTCAGACAATGAGACACGAACATCAAATGCTCCCACTTACGGGTTAAGGATCCAGCATCGCCGTGAGCTGTGGTGTAGGTTGCAGATGCGTCTCAGACCCCGTGTTGCTGTGGCTGTAGCAAACGCCAGCAGCTACAGCTCCTGTTAGACCCCTAGCCTGGGAACCTCCATATGCCGCGGGAGTGGCTCTAGATAAAAGGCAAAAAGACAAAAAAAAAAAAAATGCTCCCACTTACATGTGGAATCTAAAAACAGGATACAATGGACTTCTTTGCAGAACAGAAAGTGACTCACAGACTTTGGAAAACCTATGGTTTCCAAATGAGACAAGCTGAGAGGTAGAGGGATGCACTGAGGGTTTGGGATGGAAATGATATCAAATTGAATTGTGATGATTTTTGTACACCTATAATTGTAATAAAATTCATTAAGTAATGGGAAAAAAAGACACTTGTATGAACTCAAAAAAAAAAAAGGTTATATGTCAACATCAGAGCCTTAAAAGAAATTGTTTAGTTTTGTGCCTTGCAAGAGGCACTATTAAATTTAAACTTCTCATATGCCTTATAAGTTAATAAAAATTGTTTTCTGTAATTTAATCTTCTATATGCTTTCCTGATTTGTACAATCCCTTTTCTATTTGCTGATAAAAATATTCATTGTCGGAGTTCCCTTCATGGCTCAGTGGTTAACAAATCTGACTAAGAACGACGAGGTTGCGGATTCGATCTCTGGCCTTGCTCAGTGGGTTAAGGACCTGGCGTTGTTGCCGTGAGCTGTGGTGTAGGTTGCAGACGCGGCTCGGATCCCGCGTTGCTGTGGCTGTGGTGAAGGCCAGCAGCTACAGCTCCTGTTAGACCCCTAGCCTAGGAACCTCCATATGCCCCAGGTGCGGCTCTAGATAAAGGCAAAAAAAAGACAAAAAAAAAAAATTCATTGTTGTTTTAAATAAAATATATCTACTTAAAAAAAAAGCAACAGATGAACTTCTGAATGAATTAGAAAATTGACTCTCAACACTAATAATAGAAGCCAGAAGACAGTAGAATGATAAAATCAATAAGACAGAATAAAATGAAGATCAATCCAGACTATGCACTCACTGCAAGTATGATTTAAGAGCAAAGGTAAAATAAAGGAAATGCACATCCAGAATGGCAGAGTAAGAATTTCCAAAAATCTGCTCTTTCATACAAGCAAGGAGAAGACTGGCAAAAGTTGCCAAAATCAACAATTTTTTAGAACTCTGGACGTTAATCAAAGACAATTAATCAAGGCAAGTCATTAAACAACTCTCAGCTAACGGCTTCTCCCTGGGAAAGGAGAATATTGGAGCATAAGTCCAATGTTCTAGCATTTGAGGTAGGAGGTTGCCTGAGAGACTTGTTTCTTTCTTACGCACTGGAACGCTAATGGAACCAGAATACTCTAGAAGCCTGGGGGCTGTTGAAAACAAAAGAAAGCTAGGAAGCTTGCAGCAGTTCCAGAGTATCTGCAGTACTGCAGACAGACACCAGAGGGAATAGGAGATTACAAGTGCCTGAAAAAAAAAAACAAAAACAAAAACACAAAACCCCCTAAGAATTTATCTACATAAACCCAGAAAAGACAATCAACAGAAAAGGAGCAAGAGGCCCCCAGAATCTCTAAGTACACTGATTGGTGAAGGTATTTTCCTGTACAAAGTCATCTTTGTAAAGATAAAGAGGTGGCTGGGTTTTTTTTTTGCTTTTTTGTTTTTGGCAAATGCATGGATACCAACACAAAGTTGGCACAATAAAAGTAGGAAAACACAGCCCAGTCAAAGGAATAAAGTCAAGCTATTTTATCTCAATACTCCACTTTCAAATAATGGATAAAATATCCACACAGAAGACCAAAAAGGAAACAGAGGACTTGAACAACACCATAGACAAAATGGACTTAGACACAGACAGACATTTCAACCAACAGTGACAGAATCTACATTCTTCTAATGTATACACAGAACAATCTCCAAAATAGATCATATGTTAGATCACAAAACTCATTTAACAAATTTAGGAAGATTAAAATCATACCAAATATCTCTTCCAAGTACAATGGAATGAAATTAGAAATCAAGGAGTTCCCACTGTGGCTCAGTGGTTAACGAATCTGACTAGGAACCATGAGGCTGCGGGTTCAATCCCTGGCATCACTCATTGCAATAAGGATCTGGCATTGCTGTGAGCTGTGGTGTAGCTGATGCGGCTTGGATCCTGCGTTGCTGTGGCTGTGGCATAGGCCAGCGGCTACAGCTCCAATTAGACCCCTAGCCTGGGAACCTCCATATGCTGTGGGTGTGGCCCTAGAAAAGACAAAAAAAAAGGGAAAAGAAAATAGAAATCAACAACAGGAAGAAAACTGGAAAATTCATTGACATACAGAAATGAAACAACACATTCTTGTATAATCAATGGATCAAAGGATAAATCAAAAGGGGATTTAAAAAATATCTTGAGGCAAATTAAAGTTAAATACACATACCAAAACTATTGGGATGCAGCAAAAGCAGTACTAAGAGGGAAGTTGGTAGTGGTATACTTTAAAGAAGAAAAAATATCTCAGGAATTCCTGTTGTGGCTCAGTGGTTACCAACATGACTAGTATCCATGAGGACTTGGGTTCTATCCCTGGCCTTACTCAGTGGATTAAGGTTCTGGCATTGCCGTGAGCTGTGGTGTAGGTTGCAGACTTGGATCAGATCCCACATTGCTGTGGCTGTGGTGTAGGCCAGCAGCTACAGCTCTGATTCAACCCCCTACCCTGGGAACTTCCATGTGCCATGGATGTGGCTCTAAAAAAACAAGAAAAAAAAAGAGAAAGAGAGAGACAGAAAGAAAGCAAGAAGAAAGAATGAACGAACTCAATTAACATAACTTTGTATCTCAAGTCCAAAGTTTTCAGAAAGAAGGAAATAATATTAGAGTAGAAACAAGTAAAACAGCGGATAGAAAAACAATAGAAAAGAATCAACAAAACTCAGATAGTTTTTTGAAGAGATCCACAAAATTACCAAACTTAGAATAAGGAAAAAAGAAATGTCTCAAACAAATAAAATCAGAAATGAAAGAAGAGCTATAACTAATGGGTACACAAATAAAAAGGATTATAAGAGACTACCATGAATAATTAAAGGCCAAAAAAAAAGATAATCTAGAAGGAATGGGTAAATTCCTAGAAACACACAACCTACCAAGACCAAACATTTAAAGAATTAACACCAATGCTTCTCAAATTATTCCAAAGAATTGAAGATGAGGGATCATTTCAAACTCATTTCATGAGGCCAGAATTATTATCACAATATCAAAGCCACAAAAAGAGACTGTAAGGAAAGAAAACTACAGGCCAATATACCTATGAACATAGGCATAAAAATTTGTAGAAAATACTAGCAAACTGAATTTAACACGTTAAAAGGATTATACACCATGACCAAGTGGGATTTATGTCCAGAACGCAAGGATGACTTAACATACTGAAATCAATCAATATGAAACACCATCTTAACAAAAAAGAAGGCTATACATCACATGATCATCTTAATAGAAAAAGAAAAGGCATCTGACAAAATTCAACACCCTCTTATGATAAAAACACTCAAAAACTAGGAGTAGAAAGAATGTACCTCAACATAATGAAGACCATATATAACAAGCTACACAACTAACAATATACTCAGTGGTGGAAGACTGCAATCTTTTTCTCTAAGATTGAGGAATAGGGCAAGGATCACCACTCTTGCCAGCTGTATTCATAATATCGGAAGTTCTAGCTAGAGCAATTAAATAAGAAATAAAAATAAAAGGCATTTATTTTTATTGCCTTTTGTTATCAGAAGGAAGAAGTGAAATTATCTCTATTCACAGGACATGATCTTGTATATAGAAAACCCTAAATATTCCACAGAAATACTTTTAGCACTAAGAGGCAAATTCAACGAAGTTGCAGGATACAATAGAAATATATAAACATCATTTTCATTATATGCACTAACAAGGAATTATCCAATAAGGAAACTTTTACTTATAGTAAAAAATAAAATACTCGGGGCTAACCTTAACCAAGGAGATGAAAGACTTGTACCCTAAAAACTACAAGACTGCTGAATATAGTTGAAGAAGATACAAATAAGTGGAAGACATCCTGTGTTCATAGATCAGAAAAAATATTGTTTAAATTTCCATATTACCCAAAGTGATCTACAGATTCAATGTAATCCCTATCAAAATCGGCCTTTTTTATAGGAATAGAAAAAATTCATAAAATTCATATGGAAACATAAAGGACCCCAAAGAGCCAAAACAATCTTGATAAAGAACAAAGCTGGAAGTTTCATACTTCCTGACTTTAAAACGTATTACAGAGCTACAGTAAAGTCAAAACAGTATGGTGCTCACCTAAAAGGCCATTGGAATTTTGATTGTGATTGCATTAAATCTGTAGATAGCTTTGGGTAGCAAGGATATTTTGACAATAATAACTCTTCAGTTCTATGAGCATTTTCACCAATGTCTTATAATTTTTAGTATTCAGGTCTTTCCCACCTCAGTAATTAAACCTAGTCGTAGGTATCTTAATTTGAGGCTATTGTAAGTAGAATGATTTTCTTAATTTTTTTGTTATTAATGCATAAAAATAAAACAAATTTTTGCATATTGATATTTTATCCTGCAACTTTATTGTTTTCCTTTTTTTTTTGCCTTTTTGTCATTTTTAGGGCCACACCCATGGCATGTGGAGATTCCCAGTCTAGGGGTCTAATCAGAGCTGTAGCTACCAGCCTACACTGCAGCCACAGCAACACAGGATCCAAGCCGCGTCTGTGACCTACACCACAGTTCACGGCAATGCCAGATCGTTAACCCACTGAGCAAGGCCAGGGATTGAACCCGCAACCTCATGGTTCCTAGTCGGATTCGTTAACCACCACGCCACGACAGGAACTCCTTTACTGAATTTTCTTATTTCTCCTAACCAATTTTTGGTGGAGTCTTGAAGGGTTTTCTATATGTATTATCATGTCATCAGCAAATAGTGACAGTTTTATTTTTCTTTCCAGTTTGGATGTCATTTACTTCTTTTTCTTGCCTATTGCTATGGCTGGAACTTTAATACTATGTTAAGTAAAAGTGGCAAAAGTCAGCATCCTTGTATTGTTCCCTGATCTTAGAGGAAAAGCTTTCAACTTTTTACTATTGAGTATGATGTTAGCTGTGTGCTTGTCATATACGGCCTCTATTACATTGAGTTACAGTCCCACTTTGTTGAGCATTTTTATCATAAATGAATGCTGAATTTTGTCAAATGCTTTTCTATGTCTATTCAAATGATCGTGAGATTTTTATCCTTCATTTTATTAATACAGTGTATCACACTGATTGATTTGTGGATGTCGATCCATCCTTGCATTCCTGGAATAAATCCCTCTTGATCATGGTGTATGATCCTTTTAATGTATTGTTGGATTCATTTGGAGGATTTTTGGAGGATTTTTACAGCTATATTCATCAAAGATATCAGCCTATAGTTTTCTTTTCTTGTGGTTCCTTATCTGATTTTGGTATTAGGGTAATTCTGGTCTTGTAAAATGAGTTTGAAAGTGTTCCCTTCTCTTCTGTTTTTTGGAAGTGTTTGAGGAAGACTGGTATATTTTTCTTCTTTAAATGTTTGATAGAATTCACCAGTGGAGCCATCCGGTCCTGGAGTTTTTTTTTTTTTTTTAAAGTTTTTGGTAGTGACTCCTCCGTACTAGTAATTGGTCTGTTCAGATTTCTATTTCTTTATGATTCAGTCATAGTGAATTTTATGTTTACAGCAATTTATCAATTTTTTTAGATTGTACAATTTGTTGGAATATAATTGTTCATGCTAGTCTTTTATTATAGTTTGAATTTCTGTAGTATCAATTGTGATATCTCCTCTTTCATTTCTGATTTTATTTGAATCATCTCTCTTTTTTCCATAATGAGTCTAGCAAAAGTTTTGTCAATTTCCTTTATCTTTTCAAAAAATCAGTTCTTAGGTTCACTGGTATTTCCTGTTGTCTTTTTTGTCTCTATTTCATTTGTTTCTTCTCTGATCTTTGTTATTTCCTTCCCTTTTCTCATTTTGGACTTCATTTTTTCTTATCTTTCTATTTCCACAAGGTGTAAAGTTAAGTTGTTTGAGATCTTTGTTTCTTGAGTTAGGAATTTATCACTATGAACTTCCCTCTAAGAACTACTTTTGCTCCTTCCCATAAGTTTTTGTGTGCTGTGTTTCCACTTTCATTTGTCTCAAGGTATTTTTTAAATTTCTCTTTTTATTTCTTCCTTGACCCATTGGTTATTCAGTAATATGTTGTTTCATCTCCACATATTTGTGAATTTTCTAGTTTTCTTCCTCTAATTGATTTTTAGCTCCATACTATTATGTTCTGAACAGATATTTGATATGATTTCAATCTTCTTAAATTTATTGACTTATTTTGAGGCCTAACATATGATATATCTTGAGGAATGTTCTACGTGTACTTGAGAATATATTCTTTTGCTTTTGATTGCAATGTTCTATATATGTCTGCTAAGTTTATCTGGTTTAACATGTCATTTAAGTTCAATGTTTCCTTGCAGAGTTTATGCCTGGATAATTTATCCATCATCTAAGTGAAGCGTTTAAGTCCCAAACTACTATCGTATTGCTGTCTCTTTCTCCCTTTAGGTATGTTAATATTTGCTTTAAATATTTAGGTTCTCCTACGGACAAGTTTCTATTGTTTATCTTAAATATGTATAAGCACCAAAAGATACTGGAAATAAAAATATTGAACTATTTTTGTAATTCAAATAGACTGCAAGAGAAAAACTCAATCCTCGTTCCCATTTTATTCACATCATATTTCCAGTTAGCTCCTAATTTCTTATCTCATGTCTCTCTATGACACTTTCAAACAACAATAGTGTTCAGTCTTTGTAACTGAAGTAGTAGGAGTTTATTTTACAGGGAAAGATTTTTCCTTAGAAAAATGAATGAAATCTACATTTTGATAGTTTTGAAATGAATTCATTCATTGCAAGAATGCATTATTTGCTAAAATAATTGTATTTTTCCTTCTGGGAGGCAATTTTGTTATCAGAATCCTGGGCCTATTTTTGCCTGGACAAGCTCCATTCCAAATAAGCTATAACACCTGTCAACAAAAAAAAATATCTCGTCACAGGACTTTCTTTTGCCAGATCAGCACTATAGATTGTTCTAACAGACTGCTCTAGTATGTGGCTGCAATGTGTCTTTTTGCAGCAATTTCTTTTTTTTTTTTTCAGGGCCACACCCACCACATATGGAGGTTCCCAGGTTAGGGGCTGAATCAGAGCTGAAGCTGCTAGCCTGCGCCACAACCACAGCAAAGCAGGATCTGAGCCATATCTGCAACATACACCACAGCTCATGGCAACACCAGATTTGTAACCCACTGAATGAGGCCAGGGATCGAACCTGTGTCCTCATGGATGCTAGTCAGGTTCATTAACCACTGAGCCACAACAGGAACTCTGTTCAGCAATTTCTTAAGCAGGAATGAACTTATATATAGTACACAGAAACATTCTAGAGATATTTTGACTTGACCATTCAATAACCACTCTCCCTTGTGTCCTTGCAACTGGCAGAGTTTATTGCTCAGTTTTGAAAGAACACACCTTTTTTTTCTTTTTTATAGGGGTGCCCCTATGGCATATGGAAGTTCCCAGGCTAGAGGTCTAACAGGAGCTGCAGCTGCCAGCCCACACCACAGCCACAGCAACACGGGATCTGAGCCACACCTATGAACTATACAGCAGCTTGTGGCAACACCAGATCCTTAACCTAGTGAGCAAGGCCAGGAATCAAACCCACATCATCATGGATACTAGTTGGATTCTTAACCTGCTGAGCCACAAAGGGAATTCCCTGAAAGAACAAACTTAAGACAGGAGAACAAAAGTTAAAGTGAGCCTCTTTTGAATACACTGGCAATTACTACGTCATCCTATCAGTTTCTCCTCTATGCCATGGGTCCATTGGAAGATTTCCCAGTTCCCTTGCAGGAAGGTGGGATCATATTGTAATTCTGGCCAATGCAATAAGACTGGAAAAGGACATGTGTCACTTTTAATTCAAGAGAGTTAAATGACAGCATGCTCCCCCATTGCTCTCTTTCTCTGCTGCAGCAACTCTAGAAGTTGCAGGTTGAGGTGGCAGCAAAACCTCAGATGGTGGAACCTCTGGAAACCTTGTGTTCCCATAGCAGAGCGCCCACCTAGCCCATATCATCCCTGTAGCACATGCAAGAAGTAAAACTTTGGAAGTTTCCATTGTGGTTCAGCAGGTTAGGGACCTGGCATTGTCTCTGTGAGGATGCAGGTTCAGTCCCTGGCCTTGCTCAGTGGGTTAAGGATCCAGTGTTGTTGCGAGCTACAGTGTAGGTCACAGAGGCTGTTTGATCTGGTGTTGCTGTGGCTGTGTGTAGCCCAGTAGCTGCAGCTGTGATTCAGCCCCTAGCCCAGGAACTTCCATATGCCACAGATGCAGCTGTAAAAAAAAAAAAAAAGATGTAAAAAAAATAAAACTTAGTTGTGTTAAAACCAAATTTTGGAGGCTAATTACCTGTCTGGACTTCTTTCAGTTTTTAGAGACAGCTTACCACAGAGTGGAGAAATAGCAAGAGGCCCAATGTCTGAGTTCTGCCAGTGGCTCAGTTCTGTCTCCAGTAATCCAACCTTAGCACTTCACCTCTCTGAAGAGCACTTTATGAATTCTGTAAAACAAGGATATTGAGTTACAGTCAGTTCAATGAATGCTTATTAAATGTTTGATATTTGTGTGATGCCAGGCACTGTGCTAGGTACTAGACATTGGGTTATCATATCTTTCCAGGTCTCTAACTTCTCATCAAAAAAATCTCACTCAGCGGGCCTTTGCCATCACCCACAACCTCCTGAACATGAACGAGGAGCAGCAACAAGTCCGCTTAGACTGCTATTGTCATATAGTGGTCTATATTATTTAGTCTACTATTTATTTATTTATTTATAATTTATTTATTTATTTTTTTGCATTATAGCTGGTTTACAGATTTCTGTCAGATTTTCCAACTGCACCACGTGGTGACCCGGTTACATGTACATATATGGATTCGTCCCATGTGATTAGATATAGTTCCCCGTGCAATAAAGCCTGTATGTGAATGCATTGCCTTCTTCAGGAAAAAAAGTACTGACCCTTTCATTCCTTCTTCTCATTTCCTTCACACAAACTCTGTAAACTGGTCCTTCTCTACTTCTGGATGATGCTTTGGGAAAGTACCTTTACACTCGTGTTTAAGGAATGTGATTGCATTTAAGGAATTAAAATGTTTGGGACACTGCAATAGACACACTAACTCCAAATATCCTTCACCTGAAAACTCACCATCACACTAGCTGATGTTTCTGAGCCCAGAGAGGGCAGGATTTGGTGGGGAAAACTTTTCCTGGGAGGCACATCTACGATCCATCGTTGTTGCCTCTGGCTGTGCAGGACCCACGGTTTTCCGGTTCTGGTGTCCTCAGAAGTCCTCCCCTCTCGCGGAGGCCCCCTTTATTGGACCGGGGGCAGGGGGGTCTGGAGGGTCCACTCTTACTGGCCGAAGTCCTCTCGGCTTGTGGATGTTCTCTCACCATCCACTCCCTCCCTGTAGGTTCACTTCTTCACTCCAGGCTGCATCTCGTCCATTCAAGTTCACATCTGGTCCCTAGAGAACATGGACCATTAGAAGTGAAAGTGCAGAAACCTCTTTGCCACCACCAGGCAGGGGAGCTTCAAGCAGTCTCACAATGATAGGCTTTTTGGTGAAGGTTAGACTGAACAGTTCCTTTTTTTTTTTTTTTTTTTTTTTTTGGTCTTTTTAGGGCCCCACCAGTGGCATATGGAGGTTCCCAGGCTAGGGGTTGAATCGGAACTACAGCTGCCGGCCTACGCCACAGCCACAGCAACGCCAGATCTGAACTGCATCTGCGACCTACACCACAGCTCACGGCAACACCGGATCCTCAACCCACTGTGCAAGGCCAGGGATCAAACCCACAACCTCACCGTTCCTAGTCAAATTCATTTCTGCTGCACCATGATGGGAACTCTCCTTTTTCTTTTCTTAAGCTTCTTCTAGCATACCAAGTTTTCTTCTCTGTGTGGTTCTCCTTTCGGCATTTCTAATTTGGTTTTGATGGGGAGGAAACAACCCACTTCCTTCTGCCATTGGCGGGAAAGGGGGCCCTGAATATTTACAACTCTCCAAATGAATCCTTTCTCTCAAGGCCTCTCCACCACAGCTCTTTTATATGCTCAAAGTACATGATAGGAAAATGTTGGAAAATGAATTTACAATCTCTTGGAACCTCCAGTGTGAGCTAATCTCTCGCTTTAGGATATTCTGTAACATTCTTGGACATTGTTTTTACGGCTATTGCTGTCTCAGTCAAAATTGTTATTTTGACACTCTATTTATAATACTAACTAACATGTAGGTACATGAATTTCACCAACTTCTTATTTGGAGGCAGGCTGGTATAAAAAAAAAGTATTTTGGACAGAATTTGGTTCAAATTTGATCTCTGCCACTTTGTAACTCTGAAGCATTATTCCTCATCTATTAAACAGAGATATCTAAATTCACAGCATTTTGAAAACTAAACTAGGTAACACGTGAATGTAATAACATCACTGATTCCTCACAGGAGTTCCACAAATCCACTTCCTTAATCCCTCTCAAGTGTCTGTGAGGTAGACATTGTGCGCAGTCTCCAACGACATTAAATCAGGAACCAAAGGACAGAGGCCTTTCTCAAACACAGGCCTTCTCCCTTCAAGTGTCACCCTTCCAGGAGTTCCCTTCGTGGCTCAGTGGTTAACGAATCTGACTAAGAACCATGAGGTTGCGGGTTTGATCCCTGGCCTTGCTCAGTGGGTTAAGGATCTGGCGTTGCCTTGAGCTGTGGTGTAGGTTGCAGACGCGGCTCGGATCCCACGTTGCTGTGGCTGTGGCGAAGGCTGGCGGCTACAGCTCCTGTTAGACCCCTAGCCTGGGAACTTCCATGTGCCACGGGTGCAGCTCCACATAAAGGCAAAAAGACAAAAAAAAAAAAAAAGTGTCACCCTTCTGTACGCATCCGCTTGCCTTTATGTAAGAATGCCTAAGATTGTGATAGATGCTTCAGACAAACATCCTTCCCCCATCGGGCATTTGCAGTCTGTAAAACATAGCAGAGATGATGGAAGACACACTTCTCCACCAACTCGGATATTTCCTTGGTGGCTTAGAAATGCATCACACATCCCGACTGAGCCAATTTATGTTCAGAATTTTACTTAGTTAGCAAATTCCCAATAATTTGAAAATCCGTCAAGACTGACTTCACAGCTCTGGGGAACGACTGTTGATGGCTATATTTATGGAGACTGGTGTACAGGGAGCAAGACTGAATATTTGTCAAGTTCCAAACACCATCATTAAAGTGTATAAATTAGTTTTTGCACTCAGAACGTTCAAAGTCACCACATTTGTAGGTGTCTTCATCCAACAGAGTAAAAAAGAAATTGGTCTCATAGGCTTCTTTATACCATGCATGTATCCATAGGTTTGTAAATTTTTAAAAAACAGATTGAGATGGTGGCAGATATTGCGAGTGCCCTTTGAGTCTCCCTTTTAGAAAGGACTGGCTGTCCAGATGTGCATTTGGCTGGCAGCTGGCAGCTATTAACTCCACATCCACCTCAACTTTGGGACTGGGCACACACGCTTTTTAGAATGGCCCCAGCCATTAAATTTCTATACAGTGAAACATACAAGAAAAGAATTCAAGCTCACAATCCTATATATCTGTAGCATTTTTCCAATCTTTGTGGTCATCTCACCCACACTTAGTTCAACAACAATTTTTAGAGCTCATTCATCACTATTTTTGCTCTAAAGCATTTAACTTAGTTTTCTTAAAAACAACACCTGTCTCTTTTCACACTCTTACCTAGCTTTATGTGATACTTATATTACATAACTACAAAAGCAAGAGTCAAGTGACCCAGTCATCCATATATATCCATCCTTTTTCTCATATTATCTTCCATCATATTCTATCCCAAGAGATTGGATATAGTTCCCTGTGCTATACAGCAGGATCTCAACATTGTAAATCAACTATACTTTTTAAAAGGATTTTTATTTTTTCCATTATAGCTGGTTTACAGTGTTCTGTCAATTTTCTACTGTACAGCAAGGTGACCCAGTCACACATGCATATATACATTCTTTTTCTCACATTATCATGCTTCATCACAAGGGACTAGATATATTTCCCAGGGCTATACAGCAGGATCTCATTGCTTATCCATGTAAATCAGCTATACTTTAATTTACAAATTAATTTTTTTGGAGTTCCCGTCGTGGTTCAGTGGTTAACGAACCCAACCAGTATCCATGAGGACGTGGGACTCCTAGTCTGGGAACCTTCATATGCTGTGGGTATGGCCCTAAAAAGACAAATAAATAAGTAAACATTAATTAAAAAAATAAAATCTACCTATGACAAAAATTAATGGAAAAAAAAGAGCAGTTGGTATCAAATGATCTGGGAATGAAAACATATTAAGCAGGTGTACTTGTCACAGTGCTGCTTAAACTTTCATGTGTTTACAAATCACCTGGGAGCGTATTAAAATACAGACTCCTATTCAGCAGGTCTGGGGTTGAAACACAAAAATCTGCATTTCTAACAAGGTGAGACCAAGTAACTACCCAGTTGATGCCAGTGCTCTTGGTCTTCAACCATACCTTTTTTTTGGTCTCTTTGTTTTTGTTTTTGTTTTTTTTTTTTAAGGGCTGCACCTGAGGCATATGGAGGTTCCCAGGCTAGGGGTTCAATTGGAGCTACAGCTGCCAGCCACAGCCACAGCCACAGCCACAGCAACTCCAGAACCAAGCCGCATCTGCGACCCACACCACAGTTCACTGTAATGCCAGATCCTTAACCACTGAGCAAGGCCAGGGATCGAACCGGCAACGTCATGGTTCCTAGTTGGATTCGTTTCCGCTGTGCCACGAGGGGAACTCCTCAACCATACTTTCTTGAGTAGCTTCTAGCCATGAGCACGCAGCATGTGGTGGGCATCTGCTTCCATGCTTCATGGCGGGAAGGAGGGCATGGCTTCATCTGGAAAATTAGAGTTTCCTCAGTAATGATAAATGAGGTTGTACTTTGGTCATGTGCTCTGCCAAGTGCTTTACATGCATTACTTCTTCTGATCCCCTTAAACATCATACCAAGGAAGATATTTTTCTCATTTTATGGATCACCAAAGTAAGGCTTGGCCAGCTAATTTGCTCAATATCACACAACTAGGAGGTGACAAGAGACATTCTGACTAGGAGGGAGCAGCTATTCTTATTTCCAGTTAAGATTTGAAAAGTCAGTCACAGGGAGGGGAAATTATTAGTCCAAAGAGAAGACCCGCCCGCCTCACACCTTCTTTAGGTCACAGTTCAAGGAATTTTCTCAAAAGCAACACAAAGCAAAAGAGAGAATATGCACAAAGTGTTCAAATTCTGAGACTTCTGATTCTGGGGGAAGAAACCCATGCCATACCTCATTTGCCAAAAGCATAATTCTTATCCTTATTAATAGAAATGCTTTTCATGATTGATATGCTGTCTTATTAATTTATAAGGTTTATGGAATTTTGAGGGTTCATAAATCAAGCTTATAGATCACATTAGCCCTAAAATGGGGGTTCATAAATCAAGCATATACATCACATTAGCCCTAAAATGGATGAAATGTCAAAATTATAAATATAAGTATGCAACCAAACCCAAACTGAGTTATACTGAATCCTAAATATTTATAAAGTTGCTGATAATCCAGCCCTTTAAATATCGGGAAGAGATTTCCTTCTCTATTAATAAGGACCTAAAAGGAAAGTCACGTTTATATTTTATCCTATCCTTTGAATCACTGTTTTACCACACAATAAACTAGGACCATGAGCCAAGAAAATAGGACCCAGAGGTTTTTGCATCATTCTTCCTGAACAAGAGTACAACTCCAAGCAATTTTTGACTCCACAAAAATTTTCTGCTTTAGATACATTAATTGCTAGTTGACAGAACTTTAAAGAATAAATTTAACTTCATAATGCATTCTCACGGAAAAACATTTTGCAGACGGTAATTTCAGTCTGTTAGGTATTTGTGGCAAGTCTTACTAAGTGTGACAAGTATTTGAGGACCTACTAGGGGTTAAAGAATGATGCTGTACAAAAAGACCTCACGTCTGTTGGAGAAATGGAGGGTACTGCAGGCTTGGTTCTGGGTCTGCAACGGCCCACCAAGTATCTTACTGTCTTCAAAAAAAGAAGTCACTTGGGGGAACCAGAGGAAAAAAATAAAATTTTGTATCTATTGTTTTTAAAATCACGGTTTACAAATAACACTTTCATTTTCTTGCAAAACAAAGTTTTCTTTAGCAAAAAGCAGTGACAGATAAACCTGAGGTCAGGTGGAGCCTGCTTTAAGGATCATGAATTAGGAGTCTGAATACCAGTATTCTCATCTCAGCTCTGTTACATGCTATGTCTTGCATCTGAAATGAAGTTCTTTCTGGCTTTATAATAATAAGAACATGTGAATAATTTCCTTAGGAATGATGAAAGCTCAAAAAATATGAATACAATGATTGCATTACACCTAACTTTTCAGAGGTTATGAATTAAAGCAAATTATCCACATTGTCTATCCAAAAGGGCCACTGAAACACGCTACCAGTTTCTAGCACATATCTGTGTGAGTCTAGATTTTCTTTATACACTTCAACCGAAAGCAATATAATTCAACAGACTGAAGGCAGAGCGGATATAAGAATTCAATTTTCGGAGTTCCCGTCGTGGCACAGTGGTCAACGAATCCGAGTAGGAACCATGAGGTTGCGTGTTCGGTCCCTGGCCTTGCTCAGTGGGTTAATGATCCGGCGTTTCCGTGACCTGGTGTGCAGGTTGCAGACGCGGCTCGGATCTGGCATTGCAGTGGCTGTGGTGTAGGCCGGCATCTACAGCTCCAATTAGACCCCTAGCCTGGGAACCTCCATATGCCGTGGGTATGGCCCTAAAAACTGCAAAAAAAAAAAAAAGAACTCAATTTTCTTCATTAAGCCAGTCACTAACGTGATATATGCAAAAAATGTAAACAAATGCCACTCCTCTCACTGAGTGTTATTTTGTTTGGAAAATTGCTCAGATTTGTACCTCAGCAAACTACATATTTTTGATCCTTTGGGTTGCTTTTGAGTGGTATAAATGGAATGTTTTAAAGTCTAACATGTCAAGGGTCAATTGTATTTCTAAAAATTGTTCTTAAGGAGCGCCCACTGTGGCTCAGTGGTAACGAACCCAACGAGTATCCATGAGGATGCGTGTTCAATTCCTGGCCCCGCTCAGGATGCAGTATTGCTGTGAGTTGTGGTATAGGTCACAGATGCAACTCAGATCCCGCATTGCTGTGACTGCGGTGTAGGCCAGCACAACCCCTAAATGGGGAACTTCCATACGCTATGGGTGCAGCCCTAAAAAGCAAAAAAAAAAAACAAAAAAAACAAAAATTTATTCTTTTTTTTGTCTTTTTGCCCTTTTTTTTGCTTTTTTTTTTATGTAGAGCCACACCCACGGCATATGGAGGTTCCCTGTTTCCAGGTCTAACAGGAGCTGCAGCCGCTGGCCTTCGCCACAGCCACAGCAACACAGGATCCGAGCCGCGTCTGCAAACTTCACCACAGCTCATGGCAATGCCGGATCCTTAACCCACTTGAGTAAGGCCAGGGATCAAACCCGCAACCTCATAGTTCCTAGTCAGATTCGTTAACCGCTGAGCCATGAAGGGAACTCCACAAAAATTTATTCTTGAGATCAAACAATAAATACAGCTGTATCTGTATATCAGCATATCTGCAAGAATGTTCCAAAACCTGCAATTTCTTGCATCTTCTATAAGCAGAATTTTATCCTAGGGGATTCCACTTCCTAGGGGATATTCCCAGCTAATTAGCAAACAAATTTTCTCCAAATAGAGTGTCACTCCTTGCCCCAAACCACCGACTTTAGACTCCTCACACTTTCGTTCCATTTTTATTTTAGAGGAAGACAGCAAAGAAACGATAGTAAGACAAATTGTTTAAAAAGACCTCTAGTTTAACATTCCTTAGAGAGTTCCTTAAAGATTGCTCAATCAATAGGAAAATCCCTCTAAGATAATGATCAAAATACTAAGCTTTTTGTCCATATAGTCAACTGTCAGTCTTGACATGACATTGTCACTAAAGTAATATATACCAGACAGATACAATTTCTCCCTCGAAGTAAGGAGAAGAATGCAATATATTTTGAGCATTTCCTAACAGACCCAGTAATCAATAAGGAAAAGAAATTGCATCAGGCCCAGAGTCTGTTATTAGTTGATATATACTTCTGCAGCCGAATGAAGTTATTTTCTGAAATCTCCTAAATTCCAAGGAGTATAAAGGGAGGATAACTGGGTCTTTATTGTCAACTGTGTCCCATATTTCTCTGGACCAATTTATAGGGAATTAAGAGTACAAGTGTCTTTCTCCACGGCGATCACTTTAGATCAGAGAAAATACCTGAGTGAAGTGGAAATAAATTTTCCAACTCCCACGTTGACCACATGTGCTGCAGCAATTTCACAACTGTTGTCACAAAGAGGTTTCAGAATTACCATATCACTTCACTTTCTGAAGTTCCTGGAAAAGAGGCGTTTGGAGTGAGAAGTGAAGGAGATGATATTAAAGACTGCAGGTCTCTGTAGAAACAATTTTGGATGTGTGCATTCTGCGCTTACTGGGTGCTCCCATCTTTACAATAGAGGTGGTTTTCCCCATGCATCGGGATTGATACAGGCTGGCCCTAAAGGAAATGCAGTCCTTCCGGGGTGTGGAGGATGCTGGTCTGGGGCAATGCACCAGGGTCTAATTTTAGAAGTTGATCTATTTCCTGGAAACCAGGGGAGGGCTGAAAGGGAAGTGTGATGGCCACTGGTCCAGTACCAGTCAGTTTTTTAGTCTCTAGGAGGAAGTCATTTTCAAGCAGAAAATCAAAGGACTGTTTTCACAAGGGACTTGGTAAGACTCAGAACACAGCAGCAATGCTTGGGTCCAGGTCCAAATGGAAGCTCAAAATAGGAAAAAGACAACCAACTCCTCAGTGTGGCCCCCAGGTACAGTGAGGACTGAAGGAGACAGAGGACTGTTTTGGACCTTGAGGTTTCGTCATTTTAGCAATTGAAGATGGTGATACTTTGGGCTATTTCAGAGGACAACAGTCACAAGGATTCCCCATGAGGACACGACCCAACACAGGGGTTGTCTCCACGGCCAGGCTGATGACCAGAAGACAAGGAGGTGTGGCTCAGTGATGGGAGAGCAGCAGCACCCTGCAGGGGTTACGGGTCCCTCCTTGGGGACAACTATGCTGGGGGCTGGTGCTTTATAGTTACACACGGGAAAGCCACAAAATAGTGAGTCTGGGAAATTCATGCCAATTGTCTTCATATAACCAAAAACTGACAGAAAGTGGATACTTTCTGATGACACATACTTACCATGCATTTGACTTCACCTTAAGTGCATCTGAAGTTACCAAATATTTGATTTGCAAAACATTTTTCAATTAAGACCACTGTTCTTGAGGTGTCTAGTTAAAATGTCTTTAATTCAGCCTTATCTTTGTGGTTTTCCAATGTCATCAAACTAAGACTCTTGGCAGAAACCATTCATTCTCCTTCGCAATGACTAAAACCAAGCATCTTGAGATTTTCTGTTTAAACCATTATCTGACTCCTTTACTGTCACATTTCAAGTTTGGATGCTTCTGAAATTAAAAATTAAAATGTTTCCTACATCATAAGAAAACCGCATTTGAATAGGAGCTTACATAAAGTTAAGCACAATTAGCCTCTATTTCTATACTTATTAAAAGAAATAAGCAAACGACAGGAAGAAAGATCTTTAAGGAAACTTTTTAGGTATCCTTCTGCACTTTGTGTTTTGATGAACTGCCTGTTTACTTCTGTTGGTGCTAGGCTGCTCTGCTTGGTTTAGCTGTGTGCATTTTGATGGTAAGCTCTAAAACTCTGTCACTATTACATTAATATGGTATGTGACTAGCAACTGGACTACTATAGTGGAAACTGAGCTTGTGGAACGTGATCACTTTTTAAAGTTAACCTTTAAGGTCATGTCTTACTTATTTCTCAGCAAAAAGTTATCCTCGGGTTTCCCACTGCTTTCAAAGGATAGGCCAACAGATAAAATTTGAGTAGTTTTAATAATCAGTGAAAGCAAATAAGGTTATCAGGTAGGTTCTATGTGGATTTCAGCTGTCCAGAGGAAACAGTTAAATGTTTTGGCAAAGGTACAGAACCCAGCCAAATTTGACAGCCCATCAACAGAAGCCAACTCTTTCTCCAAGAACAGACATGCAGACTGGAACAAGAGAGCAAGAAACTGTTCTTGACAGTGGACTGAGGGCAGACTTCCTCCAGGAGCTAGCAAAGAAAGCAAGCCTTCTGATAAACCTGCGTGTTCTTGAAGTGCTCCCATTTCCCTCTTCTTAGGACATAACCACATCACCATCACACGCACCAGAATGACTGCTCCATCTTCTTTATTTCTGCCTTGCTGGGTTCAGTGTTCTACTGACCTCACTCTCCCTGATGAGTGGGCAGAACTTCCTCCAGGGTTCAGAAAACAGGCATAAGAGCAGTGGGAATGTGGCTTTAGGAGGACATGGGGATAATGCAGTGGTAGCATGAGAAACTCAAGCCTAAGAACAGGTGACTTAAGTGCAATCCCATATCTAAACTACTCCAGGTCAAAGAACATGTGCTTGTAGTCTAAGAAAATACGTCAGACCTCAGGGACAGAAGGACATCTCTGTCCCAAAGTGGATGACTGAGCCACCCCAGTCAGAGAAGAACCAAATCTCTCATTAGAAGACCACCAGAGAAGGCAGGCACGTGTCCACCGCAAAGAGCCCCTGCTCCAGTACCCAGGAAACACACTACTCCCTGTCAGGTAGGATAGAGCCCCTGAGGATGGAAATAGGATGGAAAACCTATTTCCTCAGGTTTGCTAGCCAAACCACTCTTCGGGTCACCAAATCTCATTTTCACTTTACCACTGTTGACATTCCTGGGGCATTTCAAGTTACTGAATTTTCTTCTCTAGGAGCAAGCAAACAATGGACTGCTCATACATGCAATCAGCTCTTTCTAAAAATCTATAAGCTCTACCACTTTGTTTGGACTGGTAATGGGCTACACTTTTTTTTCCCTCAAACATTAGAAAATACAATGCATTTTCATAAATTAATGGGGCTTGCTTATAATTTTCAATTTTTTAATGGAAATATTACCTCAATTCTGAGGTTGTCCCTACTACCAGTTGCCATTGGAACTCTGTCTTCTTTTTATAATTATACACTCACATTAGAGAGATCATTTGGAGATGTTATTCTCTTAGGAAGTATTTCCACAGCACTGTTTCTCGCACACAGCACAGTTAACAGTCACATCCTACTACCTGTAGCCAGAGAGGGGAAAGTGGTGATGAGGATTATAAATTAGCTCATCTGTCTTCATTTTTCAAAATTCAACGTTAACAAGTTTTCATTACAAATCAGTTGTGTCTTGATTCAATCAGCCAAAAAGTCCTTCTGGATGAGCCTTGCTCTAGGAACTCAGCAGGAGGGATGTTAGGCTCTATGCTCTCTACTTGCTCTTTATTACAGCATTTAATTTTAGTTATTTTTTTAGTTATTTATTTAGTTATTTTTGCCTTTTAGGGCCACACCTGCAGCATATGGAGGTTCCCAGGCTAGGGGTCAAATCAGAGCTGTAGATGCCAGCCTACACCACAGCCAGAGCAACACCAGATCTGAACCATGTCTGTGACCGACACCACAGCTCACAGCAATGCCAGATCCTCAACCCACTGAACGAAGCCAGGGATCAAACCGGCATTTTCATGGATACGTCAGGTTCGTTAACCACTGAGCCATGGCAGGAACACCTATTACAGCATTTTAATGATGGTCTTCTCTGAATGTGTGTATGCCTGTCTCAGAGCTCAGATATCTTCTCCTAGGATCCCACCCCTCTGCTCTCTGGGAAAAAGTTCAAAATAACTGAAGATGAAAAAAAGAACTCAATTCATAATGAGCTGTTAACCCCCTAGTCATTGATGGCATGGACCTAGACCATAGCTTGAAGCTACTTCTGTCCAACACTCTATTAAGATGTACACCTTTACACTCTAGCAAGAGCCTAGAGTAATTTCTAAATAACTTTCTCATAGTTTAAACCAACTCTGTGTTAAATCTAAAGGGGGTGATAATTCTGAAGATCTGGCAATGATGGAAATGAAGAAGCCTACACAGAGAAATTAAGGTTAAATAAGAGTTATCGTATCAGAACTAAGTAAGAAAGTTTAGATAAACTACACTATCTTTCCAAAGAAATGTTAGGATGTAAAAGATGAACACACTCCTAATTTATCTACCTTCAAGCGATCTATGGAAAGAAAATTCTCATTGCCATGCTTTATAGGCTCTTTTCCATTAACATGAGGTTCTAACTTCCACCACTTGATTTGATGCCCTTTTATTTCTAGTGGTCAACCAAGTTCTTCCAAGATCTCCTATTCCTTTACCAGATGTCCCTTTGGCTACTTCTGTGGCTCTTATTTGAATTAAATGTGTCCATATTGGCTTTGCAGTGGTTCACAGCTGGCCATTTAATATTTAAGGGCTCTGACTTGACATTTTGGAAAAAACATACACGTGATCACCCACCTTGCAGGGAGGGGCCTCTCCATGACCCAGGCTTTTTTAAGCCCAGTTTCCTTTTTTCCTGTGGCCTAAATGTGTGTAAAACTCTGGTGCTAATTCTGAATAACCAAGAACCTTATTCAAGCCTCTGACTCAGTGATCCAAATGCCTCCATTTCAGCCTAGAGCTCAGGCCGCAGTTTCTTCTAAACAAGGACTCTGCCTGCTCTCGTTCACAGGGCTAGAATATATCAGACAGCAGCCTGGGAGCCAGGTGAGGGCTGTCTGTCTCCTCCTCCCGTGGGAGAAGTGGCTGTATCACAGGCCGTGGAGATGTGCTCTCCCTTCCTCCCCTATTCCTGCTTCACAGAACCAGAGAGAAGATTCTGGCAGAAGAAAGCACCAGAGGCATACTTAAAATCATGTCCACCCACATCATGCTCAAATAGCTCCTCTTACCTTAATTTCTGTGCATCTTCTGCTCTATTATAGCCATTTCAATCAACCTCTTTCGCTGCGATAAGGAGTGTACCTACCATCAAGCAGAGACATGGCTGATTGTTTTAAACCCCTCATCACTTTTTCATACCAGAGAGAACTGAGTGCAAATGGAATTGTCCTTAAGTTTGGAAAACTGGTCATCAGCAAAGTTCAGTTACGTAAATGGACAACTGGGCTGAGTTAACACCAAGTCCATGATTCTGAGGGAATGCCTCAGATATTGTGTCAATGCAAAATGGCATTTTCTCTCTCTTTTTTTTTTTTTTCCGCTGTGCCCGCCGCATGTGGAAGTTCCAGGGCTACAGATCAAACACATGCCACAGTAGTAACAATGCCAGATTCTCAACCTGCTGAGCCACCAGGGAGCTCCAAGTGGCATCGTTTTGGAAATTAGCTCCTTTTCTTCAGCCCTCAACTAGACCCTCCCCAAAAGCCATACCCCGGGTCAGGAAGCAAGGCATGCAGGTGCATTCAGAGGGTGCTGGAAGGAAAGAAAGAGGACACTGGATGCAAGGAGGTTGAAGAAGGGAAAAGGAAGAGTATGAAATGTTTCTTATCCTATTACAACTTTCCTTACCTCTTTGTCACATAAATATTCCCTGACACTTGGCTCAGAAGGAAACAGATTACATTGAAATTGTCTGATTTGGGCCCAAGGGTTGAGACTTTTTTTTTTTTTACCATTTCTAGCATAAATAAAGCAGAAATCTGAAAATGGCTCCTTTGGGGAAACAGTGGGTCACTTCTGGTTGAACAAGAGGGTCAATAAAAGAGACTCAAATACAATGCAAAGACTTTCATAGCATTTAAGAGGGGCAGTAACATATTGGACAGAAAGTGGCAAATATTAGAAATTTTTCAAGTTAATTTCAGTAATATACTTATTCACGCAAGAAATACTAGTCAGCCAAGGCTTGTGCTAATGATAAAAAGGCAGGCATGAAAGGAATTCTGCAGACTGAATCAACTAGAATTGGAATCTCACAGAATGTGGAAGATGAAGGAAAGTGAGGAGTGGAAACGGTCTCAACATTTCCAGCCAGGTGACCAGAAAGATGTTTATGGCTTTAATTAAGAGGGGACTTGGGGAAAGGAATAAGTTTGGAGAAAGGATGTAGGTGGAGAAAATCTTGGGGTGGGTTTAATAATATGTTTCAAATATATGGGAGTTCCCTTCGTGGCTCAGTGGTTAACGAATCCGACTAAGAACCATGAGGTTGCGGGTTCAATCCCTGGCCTCGCTCAGTGGGTTAAGGATCCGGCGTTGCCCGAGAGCTGTGGTGTAGGTTGCAGACGCGGCTCGGATCCCACGTTGCTATGGCTGTGGTGAAGGCCGGAGGCTACAGCTCCTGTTATACCCCTAGCCTGGGAACCTCCATATGCCGCGGGTGCGGCTCTAGATATAAGGCAAAAAGACAAAAAAAAATAATAATATGTTTCAAATATAAATGACAGCATGAAAAATATGATCCAAGTTGGTCAAGAATTGTAAAGACTGACATTTAAGTCTTTTTTACACTGTAATTTATATGGTCTTACCAAAACCCAGTACTTATTGAAAGGTTGTTGACTAAATATATATTAAACCTGCTCTCCCCAAGACTCGGTTCCCCTTTGAAGAAGATGACAAACAACCAGTTATGACTGTGAATCTAGATGCCTGGAATCAAGGCAGATTACATGTTCACACTTCTCTATTGCCTCTAGTTATAAGTAAATATGTGAGCATATGAAGTTTCCTATGTTATTAAATGAACTCATAATGATAAACCACTAGAATATGTGTTTGCCATTTTTACAACCACCCCACAATTTTTACCCTTTTGTTTCTTAATATTAGAGTAGACACAGCTAAAGAAGGAGAGATATTACTTACTATATGTTTATGCTTAGAATTCCTTCATAAAAAAGGAACATGGATGGACCTAGAGATTATTTTACTAAGTGAAGTAAGCCACAGAGAAAGACAAATACCATAAATTATGGCTTGTATGTGGAATCTAAAAAAAAAAAAAGATACAAATAAACTTATTTACAAAACAGAAACAGACACACATAGAAACAAACTTAACGGTTACCAAAGGGGAAGGAGGGGGAGGGGCAAATTAAGAGGTTAGGATTAACATATATACACTACTATCTATAAAACTGACAACAAACAAAGATCTATCTACCATATAGCACAGGGAGCTATACTCAGTATTTTGTAATAATCTATAAGGGGACAGATCTGAAAAATTCATATATGTAACTGAATCACTCTTCTGTACACTTGAAATTAACACCCTGTAAATCAACTATACTTCAATAAAATTTTGAAAAACAATTCCTTTACAAATTTACCTGATATATCTAACATATACTATAATTCAGTACAATTTTTAAAAGTATAATCCAGCATATAACACTGATCTGGAACTATAGTCCAGTTCAGACTTTTGCAGCAATAAAAATGACTCTGATTTCTGATAGAGTCGGTGAGTATTTTGTCAATAAATTGCTCCTTGTTTAAAGCTCTATATTCAAATTCCTAGGAAAGGCTTATGGATAATTACTGCCTCTACAATCAGTTGTATTATATTTAAATTTCAATTGTATAATAAATTATATTCATTTAAACTTTCATGCAAGATTTCTGCTTACAGTTTTTCTGTTCCTTCCAACTGACAATCATTTTTGTAAGTTTAAATAAGAATGACACTTCATCTAAAACCAAAAGAGAGAAAGGAAAAAGACTTTTAAAAGACCTTTTTCCTTCTTTTGATCTAGGTCTATCACTCATTCAGTCACACAACAAATATTTATTGAGTACTTCCATGTACAATTACTGTGAGAGACACTAGGGGGTTAAAAAACTGGACAGCCACACAGTTCCTTCTGAGCTGTGTGGCTCAGCTGGTTACAAACCTGACTAGTATCCATGAGGATGTGGGTTCCCTCCCTGGCCTCACTCAGTGGATTAAGGATCTGGTGTTGATATGAGCTGTGGTATAGGTTGCAGAGGTGGCTCAGATCCCAAGTTGCTGTGGTTGTGCTGCAGCTCCAATTCAACCTTTAGCCTGGGAATTTCCATGTGCTGCAGGTGCAGCCCTGAAAAGAAAAACAAAAACGAATTTTCTTAAAATTTAGTAAGGGAGATATACAAGTAAACCAACAATTATAATACTGCTGGATAAGAGCTATGACCAGTGAGTCATTAGGTGCTAGTAAGTACAAAGGATAGAGAACAGCAATAACAGAATGACAGGAGTCAGAGGACACTTCTGAGAAAGCTAAGCCTCAGGTTATTCTTGAAAGATAAATGGGGACTCTGTCTTTTCCAAGCCTCTGCTTGAATAAGATAGACCAATACCAAGATGTTACAACTGAGAAGTCCTAAGGGTCCTTGATCATAAACACAATCCCTGCCAATAAGCCACCATCAATTTCTGGGCATTGGGCTGGATCAAGAAATGGGATTCTACTCCTACACTGTTGTTGGGAACATAAGCTGGTACAGCCCCTGTGGAGAACCATATGGAGGTTCCTTTAAAAAGTAAATATAAAGTTGCCATATAATCCAGCAATCCCACTCCTGGGCATATATCTGGAGAAAACCCTAATTTGAAAAGATACCTGTACCCCCAATGTTTACTGCAGCATTATTTACAATAGCCAAGACATGGAAGCAACCAAAATGTCCATTGACAGAGGATTGGATAAAAGAGGTGTGGTACAGGGAGTTCCCATCATGGCGCAGCGGAAACGAATCTGACTAGAAGTCATGCGGTTGTGGGTTCAATCCCTGGCCTTGCTCAGTGGGTTAAGGATCTGGCGTTGCCCTGAGCTGTGGTGTAGGTTGCAGACACAGCTCGGATCCTGTGTTGCTGTTGCTGTGGCCAGCAGTTGTAGCTCCAGTTTGATCCCTAGGCCTGGGAACTTCCATATGCCATGGGTGCAGTCCTAAAAACCAAAAAATAAAAAGGAGAAGTGGTATATATATACAATGGAATGTTACTCAGCAGTACAAAAGAATGAAATAATGCCATTTGCAACATGAATAGACCTAGAAATTATCATACTAAGTGAAATAAGTCAAAAACAGCAAGACAAATACCCTATGATATCACTTATATGTGGAATCTAAAATATGATACAAATGAACTTATTTACAAAAGAGAAACTGACTCATAGACTTAAAAAACAAATTTATGGTTATCAAATGGGAAAAGGGGTAAGGGAGGGACAAATTAGGGGTTTGGGATTGGCAGATACAAACTACTGTATATAAAATAGATAAACAATAAGGTCCTACTGTATAGAGCATGGAACTATAATCAATATCCCATAATAAACCATAATATAAAAGAACATGAAAAAGAATATACATATATATTCAGAGATATGTATGTAGGTATATACATATATTTGAATCACTTTACCATAAACCAGAAACTAACACAACCTGTAATCAACTCTACCTCAATTAAAAAAAGAAAAAGAAATGAGGAGTTCCCGTCATGGTTCAGTGGTTAACGAATCTGACTAGGAACCATGAGGTTGAGGGTTTGATCCCTGGCCTTGCTCAGTGGGTTAAGAGTCTGGCGTTGCTGTGAGCTGTGGTGTAGGTCGCAGATGCGGCTCAGATCCTGAATTGATGTGGCTGATGCGTAGGCCGGCAGCTACAGCTCTGACTAGACCCCTAGCCTGGGAACCTCCATGTGCCGTGGGTGCAGCCCTGGAAAAAAACAAAAAAAAAAAAGAAAAAGAAATGAGGACTCCTTGCCATGGCTCAGCGGTAGCGAACCCAACTAGTATCCATGAGGATGTGGGTTCCAACCCTGGCCTCACTCAGTGGGTTAAGGATCCAGCATTTCCGTGAGCTGTGGTGTAGGTCGCAGACACAGCTTGGATCTGGCATTGCCGTGGTTGTGGCATAGGCCGGCAACTACAACTCCTATTCGACCCCTAGCCAGGAAACCTCCATATGCCACAGGTATAGCCCTAAAAAGACAAAAAAAAAAAAAACCAGTCTCGTAAAAAAATGTCAAAGGAGCTGTAAGCATCAGTTCAGTTCTAGTTCCTATAAATGCACATGGAATAGACTGAAAGTAGATTTAGTACCTATAGAAGAACATACTAGTTTCCTTTTTTGTCAGGAGGGTGACACAAATTCTTCTATATTATCTAGTAATTCTCTAGTATGTCAAATTGTACTTTGACTTTTTCATCCTCATATGATATCTGATTTTTTTTATATGGATGTATGTTTTATATGTAGAGACATCTTCAAATTACTTTTGGAAGTACAGTGGGGCCCATTTTAGAACAAAATAAATGATTTTTTATTTTTTTATCTTTTTAGGGCCACACCTGCAGCATATGGAGGTTCCCAGGTGAGGAGTCCAGATCTGAGCTGAAGCCGCTGGCCTATGCCACAGTCACAGCCACTCCAGATCCAAGTCGCATCTGTGACCTATACCACAGCTCACGGCAATACTGGATCCTTAACCCACTGAGCGAGGCCAGGAGTCGAACCTGTGTCCTCATGGATGCTAGTCAGATTCATTTCCACTGAGCCATGACAGGAACTCTGCATATTTTAGGTATTTATAATGTCAGTCCAGAAAGTCTCCTTCCTCTGGACTCTACGTCTTATTATTTATAGTCATTCCCATTACAGCACAAATTACAAGACCTTTTCAGGAGTTTGTCTCTATCATGGAAAATTAAAAATAGGTCCATGGTTCAGCAGAAGCTATTTTATCTCTAGAGTATACATATTTCAATTCTTTTTTCTTTTTACAGCCACACCTGTGGCATGTGGAGGTTCCCAGGCTAGGGGTCAAACTGAAGCTGCAGCTGCCGTCCTACATCACAGCCACAGCAACAGCAGATCAGAGCTGCATCTGCGACTTACACTGCAGCTTGCAGCAAGGCCAGGTCATTAGCCCACTGAGTGAGGCCAGGGATCAAACCCATATCCTCACCGAGACACTGTGTCAGGTTCTTAAGCTGAGCCACAATGGGAGCTCCCTATATGTCATATTTTGATAGAAAAATACTCTATGACCAGACTCTGTTAAACAAAAGAGAGCTTTTTTTTTTTAACCTAATAAGAACTTTAAATTTATATTACTCTCCACAATTTACAAAGGTATCTGGTGAGGTGGTCAATGTCAAAGCTATTATCATTAGTATCTCTGGTTTCCACTTGCCAAACTAAAGTGTAGAGAGGCCCAGTGATTCATCCCAGGCCTCAAACCTGGGCTTTTGAACCCACAGGCTGTCTAGTCCCACAGTGTCTTCTACTACAACATTCAGTCTTCCTCTAACACATGGAGACATAATGAGGAAACTGTAACCCAGAAGAGGGCCCTGAACCAAACATGCTAGCACCCTGATCTCAACTTTCAGTTTCCAGAGCTGTGAGAAATAAATTTTTGTGGTTTACGAGCTATCCTGTCTGTGGTATTTTGTTATAGCAAGTATGTTCAAAAATTGAACAGCTTTATTGAGGCAAAACTGATATACAAGAAACTGCATTTGCAATTCCTTGTTAGCTAATGAGGGTGAGCATCTTTCCACGTGCTTATTGGCAAAAAATAGTTTTTTTTTTTTTTTTGGTGAAGTATACACTCACATATTTTGTTTCTTTTTGTCTTTTATCCCTAATTATTGAGTTTTCAGGGTTCTTTATGTAGTATAGATGCAATTCCTGAATTACATATATGATTTGCAAATAATTTCTCTCCCATTCGTGGCTTATCTTTTTTTTTTTTTCCTCTTAGCAATGTCTTTCAAAAAGAAGTTCTTCATTTTTATGCAGTCCAATTTACAAAAATCTTTATGGATTTTTTGATATTGAAATTTCAAAAAAATTTTTTTGTCTCCAAAGTCACAATTTTTCCTATGTTTCTTTCTAGAAATTTTAAGATTTTTAGATTTTATGTTTAGATCTAGAATTCATTTTGAGCTAATTTCTATATATGACAAAAGCTAGGAATCATTCACTTTGTTTCATTTTGCAGATTGATATCCAACAGCTCTAGCACCTTCGTGGAAAGGCTATCTTTCTTCAATAAATTGCCCTTGTGCTTTGCTGAAAACCAATATATAACCACATATATGTTGGTCTATTCTTGGAGTTTCCATTATGTCACATTGGCATATGTGTGTAGGTCTATCTTGACAATATTTATACATACTTGAAAAAATATCTTGATTACTGTGGCTTTATAATAAGACTTGAATTCAAAACAAATCAGATTGTTGAGAGCAGATATCCTTGCTTTAGCCCCAGTCTTAGGGAGAAAGAATTCAGTCTGCATTAGTAACTATAATGTTACATACAGCATTTATAGATACTCTTTATCAGACTGAATAAGTTCTCTTTTATTCCGTTCTCTGAGAGATTTTATCACGAATGGATAATGAATTTTTTCAAATGTTTTTGTGCATTGTTTCTTTCTCCACTGAATTGACTCC
Source organism: Catagonus wagneri (assembly GCA_004024745.2). NCBI lineage: Eukaryota > Metazoa > Chordata > Mammalia > Artiodactyla > Tayassuidae > Catagonus > Catagonus wagneri. The sequence continues at coordinate 7,290,670 of PVHT020000174.1, forward strand.
AATGGAATCAAAATGGAATCAATGGCAGAAATATAATGGAAAAATCTGCAAACACTTGGAAAGTAAGCATCGCACTTCTAAATAATCTAAAGGTCAAAGAGTAAGCTTCAAGGAAAATAAAAAAATAAATTGAACCAAAAGAAAATATATTAAAACTTGTGGAAAGAAGATAAATCAATGCTCAGAGTAAACTTGTAATACTAAATGCTTACATTACAAAAGAGCAAAAATCTCAAAGAAATAATCTAAGTGCACACCATAAAAAAGATCAAGGAACTGAAAGGAAACAGAAAGAAGAAAAGAAAATATCAGCAGAAATTGCTGAAGTTGAAAACAGAGAAATAAAGTCAATAAAACAAAGAGCTGGTTTTTTTGCAAATTTCATTAACATGGACAAACCAACAGGAAGACTTAAAAGTGGAAAAAGATAAAAGATACAAATGATCAATATCAGGAATGAAATAGTAGGTATCTCTGCAGGCACCACAGGGAAATAAGAAAATATTACGAAGAATTCTATACAAATAAATTTGACGACTTAGGTTAAATGAAGCAAGTGCCCTAAAGCACAAATTAGTACAATTTACTCTATGAAACAGAAATCATTTGAATGGCCCTTTATCTACTATGAAAATTATACTTCCAATTTAAAATCTCCCCCCAGAAAAGAAATCCCCAGGCCGACTGTTTGACTAATGAATTAACACCAATTCAAAACCATCTTTTCCAGAAAACAGAAGAGGAGGGAACACTTTCCAATTCATTCTGTGAAGTTATTATTACCCTGACAGCAAAACTTTACAAAGACATTTCAAAAAAAAGAAAACTAGAGACTAATATTCCTCATAAATATAGACACAAAAATCCTTAAAATATATTAACAAATTGAATTCAATGATATATAAAAAGAATTATATACCATGACCAAGTAGGGTTTATGTCTGTAAGACTAGTTGGATATTTCAAAAAGCAATCAATGTAATCCACACATCAACAAGCCAAAAAAGAAATCATATATGCACAATATTTACCTCACTGACTGGAGGTACAACTATTTTAAAAAATCAGCCTCTTGGAACTTGTCAATACAAAGGTACTTTAGGGCTGGGTTTTGGCCTAATTGGTAAAGCATTTGTAAAACATCATCAGCAGTCAATGTATTGAGGCCTGTGCTATCTATTTACTCTAACATAGGTTAAAATTACCACCTCATATAATGACTAACTTCATTTTCCAATTTACAGATATAGAACCAGGGCAAATGGAAAACAGAAGAACCAACACTCAGTTAAGAGTTAATAAAAATACTACCAATTGATAAAATGTACTTTCAAAACAAAATCCCAAAGCATCCTTTTAATTGAATCACACAATGACAGTTGTTGAGCAAATATGGTGAGTCTATCTAATCTGTTATTTCTTTGAACTGGGGCAGTGCAGAGTATCAAGAATAGTTTGCCCTAGGTGAAACCACCTACTTTCCTTACCAGTGGAAAATACAGAGACCACTGAAAACAAACAGAAAGCCTAACACAGGCTTAATGTTAAAAGTGTTTATTATGTGACTCAGAAAAACATAACACATCTTAGAGACATCATAGTGGTTTCCTCACTTCCTATAAAGATACATTATTTTTAGAGATGCTAAGAAACTGGAGCAAACACAGCTAAACTCATCATTACCTAACTGCAGAATTGTGGAACATGGTGCATTGCCTCATTAGTCATCGGTTGTACAGCCTGAATGTGAAGGGTTGAGGGGACCAGCGGTAACTAGGCACACTTAGGGAGTAGGCAACTTGCTCAAGGAAGGCGAAGCATCTAAATACAACTCTAGGTGCTATTTTTTTCTCACTCTTTCCTTTTACGGCCACACTCACGGCACATGGAAGTTCCGGGGCTAGGGGTCAAATCAAAGCTGCAGCTACAGGTCTACACTTCAGTCACAGCAACACCAGATTCAAGCTGTATCTGCAACCTACACTGCAGCTTGAGGCAATGCTAGATCCTAAACCCACTGAGCAAGGCCAGAGGTGGAACCCACATCCTCACAGACACTATGGTGGGTTCTTAACCTGCTGAGCCACAACAGGAACTCCTCCAGGTGTAGTTTATCATATACTGTTCATTATAGCCCAGTTCATGCATCATCACATGCCTCCCTCCCTCGGGGACTCCTTCCAATTTTGCTTCCGCTTCCCCTCACCCCCAATGAAACTATGCTCCCAAAGTGGACCTCAAATCTGAAAATATCTCCAATAAGCCTTCTAGAAGCCTAAAGGCAGGGGTACCTGTGGAATTCTTGCCTTACCTCGTCGATGGTTTCATCATCCAGGAAGCAGTGGAAGGCACGGGGTCAGTCAGTGTGCGTTCACTGCACAATGGTAGGAGGTACTATTCCCACTGCAGCCATGTGACTGTTGCCCCTGCAGTTGTGCAGTACACACCACACAGCCCTGGAGGCGACTTTTTAAAGTTCACTCTTCAAGTAAGGGAGAACTGATTAAAAAGTGATGATGACGCAAATGTTGGGAGAATAGAACCAAATTCCTAGGATCCATAGTAACATGGCCAAAAATGGTCCCTACACCATAAAAATATGCATTTTCTTGGTTCAGGCACTTTACTAAGAAGTTCATGTATTTTATCTTTAATCTTCCACTATGGCCATTATTCTCCTGTTCCAATTTTACATATGAGAAAATCGGGCAAAAGGAGATTAGGTAACTTGCCCAAATTCACCCAGCATGTTAAACCCCAGAGCTGAGTCACTTAACTACTATAGCATCTCCTCCAAGAGAAAACAGAATTCTGAAAATGGTCAGGAAAAGATATCACAGTCCTGTGTCCAGGCTGAAAGACAATTTAGCTCTAGAAGAACATAAAAACCAGAGAGAAAAAAAGAAATTTGGACTACGGAGTTCCAAGTAATCATTCTAAAGAGGAGAAAGAGTCTTCTGAAGATGCTTGTCTACCTGCCCAAGGAATATTCTGCTCATTTCCTCATAGAGAGTACAAAAGGTGAAGACAGAGGTAGGTGTAGAACCAGAGTCAAATACAAAAATGAGGAGTGACCTTTCAGAAGTTAAAATCACAGCATGACCTGAGATATAAGAAGCCTCAGGACAACTCTGAATGTTTACACATGTGTTCCAAGCCCAAAGAAGGAAGAAAACACATCAGTGCTTGAAGCATAAGAAGTACGGTTTAAGATTAAAAAAGAAGAATGTTCATTACAACTAGAGAGAAAAAAAAAACACTATTCAGATAAATGGAAGTCAGAGATAAACAGCACTGTAGTAAGCAAGCAAACACCTGGAAACATTACATGAGTTCAAGTTCTTCCTGTGGCTAAGTGACCTGAAGTGAGACCCAGCAGAAATTTCTGCACAATTATATAAATGGACATGAGGTGTCTGAGGTCTGAAATTAGGTTCATGACATTCTAATACTGAAAAATTTTAAGCTTCCCACACAACCATCTGGCGAGCTTACCATGGAATACTTGGCATATTTCAAGAATAAAATATTAACAATCAGTTTGTGAGCACTAATAAAGATCATTGTCAACAGCCAGCATAGATTCAAGTAAGGACAAGAATACCAAGATACTTCTACTTTCCATTTTGATAGTGGTGTTAGTGTTTTCTTCCCAGGAAAGATTTTCACAAAATTTCCTATAACCTTTGTGGTCAAATTGGAACAATATGGGCAAAGTGACCAAAGATAGTCACAGTTCTAATATACCTGTTTAAAGAGTTCTGATTACTGGAGTTGCCTTGTGCTGGGCCTGAGCACTCTGTCCTTGGTTCTGTCCCACTCACATTTTTGTCCAGTTGACCGAGGACCTTCAAGAAACACTAACTTACCATGTGAGCAACAAAGTAGGACGTGCTTCATATTCTGAATAACAGAATCTGGAACCAAAAATTAGAGACAGGACAAAAGTAAAAAAATAACATGTAGGTGAAAACTGCATAAAATCTTTTTTTTTTTTTGACCACACCCATGACATATGGAAGTTTCTGGGCCAGGGATCAAATCCTAGCCACAGATTCGACCCTAGCCACTGCAGAGACAACGCCAGATCCTTAACCCACTACATCACAAAAGGAATTCCAAAAATTGCATAAAGTCTTAAATTGACATTTCTAATAATCCTCAGTAAAAATGCTAAAGAAAACAGATTTGAACAACACTAAATAAACTAAGAGCTTTAGTTGACTACGAGCTCAAAATGAGTTGACATCCTGCCTATGAGCTGGCTATCCTCAGTCAGTGTAGCTGCTGGTGGCATTAATGGAAGGGAGATTCTCCCTGATCAGAGGGTGGAACACAGGACGATGAATGAAGGCTCCGTGGAGCTCACTTTAGATCCAGGAAGCTCTTTGATGATCAGAGCTCGAGAGGAAGCAAGTTTCCCATTGCTGGAAATTCTAAGTAGCTAGGACTGACCTGATAAAGGATATCCTGCCTTGTGGATACCCAGAGGTTATAGATATCCATCATTTTTCCAGTGGAAGGTTGTACTAGGTGAACTTGAAGCTTGCTACGAAGCTTTAAACGAATCTGACTAGTATCCATGAGGATGCAGGTTCAATCCCTGGCCTCGCTCAGTGGATTAAGGATGGGGGTTGCAGTGAGCTGTGGTGTAGGTCACAGACGTAGCTAGGATCAGCTGTCGCTGTGCCTGTGGTGCAGGCCAGCAGCTGCAGCTCTGATTTGACCCCTAGCCTGGGAACTTCCATATGCCGTGGGTGCGGCCCTAAAAAGACAAAAAGACCAAAAATAAAAAAAAAACTGTTAGATTTTACTCTGGAAGCTTCTTGTTGTGAGATAACAACTGTATCTTATTGTCCCCAGGGGCTATTATTATTGGATCCCCGCTGCCAGCCCCGTTTGCTGCCTTCCATACATATTTACTGGATCCTGGGAAAACAGGATGTTCCTAGACTTTGGGTTCACTAAAGATTCCTGACATTACTTGCCTGCTTCACTCCCCAACTGCGGATGCCCCAAACCATGGCAAAGTTGATTATCTTTTTCTTTTCTTTGTGCTCAGTTGTCATCTTTTTTCACCAAAATACTTTTTTACTCCTGGACAATTTTAATGTGATCATGTTATTCCTACATTCTCCCTGAAGGTGAGGGAACAGCAGCTTATAGCACCAACTGGGCAATACCTGTTTATCCCAAGTCCTGCACAAAGTCTTCTATGCCACAATTGTTTCTGTGAAATCATCATCTCCTCCCAAAGTTTCTCTTCATAGTCTCCTGAAGATGAAATCTAAGAGCTATGATTTACTTTACTTAGTATGATAATCTCTAAGTCCATCTGTGACTGTTACTGCAAATGGCATTTTTTCATTCTTTTATGGGTGAGTAGTATTCCATCATGTGTATACAACCACATCTTAATCCATTCATCTGTATATGGATATTTAGATTGTTTCCATAGCTTGGCTATTGTGAATAGTGCTACAATAAACATAGAGGTACATATATTTTTTGAATGAAAATTTTATCCAGATACATGCCCAGGAGTAGGATTGCTAGATCACATAGTAGTACTATATTTAGTTTTCTGAGGAACCTCCATACTATTTTCCATAGTGGTTGTACCAATTTATGTTCCTACCAACAGGGCAGGATGGTTCCCTTTTCTCCACATCCTCTCCAGCATTTTTTATTTGTAGACTTAATTACGGCCATTCTGACCAGTGTGAGGTGGTATCTCATTATGGTTTTGATTTGCATTTCTCTAATGATTATGGTATCACTTATATGTGGAATCTAAAATATGCCACAAATGAACCTATCTACTAAATAGAAATAGACTTATGAACATAGAGAACAGACTTGTGGTTGCCAAGGAGGAGGGAGTGGAATGGATGAGGAGTTTGGGGTTGGTGGACATAAACTACTACATTTAGAATGGATTATCAATGAGGCCCTACTGTACAGCACAGGGAACTATATCCAGTCTCTTGGGGCAGAACATGATGGAAGATAACATGAGAAAAAGAATGTGTTACTAGGTCATTATGCTGCACAGCAGAAATCGTCATGACACTGTACATGAACTATACTTTAATAAAAGAATTTAAAATGCTATTTGAAAAAAAAATCAACGAACAAACAAAATCTAGTTTGGCTTAAAAAAAAAATCAAAATGCCTTAAATTATAAGAGCAAAGTGCCTTTTACTGTGGTTAAATACCAGCCAAGTAACACAGCAAATCGCCAATATTTTGAAAACTCCTCTAATATACTCAAAGTGATCAGTTGAACTTCATTTATGAAGATCATCTTGGCTTTTCTTTATAAAATGCTTGGAAAAACATTTAAACCAGCTTCCAACAGGTTAGCTTTCAAAGATGAAGACAAAGTACTTACTGAGCAAAGGATATCAGATACTGCCAAGTCTCACAACTACGTGTGTGCTAATTATAATCTCATTGAGAATTTTATTAACTGACATACACTAACATCTCAGGGACAAAACTGCAGTTAGTTTGCTTGCAACAAGCCTTGTCTCAAAGATTAATGACTCAAAAGAGGTAACCAATAGATTTTAGCCCCAATAAATTTTAAAATAACTATTCCATTATCTGAAGAAACACATACCAGGCAGTACATTTGTTCGTTTCATCAAGGAAGTTGGGGGCTCCAGGAGATGTGTGTGAATATATATAAAGTGGAGAGGAAAATCTTCATTCCTCCTACATAGAAGTTTATAAATTACAAAGAAATCCACTAAAATAATTGAGAGTACTCCCCTGACGATCTTAAGATACTGATAAATGGCAGGGTTTTATCTCCATTACTGCCTCTGTTGGTTTTCTGGGTATCCCTTTTCTATGCTTCTCACCCAAGCACAATTTTTCCTCCTTCAGCCCTCAAAGAAGCTGAACTAAAAGCCTAAGAAACTCATGACATAAATGTGAACAAAAATAGGCCTGGTTGCAGAACTACTTCTGTTCCCCCCAAACACAGTGAGAGTGAGGCTATAGAAAGAGGCTGAATTTACCAGTGTCGAGACCACAATGAAAAAGGAAGGCACAGGAAGAGCAAAGTGAATGCAAAGGAAGGCAATTCTGCCATATGGACGAGAGAGCAGAGGAGGGACGTGGTGTCGAGCTGCCTGAGTGTGGACGCTGCTGTTACCTGTGTGTCACCTGCCACTCCACAGCCCCAGCCAGATGCCAGCCCCTGAGTAGAGACTGGGAGGACTGGGTATCTTACAGAGAGGAGGAAAAAGAGAAAAGCTTCTGTACATCCGAGGCGGAACCCAACACAACACTTGGGATTTCCTTAGAAGCTGACATGGCAGCAGAAACACTAGCACAGTCAGATGAGTTATATCTGAATTTCTTGCCTTGTGAGTCAGAAGAGAGTCCCTTGGGTGGTTCACCAGGAGAACACATGAAGGAAAAGACTGAGCATTTGCCTGGCATAATGGTATCAACACTGTTTCTCACCTCCCCGAGTCCAGACCCATCTCTCACCTGCAACAGGCTTTGCTGTTAAATCTGGAGGCCCTAAAAACAGAGGGAGCCCCACTGAGAACCAGCACACACTCCACAGTGTGCCAGACAGGCCTTCAGGAAGGAGGCAAAGTCCAGCCAAGGAACTGAAAAAGAGGTGCAACTCAGGCAGACCAGTGATCTGAAGAAACATGGTAAAGTCCATCAGTGGCCAGCACGTAGATCACACTGCCTAGAAGCTGCGATGGGAAAAGCACTGTGTTCAAGTACTGGTTCCATTCCTTGCAATGTGACTTTGGGAAAACAGCTTCAGACTCCTGGGCCCCGATCACCATCTCCACAAAACAAAGTCAATATAACCACCATTTACTGAACTCTTATTAAATGCAAGGTGTCATTTTAGGAAATTTTTTTTTCACATTTTCTTTTATTCTTAACAACAACTCTATGAAATGGGTACTACTATTATCCCATCTTAGAGAAACAGAAATGCTCTTATTATTGGCACAGAAGGGTAATCAGAGAATAGGCAAGCATGAAAGAATATGAACTCAACAGATCCCCAGCCACCAACACACAGCCAGTTCATGCTACGCTTCTATTACCAAATGGTCAAATGACCTCTGTCTGATTCAATTAATTGCTGAGAGAATCAAAGACAAATTCTCTGTAAAATACGATCCATTATATTATTTCTGCAGTTCCACTTGTCTCGTTGTTCATGACTTATGCATGAATTAAACTCTCCTGGGAGAACCTTTCTGATTCCACTCAAGTCAGTGTGAAGGACACACACAGGCTTGGTGGCCTATTCATAAACTAGGGGCTCATATAGGGAAGACAATGCTCTAAGATTTCTATCATAGAAAAGTACTAATTCTTATCAGAAAATGGGCAAAAAACCCCCCCAACAACCCAAAACCAAGAACCACACGAACAAAAATCCTTTCCAAAAAGACAGGCTCTCATTGAAGTCTGTCTGGAATAGTTTTAGTACATATAATATACATAATTACACATTATATTACATATATAAATATAATAGTCCTTTTTGTATGAGGAGAAAGCTCCAGGTGTGTATAGACAGTGGTTCTCAAACTTTAACGTGCATCAGAATTTGTTAAAATACCGACTGCAAGGTCCCCAGTTTCTGATGCTGAAGTTCTCTGGTGGAGCCTGAGAATTTGCTTTTCTAGTAGGTTCCCAGATGATACTGAGGCTGCTGCTCTGGGAACCATCCTTTGTAAACTACTGGTCCAGGCAGTCTATTAAACCATGGCAACCTTCACCTCAGGGAGCCTGCGGGTGTGAAAAAAAAAAAAAATTAAGGAATGGAAGGAAGTTATTGCTTCTGTTGAAACTGGTTTTGTTTCAGCTTCCAATGCCAGTGGGCATCTCTCTTCAACAATCACTGAGTAATTAATCCTCTTTCCTCAATATTGAGAAGTCAATAAACAAACGTCAATTACATGTCTGCTCCAGGACAAGGAGCTCTGGAGTGTAAGGAAGTAAACCCATGACAGTCTTGCCCCAAAGAAACTGACCAGCTATTCAGGACAGTTTAGGCAGGAATTCTAGTTTGAGAGGTCAGGTACCTGCATTTCTTTTGTTAGACCACTCCATCCATTGTGAAGTTTTGAGCAAAGTAAGATTCTGTACTAAGTGCTGTCAAGATTCACAGGGAAACACAGAGAGGATGTTCCCTCCTGTATATAGACTCCCTCCTATCCCTGCTGATGGGCCAGGAGAGGTGATTCATCCGTTTGGATGTAGAGATTAAAGTATAATTCGAGTGCCTGCAGGTACAGCTTGGCCTGCACTGTTCATGTCTCAGATTGCCTGTCACTCCTTATTGAATACCATCTGCTGTTTATTTGTGACTCCTGCTTGGCTACTCAGACATCTTAGTTTGTGGCATCTCCAGTTTGTTCCATGCCGCTTTCCTCCTCCATTCTGTGCACCAACCACACCGGACTTTCTGATCCTCACTCTTCCCTCAGCTTCCTCAGTCAGCTCCTAGGCATCCTGTCTCCATGTGAATGTCTGGTCCTCAGTGGAGTCTCTCCTGAAGTGAAATGTGTTTGGCTTACATCTACTTACCCTGCTAGATGTAAGCTCCCTGAGGGCAGATGTTATCTGTTCAATCCCCCAAAGTTCCGCTCTGAGTACCTGACACCAGATAGACACTGGCATGACCCTGGAGCTCAGTCAGGTTGCCCAGGTGATGAGCTGGCTAGGGTAAGGGTTGCACAGGAACTCGTCTTCCTGAAGAAAATGGTTCTTCCTCCCAAAGGAGTGACAACATCCAAAGGCCTCAGGTCACTAGGTGGCAGGTTGCTCTATTTGCTTTTAACCAACCCCCCAGCCCTCCATCCCCACGTACAGTCTCTGTACTCTCCTAACCCAGTCTCACTTCTTATGATACCAATAGCAAGGCAGTAAGTGATATAATACCTCCTCTTTTTTGCTGTCTCAGGCTTAAGTTTCCCCAGAAAGCCTATTCCTTAACCCATCCTACATGATGTGGAAATAGTCCTCAGCCCAGTTGCAAGGCAGATGGCAGCTCTGAAGGGACCAATTCTGCATGACCAATGCTCATTAATATTAGGGGGCCAAGTATGACTTTTTTCTGCCCCCTAAAAATAGCTTTGGCTCCATGCCATGTACCGATGACTCCCACATTTATATCTAAAGCTGTGACCTCTTCTCCAGACTCACATGTGTAGCTGCCTCTTATACCTCCAATGATTTATCTCAAGGTATCTCAAACTCACCTATCCCAAACTGTACTCAGTCACTTTCACAAACCCAGCTTTCCCAAAGACTTCCACTTCCTCAAACAAAAGTCTTAGAGTCATCTTCAATTCCTCTTTTCTCACACATCACATCAATCAGTCAACAGACTGTACCACCCCTACCTTTGAAATATGTCCTGAACCTGGCCACCTCTCACCAGCCACTGGGACTGCTGCAATCTGAGCCATCATGCCTCTCCTGGTTTACTGCATTAGCTTATTTTGTCTCTTTGCTCCAGTTCCTATCCCCCTATGGCTTTTTCTCAAATACAGAGACAGTGATTTTGCGAAAGCTAAGTCAGAAATCACGTTCTCTCTGTTCACAACCCTCCAAATACTTCCCGTCTGAAAGTAAAATCCCAAGTCCTTCCCATGGGTCAAGGCCTTCACTCTGTGGGATCCGTCTGCCATGTCCTTTTTGGTCTCTCTTTCTGGCTAGCCAGGCTGGTCTCCTTATTATTCTCAGAATAGCAGCCTTCATTCTGGGGTCTTTGCACTACTATTATTCCCTCAGCCAGCAACAACCTACCCCAGATCGTTACATGGCTAGCTTCCTCACTTCCAAGTGAGGCTTCCTGCAATCATCCTTGTTAGAACTCTGTCACCTCCGTAACCATTCCTCATCACTCATTTCTCCACAGCACCCCCATCCTGAGAATAAGTTTCATGGCAAGGACAGCATTTTGGCTGGGTTCTTAATGGTGAAACTGTGATTAGCAAGTACAGAGGTAAGCTAAGGTAGATAGCAAAAACAGTCTTCCAATGGTTATCTGAGAGTGTACTTACACTTTAGTGTAGGCTCCAGAAGTGACATCTGTTGAAATGGAAATCTGGAATAAAATGTTCCCCTGCCTATAGCAAAGCCTGGCCACACGCTATTTGCAGCGGCTGGACAGAAATGCCCACAGCATGGAAATGTCTTTTCTTTAAAACATTAAGTCCTTTTGGTTACTGATAGGAAGACTCAAAAGACTAGAGTAAAATATAGGTTACTGATATCCTAGATCGAAAAGCTCAGCTCTGTGTAAAAAACTACTTAAAGAGTAAATTGGGAAATTCTTGGCAAAGAGTCTTCCTAATCTTGAGATCAAGAAGTGACCACTAGGAGTTCCCTTCGTGGCTCAGTGGTTAACGAATCCGACTAAGAACCATGAGGTTGCAGGTTCGATCCCTGGCCTTGCTCAGTGGGTTAAGGATCCGGCGTTGCCGTGAGCTGTGGTGTAGGTTGCAGATGCAGCTCGGATCCCGCGTTGCTATAGCTGTGGCATAGGCCGGTGGCTACAGCTCCTGTTAGACCCCTAGCCTGGGAACCTCCATATGCCGCGGGTGCAGCTCTAGACAAAGGCAAAAGGACAAAAAAAAAAAAAAAGAAGTGATCACTAAAGTAACCTATAAAAACAGTTCATCAAAAAACAAAACAAAAATTTTCTAAATAAAGCATATATTTAAAGTACCAAAATCCCAGAGGGAGTCTAACTATCCTTCTTCCTCAAAGTCCTGCCCTCTCTCCCCCAACGTATCTACCAAGTGAAGGAATATATTTAGTTATGGTCTTGTTTTCAAGCTGAAAAAAATGATGCAGCCATACTTCACAAAAGGGTATGCCAACCAAGAAAAGTATCATTAGGAGTTCCCACTGTGGCGCAGAGGTAACAAACCTGACTAGGATCCATTAAGATGTGGGTTCCATCCCTGGCCTCGCTCAGTGGGTCAGGGCTCTGGAGTTGTAGGTCGCAGACGTGGCTTGGATCCTGTGTTGCTGTGGCTGTGGTGTAGGCTGGCAGCTATAGCTCCGATTGGACCCACAGCCTGGGAACTTCCATATGCTGTGGGTGTGACCCTAAAAAAAAAAAGGAAGGAAGGAAGAGAGAGAAAGGAAAGGATCATCATATCATCACAGCAGGTTAAGGAGCTGACATCACTGCAGTGGCTCAGGTCGCTGCTGTGGCATGGGTTCGACCCCTGGCCCGGGAACTTCTGCATGGCCAAAAAAGTTAAAAGAAAAGTATCATCATAACTAATGAACTAGATTCCTCCATCATTTAGGACAAGTTAAGGATTGTCACGTATAAAGCCTGACACAGCTTTGCCCTTGGAAGAGCTATACAGCTTAAACTTTTTGATGCCCTTTAAAAATCTTAGGTGATAAGAATCAGCAAGTATTTTTTCAAAATAATAAGAATAAATCTGTAAAAAGCTGCACTGGTCTTAACATTTACAAAGAATATACCAGAGTATTAATAATTCTCTTGTCATTAATCCTTTTCCAAAGTTAAATATCATTCTGTTAACCACTAGGTCTGTATTAAAATTATTCCAAAGAGTAAATGTAAAATAGAAATATTTTCCCCCGGACAACTTTTGCTTTGAGCACAATATATATTTCTTCTTTAGGCACAATTTTTTATCTGAAAAGATAACTATACTTTCAAAGTGAACTGAATCACAAGCCTTTCTTATGACTACATTTCAGTGAGTGGGTAAAGAAAAGCTATTTAACCTAACAAAATTTCACTTTAGCACTCAGACAAATAGATAATTTCAAAGGAAATTCCACTTAAACGGAATTTAAAATATCATACAGTCCTGGCTTCAAAAGAAATTTTATTTCATTTCGAAAGTTGAGCAAATGAGCTTATTGGTCAAAGCGAATTTATAAGACTTCTATAGATTTTATAAACTGAAGCAAACTATCTCACTTGAACTGCTATGCTATGTATCATTCTAGTTTTTTTAATTTTTTGTCTTTTTAGGGCCACACCCATGGCATATGGAGGTTCCCAGACCAGGGGTCGAATTGGAGCTGCAGCTGCTGGCCTACTTCACAGCCATAGCAATGCCAGATCCAAGCCATGTCTGAGACCTACACCACAGCTCATGGCAAGACTGTATCCTTAACCCACTGAGCATGGCCAGGGGTCTAACCCACATCCTTATGGATACTAGTCAGGTTCATTATCACTAACCCACAACGGGAATACCCTCTTCCTAGTATGTTTTAATGCAAGACAATGTATTTGTAGAAATCACCATTCTTTCTCAGGGGATAATTTATCAGTCTCTTATATCAACTTAAAATCTTGAATTCTACAGGATACATTCACACAAAATGTTAAAGTTAAGAAACACTTAGACACTAAAATATGTATTTTTTATAACAGTAAAGTTTTTAGGACATGTATAATTCCATTTATATTCTCAAGCTTTTCAATTCTCTCTTTAAATTAGTCTCATAAAATGTTATGTGGTTATAATTCAATATCACTGCATAATATATTTGAAAAATGTCTGGTAACTCTGTTGTTATTAGGTAATCTCATGATTCAAATATCCTATTCCTATTTTGATGTTATTTGCACTTATTAAGCTACCTTTTAATAAAAAAAAAAACCAGCAAAAACCTTTTTCAAATAGTATCAAAAAGATGTGCCACTTTTATTTGGAGGATGGGGAAAGCAAAGCATGGGTCAGCTAAAATGTCCCTCCAATTGCATGGGTAAATCTCTAACAAGGTAAGTAATTCTCTAGCAATTCCTGTCACCCAGGAAAACACCCTACCAGGCAGATAACTGCTGTTCATACTATCCAGAGTGAACTAAAGTAGAAATTAAAGAAAACCAACTATAAAATCTATGTGAAAACTAAAAAATAAGCAGCTCCTACTCATTTGAGAAATAAATAAGACTGATTAGCTCTGTATGTGCTCAGCTGAATATGGCATTTAAACACAAGGACTAAGATTATCTCATGGTTTGTCTTCTTCAAGTGGCTGCAGACAGGTACTGGCTACCAGCAGAATCTACCTTACAAGCACACAGCCTAGTTCCACAAATAGATCATAATGGCACCAAATTCATACCTTTTTATAAGAGTGAGGATTTCCCGTAATTATTAAATTGACAGCAAACGAACAGGGAAGGTGAGAGGCTGAAAACAAAAAACTCATCACACAGACATATTCTCCAAGTGCCTCCTGTTATCCTGTGCCAGTTCTGGTACCTGCAGGTACTAATGGACCCTGAGTGGCAATCATTTGCTTGTTACCTCTGTACTTAATCACATGCCAGCACCTCAGCTCTCAGAAGACACAGAGGACACAAGCCCTGTTTCTCATGAGGTGCTTCAGGATTCTGTGAGCGGTTGCTATTACAGGTCATGCCCAGTAATCCCAACACTACACAAGCTTCTACTTCTCAGTTAGAAATAACATGCAAAACATTTCTTAACAGTTGGCTAGAATGCACAGGAAATTGATTTTCATGTCATACACATTGGTGAGAGATCCCTGGCTTCAAAGCAAAGTTTAGAGTAACAATATGTAGTTACTGAAGATGACTGAGTTCCAAAGTTTATCACTGGCTAAACTGACATTGCATATGTGGTACAAAGCAGTTAGCTACGAATGGCACACATCTGACCCTATATTTCTGCTTGACTTACTAACCAGCCACTCTTTCCCTGAGTCACAAAGCCAGGTTTTGCTGTTCTAAGACAAAAGGTGAATTAAAGACAGAAAAGCTTACATGAAAAAGTATCCCATATTAAGAAAAAAAAAAAAAAGGAGGGAGGGAGGGAGGGAAGGAAGAGAAACGAAGGGAGGAAATCCCACAATCACCATTCTGTACGCTACTCAGGGCCTAACAGATTTACCTAATGAAATTACTTTTCAGCACTGGCTTCATTAAAATTAGAACACGCTAAAAAAAAATTCCATTACAGTTTCATGAAAACTGTCTGCTGTGGAAAACATCAAAATGCACTCTCCCATAGGCTATACCATGTTAAGAGTATAACATTTATTAAATTTCATCATTTATGATCACTGTGTCATAACCAAATAAACGCTAACACAAACTTTGACATTTAAAAAACACAAGGAGCATACTGATTTTTCAACTATTTTGCTTACATGTACTTTTCAACTGTCATGCAGTGCTCATAATTAGGAGATGCTATACATTAACCCTCTCATAATATGCTCATTAAGAATCAAATTCAGAGGGTAGAAAAATGCCCACATAAATTCATTCTCCAAACTGCCCATGAATGTAATGTCACTGTTCCTTCTAATCATATACTTGGGGTACATTCTTCAGTAAAATGTGTAATTGTAGTCACATAACAATAGTTCTGATGAGGCAATATCATTTCAAGAAAGGAATACATCAAATGAGACCAAAAATTGAAGAGCAGAGGTAAGGGCATTTAAAGTCACATGAGAACACCACACGAACTTCCATGTTTCCCCCTTTCCAGTTGCAAAGAACATGCACAAAGTTTTCTTAAGACAGCTGTTAGGAGTGCATGAAGCACTTGCTTCTACGTCATACATGTTGGGAGAAGACCGATGCCACTGAGGAGAAAGGACTGTATTCTTTATCTTTTGGGTCTGTCTATGTCATCGACAGCTGAGAGAAGTTTCTGTCTTGCTTTCTTATTGATGTGAGATCCCAGGCAAACATTTACCAGATTGATCAGCTGCTTCGTTGAATACTCCTGCTCGAAAAAAAGGAGATTCAAATTTAGTACATTAAAACACACGCATGTGATCAATGGTGGGGGGGAGAACAGGCAGATAGAGATTAAGGTCTCGGTGAATAGTTACTGAGCACTACAAACCAGTGACAAGCAACTGTAGTTGAGGCATGGAAGACCAACTGCTTACAGAGCTGTACTAGTAGGCGATAAGGGTGTCTCAGCAGACATTTGAAATAAGAAGCACTAGAATCTTTTTAATGTGGCAGGTGACATGCCTCTGCTTCTTATTACTTTTTCACACACTACACGTTTCTGTGATAATCTTTGTTACTAAGTTCTCAAAATACACTGACACTTCAAATTTTTAAAATGCTAGTAAGTCAGTAGTTTCTGGCACTGTACATTTTGCAAACATTTTGGGTAAAAGAAAAAAAAATCTCCAACTCCAGAACAACTCTTTGGAGATATAATAAATGAATAAGGTAACAAAGATGAGAAAGTTACTGGTTTTTAGACCCTCGTCCTGGTAGCTAGAAAGTAAAGACTACAGCTGGTCTTTAAACAATGCAGGTATTAGGGTGCTGACCCTCCACGCAGTTGAAACTCTGCACATAATATAGATCTGGCCCTCCTACTGAGGTTCCACTTGGTCCGAGGAGTCAACTAACCGAGGATCATGTAGTACTGTGGTATTTATTGTTGAAAAGAATTAGCATATAAATTGGAAATGTACAATTCAAATCTATGGTGTTCAAGGGTGAACTGTTTAAGTATTTGTTGCTCTGCAAAGCCATTTGGTTCCTGAATTTCAGGTTAAGTTGTTAGGATGACCACGAATAGGAACTCATCAGAAAGTGTCACACCTTGATTTGGCTCTGGAGGAAGAGAAGTTCAGCTAGGCAAAGAGCTGCGTACTCTCATCTTTACTGGTTCACTGGAGGTAACCAATAAAGACAAGGCAATTTCAAAATATGAGAAAGAACTCATTCAGAAAATTTAGCACACCACTCAGTCTGTGTATCTGATCTGAGAGCACCAGAAAGCACCTGGTAAATTCTCTCAATAATTCACTCAACATTAAGAAATTACCACCCAGTGCTGCTCTGGACACAGCAGAGAGTTCCTGGGAACAGAAGGAGATTCCTGCTGCTGGGAAAATTTCACTGAGTTACAAGTATCACTGAGTTACAATTCTTCCAAAATAACAAAGCTATATATTTTAGTCCACTATACTAAAAGAAGAAACTCTAATATGGGCATTCTTCTTACATCAAATAAGGGATCTCTAAGAGCTGTGCTTTTTCTCCTCAGCTACTTGTCTTTATACCTCAGACCTCTTCCTCAGCACAACCCCGAAGTGTTTCCACCAGACTTTATTAAACGGATTCTAGCAATACTTAGCAATCCATCTGCACCTGGCTTAGAATTTTGGTTCTTAAATGACAGAGGTCTATGGGACAAAAAGTGGTGACGTTTTTCTCAATTCTTGTGCATTGATCAAAACTATTGGAAATTACATGAATGCTTCTACTTTGCTCTCAAAGATCTGAAACTGTCCTACATGTACACAGAACTCAGGCTAATTGTCCAGGCTAAAACTCAGTTCATTTTTCTAGAGTGTTGAACATATGAGCCTGATAAAGTAAATAGAGTAATTCTTTACTTCCTTAGCTAATCAAAGGAAATAAGAATTTACTCAGCTTTTACACATTTATAGCATTAATAAATGTGAACACTAGAGTTACTGACAGAATAGGATTTGTGAACACTAGAGTTACTGACAGAATAGGATTTGGTGGTAATTTTAACACTTCTCGCATTTTCATTAAATCTATCTTAACATTCTGCCTATCTAGACAAATACTGTATCACACAGAAAACTCACCATATTGAGCCCACTCTGCTGATAAATGTTGAACTGTATCAAAAGTACGGCAGCCTAAATAGCATTTCTTATAAACAGTATTTTTCTCTACTTATCTATATACTCAGAGAAAAGAAAAATATCTCATTTATACCTAAGATAAATTCTAATGTAGGATGAAGTTAAATTTAGCTATTTAAATAAGAATATATCTCATCATCACTACTACACGTCAGTGTGTTCAGACTGTCATGCGTTCACTGTGGAGGGCTATGAGACAGCTGAAGTTATAATTACAGACTTTGGTTTATGAATCATTTCAGTGTTGCTACGTTCAATCTGTCCTGATGTTAACCAGCTTCAGCCTTTTCCTACCACACAGCTGCAGGATTAACACAGCTCAAGTTCAGACTCTGGCTATCTTTCCAGATAATTACTGTTATAGCTCACAAAGTCTCAAAAGGATTTGTTTAGACAAAGGGCACTGCACAGACACAGCGTGAATATGGTAAAGAACTGGCCTAAGTAGTTCACGCTAAAAAAGCAAATGCTTCTTTCTGCTTCACCCTCATGATTCTGAATTCTATGACATACCAGATAGGAAGAGCACAAAGGAAAAGGAAAACAAACTTAATTAACTGCTTCTCAGCTCTCACCCTGTGCTCTTTGATCCAGCGTTCCATGTCATTCTCAGTTAGGTAGTAGGCTTTAATATAGGTTTCCACAAATTCTTTATCAGGAATGGGCCGGATATCTGTTAGTTTTTCAAGTTTCATTAAAAACTGTTGAAAATCCAATTGCATCAAGGCACGACCCTCATTACTACACTTTTTGACGTTGGCATATCTAACGTGTACAATAACAGAAAAATACAAACGATGCTATGGTTAGAAAAAAGAAACCTTAAGGTACTTACACTTTTCTGTAACACACATTTGGTGAGATTCTGTGAGAGGGTTATAGAAAAAAGAGCACATGAGCCTGAGTCAGATGGAGTGGACTGTGTTCCGGCAGTCACTCAGCAGTCGTTTTTACCTATCTGGGCCTCAGTTTCCTCATTTGCAAAGCAAAAAGATCAAATAAATTCTAAGATTCTTTGCTCCTCTATAGACCACAGTTCTACACCCTCAATTAACACAATCATCTATAAATTAATCTGGTATTCTAGTTAATCTGACTGCCAGGAATTATTTATAAAAATAAGCCATGAATATTGTCAAGTAATCCTAGCTTCATAAAACTGCTCACTATTGTAACTACTCAATGCAAAGGAAACAAATGAAATAATTTTCCCATAAGCATTCAGCAAACCTAAGAAACATGTGAGCACTAAGTACAGAAAGTATATATATATATACTTTCATAATAAAACACTTCAAAGGGAGTTCCCGTTGTGGTGTAGTGGAAACGAATCTGACTAGTATCCATGAGGATGCGGGTTTCCTTGGCCTTGGTCAGTGGGTCAGGGATCCGGCACTGTCATGAGCTGTGGGGTAGGTTGCAGACTCAGCTCAGAGCCCACGTTGCTGTGGCTGTGGTGTATGCCAGCAGCTGTAGCTCCTATTCAACCCCTAGCCTGGGAACTTCCATAAGCTGTGGGTGTGGCCCTGAAAAGCAAAAAACAAAAAATGAAACACTTCATAGACTTATTCTGATATTCTACGCTACTAAAAAAACTGTGTGCTTTAAGGTGGACTAGTAATAAGAAATGTTAGTCCCAACAGTACATTTTTTCATTCCGAAGTCAGTGTCTCATTCCTTCAATCACAGAAAATGCAGAGAATTCAACCCTAAGGAACAAGGTACTTCTCCCTGAGGAAATCTTCAAAACTAGTTTATATTATTTCAAGTGATTGTTTTAAGTGGTTTATACAAAAATATAACATTTGTTATTCACTTTTCTACTACTAAACACATTTACTAACAGTATTTTCCAGTCATGATTATTGACGTAGCCATTTTGGGATTTATAGCACTGCTGATTTCGATACAAAATTCCAAGACTGGTATCAGTTTGTTAATATACTTTAATACATTTTTTATACATATCATGTTTCTAATACATATTTTATAACAAATAAGAACGATGAGAAATAAGATAAGTGACAGGGCAAAAATTCAACTGATGTGCAATTCTAGATCACTGTGAATGGTCTTTGAAATAGTAGTCTGATTTCCAGGGATATTTTAAATCCACTACTGACTCGTATTTGTGTTCTAGACGTTATGGGCAGAGCAATTACCTTTGATCTGTAAACTCAACATATGAAAGATTTATACAATTTACAATGAAGTAATAATGATGTTATTGACAAGGATTGACAGTGGCGAAGAGGACTGACTTTGCCATTAGAAATCAGGAGTTCACAAGCCTTCTCTACATTTAAAAACTATGTGAACTTGGACGTGTTACTGAATCTTTTTAAGCCTTGGTTTTCTGAAGCCAGGTTCTCTCTCTGTTGATAAAAGAGTGTAACACTATCAAAGAGAGTTTATATTAGGACTTGATGATAGAATTCTGTGAAGTGTTTGGTTTAATAAATGACACATAGTGTTCAATGACCATTATGTATAACCATCATCATCATCACAATTATATTAGGCAATAATGTTATTAGTTTAACTTTCAGATAACTATTAGATACTGTAACCCTCACTCCTCTACTAGCTGGTTCTAATCACCAGCAAGAAAAAAAGTGACACAGTGGGGTTTAAGGTTCCTTCTCTGATTATATTCCAAAATCAAACCTGAATTATTATGGGACTGTTTGCTATTTATCATTACCTATTCTCTCCATCCATTAGTGATAACACATAATATTATTCATAAATTATGATTTATCATTGAAGATCAGACAATGCTTTCATGAAAAACTTACCCTTCTACAATAGTTCTATTAGCCAGGCGTATACAATGTTCCCAAAGTATATTAGACACGGGCAGGGGTATCCGAACTTTCTTAGAAACTTCATTCAACCTCATGTTAAACTGCTCAAATTCCTAAGGAGACAAAAATCTTGGTCATATGTGAACATAATTATAATGCTACACTGCTTTCCCATCTTAAGAGGCAAAAGAAAAAAAAAAGGATTTTAAAATACTCTGTATGAAATCAAGTAAAACAAAAAGAGATAATGCCAAAGATAACATGGATTTAGGGTGAAGTATTTTTTTAAGTACATCAAACTGAATAAATTATGTTGTAACACAGAGTACACTACATTTCATCTCAAAGAAATACATGTCATTAACTAATTAAACAATGATAACAATATTCAAATGTTTCTAAATCTCAAATTTTTCTATGTCAATATAGATTACAAAGGCTTACTAACCTAATGTCTTTTAAAATATCTTCAAGAAACACAGATTATTTTTTTTTTCTTTTCAGGGCTGCCCTCGCAGCATATGGAGGTTCCCAGGCTAGGGGTTACATCAGAGCTGTAGCTGCAGGCCTGCACCACAGCCACAGCAACGCGGGATCTAAGACGTGTCCATGACCTATACCACAACTCAGAGCAACGCCAGATCCCCACTCCACTGAGCAAAGCTGGGGATCAAACCTGCACCCTCATGGATACTAGTCAGATTTGTTTCCATGGCACCACAACAGGAAATCCCAAGAAACAGATTTTTTTTTTAATGTTTTACTGAGCTTTCAACTCAGAGTGAACTATTTATAATTTGTACCTGTGCTCCTTAGAGAGCACTCTGATAAATTATTCTCTTTCCTAAACATTCTTTTAAAGTAAATAAATCATTACATACTGAATGATTCAAAAGTCATGTAATAGCTATAAATTTTTAGCACCGAAAAAACCCATAATATTTTATCTCACTAGCTACAGAGAAACTGAACACTTTTATTACTTACCAGTAATACCACTAAACTAAAAATACATGATACCACTCTACTAAAAATAAAAATACATGTAACTAGACAATTTCTTTCTTTTCTCTCTCTCTTTTTGTCTTTTTGGGGCCGCACCTGCGGCATGTGGAAGTTCCCAAGCTAGGAGTGGAATTGGAGCTGCAGCCGCCGGCATACACCACAGCCACAGCAATGCCAGATCTGAGCCGCATCTAAGACCTACACCACAGCTCACACCAACACCGTATCCTTAACCCACTGAGTGAGGCCAAGGATTGAACTTGTATCCTCATGGATACTAGTCAGATTCGTTAACCGCTGAGCATGACTGGAACTCCAAACTAAGACAACTTCAACTACATGAAAGCAGCAGATGATTCTTCCTTCAGTAAATTTATTTCTGATTTCTCTGGACTACTATCATCTTTATAAGAGTAAATCCTATTGATCCTTCCTTGACCATACAGTCGAAATATACTTAACAGGTCTTAAAATAACTTTTTCTTCCTTTTTTTTTTTAAAGTTTCCTCAATGGAGAAGCTACACAATGCCTACCAAGTCACGACTGACGTATGTTCAAAATTTTCTAATAATACGCAGGTGGAAATTAATCTGATCACCAGAGCTACCACATGATCATTACATTACCCTTTGCTACTTCCTAAATCACAATTTTTTTGATGATTTAATTTTGAGTTACTGTTTTTAGTCATGAAAAAGAAGTGAGTCTTCAAACTACTAAGCTTACTTCTGAAAATCAAAGTGAACGAGTAATTGTTCTTCCTCTTTTTCGTTTCATGAATCTAGCAGAACAGGAGTATCTGCTACTCTGCTTATGCTTCACCATAGTAAACTCTGCTTTGGATTTCCAAGGATCATAATTTAATACTTTTCATTGATATTTTAAAGATAAATTTATACATTTACTATATAAAATGTCATTCTACCCACTGCTAAATTCAATGTTTAAGAATGCTTATTGCTGAATAAATAATAAAACCCTTTCATTTTACTTATGTTTTTTTTTCTGGCAACAAATGCAGACTGCTTTTACCTCAACATTTGGATTTGGAAATGTAACAGAAAGAACAGAAGTTATCACAAAAGTTTCTTTATGAAACAAAGTCTTTAATTGCTGAAGCCTGGGTTCAGATTAATAATCTGAATAACACTGGTTCTTTCTTACAATGTTAATGCTTCTGAGAATAAAGAATAACTGAAGCAACTGGCTTCCTACTAGTATGTCTATTCACTGATGGCAGAAGTCTCTTCTTGCATCTCCATGAGTACCATAATTAGCATGTCATAAAAACAGAATCAACTTTTTAAAAACCAAACTGTTCAAAAAAGAAGGGGTGTGGTTATTTATAAATTACATGTACCTTTTACATTCTAAGTTAAAATTCCCAGCTGTGCTCCAGAAATCAAAGTTCTTCCAAGGTGGCAATTATAGAGCACGCGTAGATCTCATGCTAATGCCTACACACTGTTAACTGATCTTGGCACCCTTAGTTCCCTGAGTCTGGAGACAGCCCCACAGTTCTGAACCCAGCCCTCCAGAAACGTCCCAGATATTGCTGGGAGTTGGCACACCAGCTGAACTCCGCTGCTATCTCTGTTTTGATCTTAGGCTTTGTTTACTGGTTCTCAAGTAAATAAGAGGCAGCTCTTAGTTAATGCCTTGGACTAAGCAGATAAGAATGTTTTTATAAATGAGATAAGTCAGGAGCTAAAAAAGGCCAGTTTTCTTTGCACTGACAAATATGAAAAGCAAAATTTTTCTGCAGACTATTTTCATTTTCTTCAATGCTCTTTCCTTACCTCGGACATTCATACAGTTCATTTCCTCACTTCCTTCAAGCTCACTTTAATTGTCACTTTATCAAAGTCCCCCTCTGACCACAAGTCAAATAAGTGGTATTTCTCTCCAACCCACACCCTGCCACTCTTGCTGCCTCTTCTACTGGTTATTTTTTCACAGGACTATTCATCATCTCACATATTATATACTAATGTATCTCCTCACAGCTGTCCCACACTGGCATATACACTCCTTGATAGCATGCAAGTTCCTTAATTCACAACTATATTACCAGCACCTGGATCTGTGCATAGCACATATCAGGTAATTTATAAATATCTCATGATGCATAAATGAAAATAAATGACAATTCTTTCCAGAAGCCTTATAAATGTAAATCATCAAACACAAAGGTGTTTGCACAACAGACACACTGCAAGAAGTAATATGATTTCTGGAAAGAACAATTTAGAATAATCAGGGGTATAGTCTCTCCCTAATGAATATACACAACTACACAATATCTTCTAATTAAACAGAAATAGTTTGTCACTATAGTCATGGCTACTGAGATTACACAATATGAAAGACAGTCAAGACACACTTATCAAACTCAAAATGGGAATTTAATGAGCAAAAACAGAAGTATTCTTGGGTCCAAAAGAACACAAAATTCAGAAAGAAAGCCTAATCCAACCCCGGGACTTTAATATCATGAGAATGATAGGATGCAGTAATAACTATAATCTCATGACTTTAGAGTCACTGCAATTACAGAACTCTCTTAGTAGAAGAATCATCTTGAACAAAGATGTTTCCCAGAATACTTGCCTTTAACAGTGCATCTACATATATGTTGTGCTGTGACATAATTTCTTTTACATCCCATTTCACATTAGTCATTAGGAGCAGCATCTGTTCATAATCAATGGCTTTACCGGCCACAATCCAGTAAATTGGTTTGCGTAGTTCACTGGCCGTGGAGACTGTCTGAAATGAATGTCACAGAAATGAAAACAAATATTTTCCAAAAGTATCAAATTTATAAAGAATACTATTTCTAGTACACATCATACCTGAAAATAAAACACTATATACATATGGAGATTTAAATTATGAAAATACTTTAGCTTGTGGGCAAAGGTCTTACTCAAAATATAATTTTGAGACATTCAATAAACTTGAGTTCATGGACCATACAACTATAAAAAACCTGCAGAGTTTCATGGAGACTAGCAGATATTTCTCAAATTCTTGCCCTTCTCTCCAATTCTACTCCCACATCTCAAGATTCCATCACCTCTCACCTATATTATTCTAATGGCCTTTGAGTTGGTCTCCCGCCTCCAGGACTTTTGGTTTGCCAGATGAAAGTCTGCTCATCATGCTGCCCCCAAAGCACTCTTTCTAAAACACACACCCGGCCATGCTCCTCACTACCTGTTTCAAACACCCCAGCAGCTCCCAGTATCCCCGGAACAAAGCCCACCTCCTGGCTGGGAGCGCTGTCTACCATCTGGCGTCTGCTTCCTCACTCTAGCCATCTGTCTTGTCACCAGCCCTCCTCCACGCTCTGGGAGCTTGAGTTTCCCTCAGCTGCTCAGAGGCAGCATGCTCTGTCTTACCTGCAGGTCTTCCTAGAAGCCACTACCTGAGTCTGAAATAAACTCATCCTCTTTCCTACCAGTCCAGTTTAAACATCATTTCCTCAAGACAGTCTCCCTAGACAACCTTCTCCCAACCACATTCCCTCTCCTCCTCCAGTCAAGGTTAAATATGCTGCCACTGTTTCCTCCCCCTAATTAAACTTTAATGTAATACAATTTTAATTAGCTCCTTCTCTCACAGACTAGACATTTATACGAGGTGCTCAAAGTACTTATTTAATTATAGCAATTCCTGAGTGAATTAAACGAATATTCTAATCCAACTCTCCTGGGTCTGGAAGACTGACTACCAACAAAAAATTAACCTAAATAATGTGTGACAGTCATATCTTGCTCACAGTTGAAATGATACATAAGACATGTCCGACCTGAGAATAGAACTGCTGAAGAAAGGGTTTTTTGACTGCAGGCATCACAGCATCCAGATGAGGCTGAAGGAACTCAAACTGTTCGGCCAAGAAAACCCTAATGGGAATACATAACCCACCATGTAAACAAAGTACAGGATTTAGAGCCTGTCAATATTTTTGCATAACTAATCTTTAAGATCTCTGAGCAAAAGTTTAACAGTTTCCATCCTAAAGAACTATCTTGCATTGCCATTTGACATACTCATTTACAATTCACACAAAAATTAAAGCCGAGTTTATCGCTGAAAGTGAGCTGATGTGAAAGAAGGGTGACGACTTCAAGGGAGTTAATCTGGTCACCACAAGGTGCACGGTTGTGTTGCTTTGCATGTAAGATATGAGCACAGATAACACAAAAGATTGAAGAAAAAATACAACAGTATTTTTGGAAAGGATTTCTTTCCAAGATCCCATTTAATACACACACCACACCCATGAATTCACAGATTTAACACCTGACACTTTTCAGAAATAACCCAGATATCCATCACATCTAACAAGCTGGAACTTGGCTGAGACACACACATGAACTTCATGGCAGGAGGCTTGGGGTGCATGGGTGGGAGTCATTCGGCTGGAAGACTGCTAGCACCCATACCATTTTTCCCTACTTTTCCTTGTGTATACAAAGACTCTTAAAATTACACTGGACTACATTTTATGCAAAAAGTCACATGCTGTAATTTCATTAAAGAACATGGAGCTTTATAAGGGTCAGGAAGTACCCCTACTGCAGTCAAGGGTTTACCATATTTAACAGTAAAGTGACAGTGTTAACAACAGTTTCTCTAGAATCGTAATTCAGCAGGAAAATATCAAGTACTATACTACAAAATGCTTTTATAAAGTCGTACTTAAAGAAAGGACCATGTTGCTTGAAACTGAAACTTAAAAGAGTTCCCCCCCTTCCATTTGTAGACTGGAAAATCAACCGTGTAGTTTTAAAATCAATTGGTAATCTATTTTAGAATATACTTTTCAGAAATAGAGTGATTTAAGTATTATTTACAAGTGGGAGATGCATATAGCTACAAGGCTAATTACACAGTGCTTATTTTTTACAGCCTTTCTTATTTAATGGCAAAGCAACTGTTTTTTAACAACTTACAAGGATTCTGTGGCTACCACTCTTTCTGCCAAGCCATACAATGTATCCCCAGATGTCAAAACCACCAGGTGACTGAGGTGAGGGCTCGGTACCTTCTCCTTTCTCTCTTCTGCTGCGGTGAGTGTGGCAGTAGGATCTGCTGAAACTTCCTGAAAATAAACATTCATACACACACGGTCTGAAACTGCAGATCTAATAGCAATCGACCACGTGATTTTACAAGACTGGAACTATAATTAAAATCCTCTCAGGCATATATTAATTCCACTTAGTTTCAGTTCTTTTTTACCTTTTATTCTAACCACTAGAACTTCCCTTTTTATACTAAGTGAAAATGATCCAACTCTGTATGCTATTATCTGTGTGGGACCTAAAGTTGACCAACACAAGGAGTCTTTATGAATTGATAGACGTCTCATAGAGATAAGAGTGAGATGTCCTTCAACAACCTATAAATAAGGAAAAAGAGATTGCCTCTCTAGGACCAAGCTGGTAAAAATCCAGAATTATGTGTGATTAACAATTTCCCACCTAAGCCTTAATCAAGGCAACTTTGGTATAATCCCAAGAAGGCAGAACTAAAATGCAGTTTTAAAGTGAAACAGAATCGACTTTATTACATATGTCTGGGGACAGATTATTGACCTGAAGGAAGACGGTCAATGGAAAACAGTCAATGGAAATAAAAGGTTATCCAAAGAGCAGAGTGAGTTGAGCCTTAAAAGATCCTCAAAGAAAATTGCACAAAAATTGAATAAAAACAAGTCTAAAAGTACACAAAATGTATACCTAGATTATTATTTTTTTTTTTATTTTTAGGGCCTCACCCGTGGCACATGGAGGTTCCCAGGCTAAGGGTCAAATCAGAGCCACAGCCACAGCAACCCCAGATCCGAGCTGCGTCTGTGAACTACACCACAGCTCATGCCAGACCTTCAACTCACTGAGCAAGGCCAGGGATCAAACTGGCATTCTCATGGATCCCAGTTGGGTTCGTTAACTGCTGAACCACGAAGGGAACTCCTAACTTACTTTTTAAATCAATTACAAATGTTAGAGTCACAGATCTCTAACATTTTCCTTACAAATCAGAGACATCAAATGCATAGGACTCTGGGAGCCTAACAGGTGCTTAATAAAACATTATAAAATCTTTCAAGTTAGAAAATGTTTTCATTCTTCTTTAGTTCTTTTTTATATCCTATTTTCTATTTAAAGGTATTGTCTCTCTTCAATCTTTAATTACTCAATTAACATTTAAAAGATATTTAGCGAATAACTGCTTTCTCTAAGGAGAATCAGGATAAGGGAACTATACAAGTTAATCAATGTCACAGCTATGTTATTTATTTCCTTCTACTAAAAAGGAAAATAATTACCCCACTCCTACCAAAAAAAAAAAAAAATCATAAAGTTACACACTGTTTGGTACCAAGTGGTTGCCTGTGCTACTTAATTAATCCTGGAGGCTATTTAATCACCATCTACCAGACTGTTCAAGTGATGAACCTTAGAATCATTATTTACCCCCCTTCCTCCTCACCTCCATCATGCCTAAACAGACATCGTTCTTGTTTGTTTCTTCCTCATGTCACTCCCTCATCAGGACCAAGCCCCACAGCATTCCCGACTAGACTATTCTAAAAGTCCCCTAATAGTCCTCTAGCTTCTCCTGTTTCTACTCCACTTTCCATACCATTAACTGTTTTTTTTTTGTTTGTTTGTTTGTTTTTCAATAATACCTAGGTGATCCTTCTAAAATAGAGATGTGATCATACCAATCCCCAACTTAAAAGTCTCAAGTGAGGAGTTCCCTTCGTGGCTCAGTGGTTAACGAATCCGACTAAGAACCATGAGGTTGCGGGTTCGATCCCTGGCCTTGCTCAGTGGGTTAAGGATCTGGCGTTGCCGTGAGCTGTGGTGTAGGTTGCAGACGCGGCTCAGATCCCGCGTTCCTGTGGCTGTGGCGAAGGCCGGCAGCTACAGCTCCTGTTAGACCCCTAGCCTGGGAACCTCCATATGCCGCGGGTGCGGCCCTAGATAAGGCAAAAAGACAAAAAAAAAAAAGTCTCAAGTGACAATCCCTTCCTTATAAAGGAAAAAAGCCTGAACTTGCTGCCATGATACTCCTCTTTTACAAACAGCTACCTTACCAGCCCCATTTCAAGAAGACCTTTACACCCCGAAGGTCTACTTACACGGGACCACTTGCTGTCTTTGTCCTACCGACACGCCTGTCTTTTCAGCTCTCCTCTTATCTGCTGCCTAGGTCTTACCTCATTTTTTTAAGTTTGAGCTCATTTTTTTAAGTTTGAGCTCTGTAATTTTCTGTCTCTCAAGAAGAATAGCTACCTTCCTCGTGTTAACATTATGCACACATATACCTGTACGTAGCATAAAGCTCACTTCATCAGTTGTTTTCTGACTCCTCTACCTTACGGTGAGTTCTTGAGGGGTACGGACCGATTTTACCCTCTTGGTATGTCACGTCTTTGGCAGGCAGGCCTCTTGGCATTAGAAGAAGGCCCTCAGTTAGTTTAAATGATGAAGATGATACATATCTTCTTTTCTCCTCTTATTATTCTCTTTCAAGCTCATTCCAGTCAGGCTATTGTCTGCCCCACTCCAAAGAGTTATTAAGGTCCCCAGTGGGCTCCTTATGGCCAAATCCAATAGTCAACTCTGAATAACCATCTCTACGCACCCCCCACCCCGACCTTTAAACAATGGAGTGCCCCAGAGTTCAGTCCTGGGACGTCTCCTACTTAACTTCTACTCCTAGATGATTTCATCTGGTCCCACAGTTTTAAATACCATCCACGTTCCAAAAGTTCAAAATTTACATACTAGCTCTGATCTCTCTCACCTTTAGTTCATTTAACATACATGAAACTGAACTTGTGATTTTCTCCTGAAAGGTGTCCCTCTCAAAAATATTATCCATCCCCAGTAATGGCACTTCCAATATCCAAAAGTTAGGTGCCGTCCTCGACTCTTCCCAGCGTCACACCCCTCTTAAAACCCATCAAGAAATGATGATGACTCTGCCTTCAAAACAGATCCATTTAGGGAAATACGCTTGAAGAGAGCAAAAGGGTCACCAAGATGTCAAGGTGACACATATAAATGGTATGTGCTCACTGAGCACTTCAATGAAAAGCTCCAAACGGGATCCAGTGTCTCAGCTTATACTTGTACATAAGGAAAAGATGTAAAATCCTCTAAAGACTCAGCCTTTCCTGCCGCTAATGCACTAGTACACAAAGAACTCATATTTGTGGACTCTTCAGGATCAATTTAAAATACATTTTTTACTATCAAATATTTAAATTTGGCCAAAAGTCTAAAAGCAAATAATTTAGCAACACCAAGTAGATAACTAAAACTTCACATTTCTGGTACTATTATCACCTACAGCTTTCTTTCTTTTCATCCACTATTAGACAACTTTTCTTAGACTTTTATTTGATGTGTCTAATGAATGTCCTTAGTTTATAATGAATTTATATGATAAACAATTTCAGGTGGCATTCTTAAGACCATAATGACTTCATTTTGCTTTTTACAGCTTAAAGAGAGGCCGAACTTAGAAGATATGTATGGAGAAAATAAAATCACCCCAAAAGCACCAGACTGATTAGGTTATAAATTATTTTAATAGTCAAAGAATGTATTGAATAGTAAGAAACCAATTAATGCCACTGTCAATGCAAATTAATGAAGTGAAGGAAATTTATATACCAGCTTATGAAAACCTGAGATCAAGGTCTAGTAAATGACAAATATTTTTTTAAATAATAAAACAAGGCTTATCAGTATGAGTAATACTTTCACATGTAAAACACTGGAAACTAATGGAAAATTTCAGAAAAACTTCTACTGTGTGGACATAAAGTCTCATCCATCAGAGGAGTGGGAACCCTGGAGAGGCTCTGTCAAAAGTCAGCACTCCCTATAAACCGAAGGGGAACAATGGCTCACACAGTTTTCTGGTCCAAGGCACAGTCCTTGATGTAAGAGATGGTAAGAATAAGGGCTTAAAGGAAAGATATCTTTCAAAGACAAGATGCCAAGGAAAAAATAGGTACATCTATCGATTTATTTATTGTGGAGTAGTATGTAATTAGTTTTAAAAAACACATTTCTAACGCTGACTACTACATCACTTCAGGAAAACACTTATCCAATGAGTATCAACTGGTATGACAGATGCTACAGATACACTGTTATCAGTAGGTGGGTCTCAAAGAACAGCCAGTTTAGTCCCATTGTTTACTGGGTCATGCTATTTCATTACACACCACCCGGCAAAATCTGCAGCCTTAAATCCATGCCTTAAAAGTCAGATCTGGAACTGTGGTTTGACAATCAAAAGCTAGTAACTAGCAGAGATGTCAGAGAAACGCTAGAGTGAATGGCTCTAGCAGTCTATTTCAGACAGTCTTGAGGCATTCTTCCAGAAACGAGAAAAACTTCAGCTGTGGATTAAGTAAGATCTAGGACACAAGATCTGCAGGTCAAGGTTATACTAAGTATCAAACAAGGAGAAGCAAAATTGAAACACAGATAACTGCCAATGGGGTTGATAGCCAATGGATTTTACACCACATAACAAAGACCAAAAGAAAAAAGAGGACAAAAAAAGGAAAGAAATACATGGCTGTGCCAAACTCCTCAGCCTTAACTCTGAAAGGATTAAGTGGACAACAAAACCAAGAAAACAAGCCAGGTAAATCCAGGAGATGCCAAACTCAAAGACTAGAGTTTATCCATTTACTCTATAAACATTTACTGAAGAGATGCTATGCGCCAAGGGAAGTGCTATGAGTGAGTGTGAGTGAGTGTGTGTGTGTGTGTGTGTGTGTGTGTGTGTGTTGGGCAAAAAGATTTCCAAATGGTAAGGGAGATGGATGACATGGATACAGGTTACCTCCTCTGCGTAAACAGCGCCCACTCCACATATGTGCATGTGCCTGCCTTACTCTATCCCTGTATCTATTCACAGATCATTGTCCTATCACTCTGCTTCACTTTCTCCTTGGCACTCATTAGCCTCTAACACTCTGTTACACACTTCATCTGTCTCTCTGTCCCAACAAAATACAAGTTCCAAGAAGATGGGAATTACCTATTTTGTGCACTGATGACTTCCCTGAACTACAACAATGCTCATTATACAATAATTATTCCAAATAAGTACTTCTCAAAAGAATGATTACATTGCTTTATAAAAACTTCAACAACAGAAGTATGCTCACAATATAGAGCTTATGAGAAAAGAGGAAAATGATTGCTTGTTTGGGTAGGTGAAGGAGTGAAGGAAAATTCATAGATGCAGAGAAATGCACCAAGAAACAGGAAAACTCTGGTTGCAGTGACCAAGCTTAAGAAAAGCCTTTTTTTTTTTTAATTTTAAATGCTAATGTTAGCTTAAACACTGTAGAGAATCAGCCTTGTTCTGCTAACTAACCTCTCTTTTTATTACTTTATTTTATTTTCATCTTTTTAGGGCCACATATGGAAGTTCCCAGGCTGGGTGTTGAATGAGAGCTGTAGCTGCTGGTCTATACCACAGCCACAGGAACACAGGATCCGAGCCACATCTGCGAACTACACCAAAGCTCACAGCAATGCAGGATCCTTAACCCATTGAGCGAGGCCAGGGATTGAACCCACATCCTCACAGATACTAGTCGGGTTCGTTACCACTGGGCCATGACGGAAACTCTATAACCCATCTTTTTAAAACATGCATTTCAGCACATGACTCAGTTAAGAATCCAGACCCCCTACTGCATAGCCGACTAAATTCAACTTCTTGAAGGGCATTTATAAACTGGTCCTAAACACTCTTTACAACCTAACTCTTTGGCATATTTCAGGGCCCCATCACAAATATCTGCCAAACTTTGGGCCAGGCTTGCTCCCACCTCAGAGGCACTTGACGTTACATATAGACATACATTTACATGCAGTTGATTAGACGGCTAATTTCTATTTTCAATAACCCAAAAGAATTGATTCCCAGTGATTACTTACCAGATCAATGAGACTTTCTTGTATTCTGTTTAGAGTTGTTCTTAGTCTACTACTACTAAGGCCTAGTCCTGTTGATTCCAACTGAAAAAGAAAAAGAAAGGTGTGTTAAATCATTCTGAAGATAATCCTGCAAATGCTGACTTCACATCAGCCAAAATCAACTATGTGATGACTTTTCACTCAGATACTTAGCCTTCAGACGGTTTCCAAACTGAAGTTAAAAATTCCAAAACGTCAAGCCTCAGCTCTCAAGAGAACAAGGGAACTATTTACACGTGCCTTTACAGGTCACACGAACGTCTATCAACTTAATGAATTTATCAAGACAGACTTCACCAAAATTTCTTTCCCAGGAGTTACTATTTTTAATCACAAAACTTAAGATTTTTAGATATTTAAAGAACCCAAGGATATGACAGGCCACATGGATACAGGAAAAACAGAGATGATACATTCTTTCAATATCAAGAATGAGAGAATGGCTATCGCTACAAAGTCTTCAGACATTAAAAGGATAATAAGGGGAATATTATGAATTTAATGCCAATACATTTACCAAACCAGATGAAATGAACAAATTCTTGATAAATTTATAAATACTGACCTAAGAAGAAACAAAAAATTTAAGCAGTTTTTTTTCTTTTTAGGGCTGCACCTGTGGCATATG
Source organism: Catagonus wagneri (assembly GCA_004024745.2). Classification (NCBI taxonomy): domain Eukaryota; kingdom Metazoa; phylum Chordata; class Mammalia; order Artiodactyla; family Tayassuidae; genus Catagonus; species Catagonus wagneri. The sequence goes on from PVHT020000174.1 coordinate 7,323,857, forward strand.
GAAGTTCCCAGGCTAGGGGTTGAATGAGAGCTGCAGCTACTGGCCTACACCACTGCCACATCAACACAGGGTCCAAGCTGCTTCTGCGACCTACACCACAGCTCACAGCAATGCCAGATCCTTAACCCACTGAGCGAGGTCAGGGATTGAACCTGCATCCTCTGGATACTAGTCGGGTTCGTTACCACCGAGCTACAAGGGGAACTCTGAGCAGTTCTTTATTAATTAAATTTAATAAAAAATTTCAAAAAGTATTAATCCTATACAGACCCTTAGAGAGTGGAAGAAAAGAGAATGTTTCCCGATTGTTTTATGAGATTAGTATTGCTCTGATCCCTAAACCAAAGAAAGATACTGCAAGAAAACATAACTATAGACTCATAAACTTCATGGACATAAGATGTTTTGAAATCTTAAGGAAAATATTAGCAAACTGATTCATGACCAAGTGGTATTTATTTTGGGAATGTAAGACTGGTTCAACAGCCTAAAATCCTATTTTGAAATTAACCAAAAGAATTCACCATATTAATCCATTTCTTTAGGAAAGAAAGTTATGATTGTTTAAATAGATTCAGGAAAATCATCTGACTAAATTTATCCTTTCATGATAAATATCAGAAAACTAGTAACAGAATACAGTTTCTTCAACATGATTATGGGCATCTATAAAATAGCTAACATCATACTCAGTGGAGAAAGGCTCAGTGCTTTCTACCTAGAATAGATGAGGGATGAGGGCACAGGTCAAGAATATGAACTCTCACCACTTGTGTTTTACACTGCACTGGAGGTCTTAGCTTTTGCAGTAAAGTAAAACAAGAAATATAAGGCATACAGATTAGAAAAGAAGTAAAGCTAAATACTATATACCTCCCTCTAAGCACTGACTTGGCGTAGCCCACGACTTTTGATATATCATATTCTCATTATCATTCAGTTCAAAATATTTTCTAATTTATCTTGTGATGTCTTCTTTAATCCAATCTTTATTTAGACGTGTTAACAACTTCCAAATACTTAGGTTTTCCAATTATCTTATTGATCTCTAATTACATTATCATCAGAGAATATATTCTGTATGATTTGGGCTTTAAATCCACTAGGACATATTTAATGGCTGAGAATATATGGTGCACCTTGATAAATGTAGCATCTATACCTGAAAAGAAAATATATCTTGCCATTGTTTGGTATGCTGTCCCATAAGTATCAATTAAGTCAAAACGGTTGAGAGTGTTGTTAAAATCTTCTATGAATTTGCTGATTTTCTAGCTAACTTGTTCTATTGGTTTCTCTGTGGTGTTAAAAATCTCCAGCTATGATTGAATTTTTCTCATTTTCTCTTGAATTCTGTCAATTATTGTTCATCTACTTTGAAGTTCTGTTACATTTATACTCATTGTATCTATGAGTTGAACTGATCCTTACACCATTATAAATCCCTCCATCTCTGATATGTTTTGTTTTCAAATTTATTTTATCTGATATTAATATATCCACTCCAGCTTCCTTATGCTTACTGTTTGCACGGCATATCCTCTCAACCCATTTGCTATCAATCTATGTGTATTTTTTCTTATTAAGCATAGGCTTTTTTAAATCCATTCTGACAAGGTCTGACTTTTAATGTGTGTTTAGTCCAGTAACATTTAAAGTGGTTCGGTTTACAGCTACTATTATATGTTATCTCTTTTTTCTTTCTTGGTTCCTCCTTTTCCACTTTTTCTAATTACACTTTTATTTTTAGAATTCTACTTCTATTTTCCTGTAGGCAAAACAGTTAAAGTGCTTTGTATTATTTTTCATTATTGTCCTATGCATTACAATGTACATTATTGATACTCCACAGTCCATTTCCTGCTAACAAGGTACTGCTTTACATAGTATAGAGAAATTTTGTGGTCTTACAAGTCCATATCCCTCCACATATCATGTTAGCAATATGTAATATGTTTACATATATTATGAACTCTAGAAAAGAATGTTACACTTTCAGTTTTAAGCAGCTATATGGATTAAAAAGAAATTAAGCGGAAATAGGAAAAAAAATCTTTTGCATTTCCTCAAGCAGTTTCTGTTACCAAGGTTCTTCATTCTTTTCCGAGGACTGGTGTTTTCATCTAGTCTCAGTTTTTTTCAGTCTGAAAACTTCCTTCAACATTTCGTGTATTACACATTTGTTGGTGACAAATTCTCTCAGGGTTTTTTAAAACACTTTTTATCTGTAACTTTTATTTTTTTTTATTTTTTAATTTATTTTTTGTCTTTTTGCCTTTATGTAGAGCCGCACCCGCGGCATATGGAGGTTCCCAGGCTAGGGGTCTAACAGGAGCTGTAGCTGCCGGCCTTCACCACAGCCACAGCAACATGGGATCCGAGCCGCGTCTGCGACCTCCACCACAGCTCACGGCAACGCCAGATCCTTAACCCACTGAGCAAGGCCAGGGATCGAACCCGCAACCTCATAGTTCTTAGTCGGATTCGTTAACCACTGAGCCACGAAGGGAACTCCTACCTGTAACTTTTAATTTCATCTTCATTCTTGAATGGTAGTTTTGATGGCTATAAAATTCTGGATAGACATTTCTTTTTCTTTCAGTACCTGAAAAGGGTTGTCCAACTCTCTTCTACTTTCCACAATTTCTCATAAGAAGTCAGCTGTTAATCAAATCACTGGTCCCTTTTATGTCATAAGTCTATAATAGTTTTCAAGAGACAGTTTCACCATGAGACACCCCACTATATTTTTCTGTGCGTTTATTCTGCTTGTTGTTCATTAGCATCTGGTACCTGCAAATTTTTGGCCAATGTTTCTTCCAATATTTTTTCTACCTCACTCTATCTCTCTCATCTCCACTTGGTATTCCAATTACGTGTATGTTTGACAATTTAATATAACTTAGCATGTCCCTAAGGTTTTGATAACCCTTGTTTTTTTTTTAATATTTTTTTTCCTCTTTGTTCATTCTGTATTATTTCTATTGCTCTATCTTCAAGTTCACAAATTCTTTTCTTCTGTTATGTCCATTGGCTGTTAAGTATATTCAGACTTTTTTTAATTGCTAAAACTGTATTTTTCAATTCTAGGATTTCTCTTTGGTTTTCTTACTACTGTTCCTACTAGAACCTATTTCTCTACTGAGATGCTCATGCATTTAAAAAAAAAATTTTGTCTTACTTTTACTGAAGACAGTTTAAATAGTACATTTAAAATCTTTACCCCTTCATTCCAACATTGTGAGTTCAGACTATACTGATTTCCTCTTTACTTAAGGCTGTATTCCACTTTTTTGGCTCTGTGTATTTAGGTAAAGTTGGATTGCATCATCCTCTTATTCTGGAGATTTTGGATTGTTATTTTTCTCCAATAAATACTGTTTTCCTTTGTTTTCAGTATGCAATTTTCTTGGCCAGGCTTGAACTACAAACTATCTCTTTGTGCAGCAGTTTCAGTCTCTGTTCAGGTCTTTTAATTTGGCTGTAATCAGTCTGTTCCACACAAACATGGCTCATGAGTCAGAGAGAGAGGTAGACAGAAACTGAGGATCCCTTCTCCAACTCTTTCCGTTCTGAACCTCCCCCTACTTTTTTCAGTGTTCTCAGTTTCTTGGCTTCACTTTTCTGGTTTCCCAATCCATAAAGACTATACGATTTTCTATGACTGCCTCCAGTTGTGTGCATCATACACTGCCCTTAGGCCTGTGCTAAATGCCATGGAGATGGAATTCACCTTTACAGCTTCCTTTTCCTCAACAGCTAACATGAACTACCAGCAGAGTCTATATGCTTCTGTTCACTCTCCAGGATCTTCAGGAAGTTGCCTTTTGTGTAATATCTAGGTTTGGTTTTGTCTTCTTTTGGCTGTGCCCATGGCATGGGGAAGTCCCCAGGCCAGGGAATGAACGCATGGCACAGCAGTGACCCAAGCCACTGCAGTGGCAATGCCAGATCCTTAGCCCATTGTGCCACAAGAGAATTCTGACATCTAGGCTTTATAATTGTTTGCTGCAGGAAATATCATCTAATAATGTCTCAGACTCTCAGACCCAAAAACAGAAGTTAATTCATTCTTACAAATTTTTACATGTATAACTGATACAGCAGAAATTACAACGCTGTAAATTAACTATACTTTAATAAAAGTTTAAACAATTAAAAAAATGTAGACATCAAATCAGACTCTCTACAAAGAAACAGATACATTAATAAAAGTTAACTTTAAATGAGGCTCACAAACTGTTGTCAAGTAAGAGCCCTCATGAAATTTACCTGGATAAGAAATAATTAGGACATCAATATACACATCCTAAGAATCTACTGTATGCTTACTACTGCATTAAGGTAAGCAACAGAACGGTCTTCACAAAAGAATGTGAGTATTAATGATAAAGGAAAACATAATTTAAGAGTAGAACAACGAAAGGGTGGGGGCAAGGCAAGACAAAGCAATACCATGAATGTCATTATTATAATAGAACCAAATGGATTAGATATACAATAGAGCCTAATAGAGTAAGCTATAACCAGTTGAGTGAAGAGCAGGAGCTTCTGGAGTAATTAGTATGAACAGAGGAATCCCTTAACCTAATGCCAACACTGTGTCCCCTGCAGCCAATGAATTCCTAGAACTCCTGAGACACACATGCTTACTTTTCTATGAGCAGAATCCATCTAAATTCACTCATAAAATTATCTCTCTTCTAAGAAGAAAGCAGGAGTGGTCACGTTAAAAAATGTAAATAGAGGCAGAGTAAATGTTGTATTTACTCACTCAAATGCATATTTTGTTTTGGTTCATAGAATACAAACTGTTTCTATTACAACATATGGGTGGAAACCCAGATTAAAGATAGAAAGAAACCCTGATAATTGAAATTAATTGTTTGAATACAGTGAAACAGATTTTATTAAGTCTATAGGATTGAAAATGCTTTTAATATAAAATATCAGATTAATGAGGTCTGTAAAAATAATTTTAAATAAAATATGCAGCATATTTGACAGTAAGCACCTATCTGCACTTTGCTAACTTTCTCAGGTTCTAGTGAACCCCACCATAAACAAAGCAGTGCCAGTATCTAATCAGCTGGGAAGTCACAGCCAAAAGCACTCAGTTCCCAAGTTTCCAAAGGACACTATTTTAACACATCCTATCAAAACTGTGGTCCAGAATTGTTTGTAACCAACATGATAGTCACAAGTCATGTGTGGTAATTTATATTTAAAAATAACTTATCTAAAACCAAATACAACTAAAAGTTCAGTCTCAAATCATACCAGTCACATTTCAAGTGCTCAATAACCACTTGTAGCTTGCGGCTACCATATTGGGCAATAAAAACATAGAACACTTCCATTACTACAAAACTTTTCTTGGACAGTACCAGTCTAGGAACACAGTCCAAGAAGACAAGAGTAAAGCTCATCTAGAAGACTAACAAATTCTGACAATTAGCTAAAGCTCCAGAATTTCTTTCTTCTTTAAAATTTATTTATTGAGATTCCAAATTCAAAGCAATAAATTAGTACATATCTTACATTAACAAATTCTATAGCAACTAAGTCTCTGATTATATTAGTATTCTTTCTAATTTTGTGGAATTAATAACATAGGAAATTCAGATCCCATGTATAAAAATCATGTCTTTGATCTGTATTATATGATCTACTGTAATCATAGCAAGAATATGAACATTTATATGATGAATGTAGTTATCCATCAAAATTCTTTTCTTGGAGTTCCCGTCATGGTTCAGTGGTTAACGAATCTGACTAGGAACCATGAGGTTGCAGGTTCGATCCCTGGCCTTGCTCGGTGGGTTAAGGATCTGGCATTGCCGTGAGCTGTGGTGTAGGTCACAGACGCGGCTCAGATCCTGCGTTGCTGTGGCTGTGGCGTAGGCCAGCGGCTACAGCTCTGATTAGACCCCTCCATATGCCATGGCTGTGGCCCTAGAAAAAGACAAAAAAAAATTATTTTCTTTTTTTTTAATGGCCACACCCACAGCATAAGGAAGTTTCTAGGCCAGGGATTGAATCTGAGCTGCAACTGCAACTTATGCCACAGCTGCAGCAACATCAGACCCTTTAACCCAATGCATTGTACCACAGATCAAACCTGCACCCCCGCAGCAACCTGAACCACTGTAGACTGATTTTTTAACCCACTGCACCACAGTGGGAACTGCAGAAATTCACGTTTTTGAAAAGGTACAAATTATAGTATATGAAAAGTTAGTATTATGTTATATTCATAGGACACAACAGTACACTTTTTTATAAAAAACTGTCAAATAGCTAGATGAAAAAGATAAACTCAACAAGGGCTTTGTCAACACAAAAAAGAGGTGCAGGAAACATTAATTCTGTGGCAGGCAAATGGTTAGTTCAAAGACTTTCAATTATTTTAATCAAATTTTCCATTACCTTATGAATGTAGCAGTGTCTGCTAAGATTGTTGGCCAATATTTAAAACGTTTCATTTACTGGGTAATAATTACAGACTGGGCCAGATTAAACAAGGCAACCTGCACATTTTTCACTGCCAAAATATGTCAAGGTTAGAAACAGATGCTATATTTTTCTGCCAAAAACTTGAACAATATACAATATGTTTATCAAATCAAAGCTTAAAATTAACATTTAAATAAGGCAATCAGGCACACAAAAAAGCTGCTATCAATAATTTTGTTGTATTTCTGATGGATGATTTTCAAAATAATGTTATCGGTATATTTTTACACAGAGAGAATGAACTTTACATTAAAAAAATTTTTTTTAAAGAAACACATTTCCTCCAAAAGGTTGACTTACTGAATCATTCCGACCAAAAAAGGTATATATTGCATACAAGTAATAATCAAATAGCTGAGACATGAAATGGATAACATCAAAAGCAATTGGTTTGAGAATGTTCATCATCTGCATATATTTACCTGAAAAGAAAAAAAAATAAAAATTCAGTAGAACACAAAATCTGTTAGGCTACAATTACAAGGAAACTGTAAGAACACCTTACTGAAATATTTTTTGAATAAAAGATTGCATTCCTCAGTCATAATACCCATGCTTCAAGTTCTCATAGCATTTGTGGCTAGTGGCTACTGTACAAGGCAGCACTGATGCAGAAAAGCTATTACAACTTGGACAGTACTATCTGATAGCACTCATATATAACAGCTACAAAGGTTTTCCTATCATTATATTTTACTGTTGGTCTTATATTTATGGCACTCCTATACTTTCCTACAAATGGCACCGTACAAACAACAGAGGTCCTCATTTTTGGAGATTCAACTGAAAACAATTTCTTTACAAATGTTAAGGTGTAATAAAACAAAAGACAATGTACTGGAGAAAAAGTGAGTTTCTCTCAGAAAGTCATATAAACAAAGCAAAAGTAAAAAACAAGAATAAAGAGGACATGTGGAAGATACTTCCCATTCCCCTGAATCCTAGCCCTGTGAAATCCTGTGTCAGAGGCCAAGAACATTTCTTTATCACTACATCATTCAAGAGCTCAATACTCTGCAAGTGCCAAGAACATACCCTCCTCATTCCTCTCTTTGGGAGATGCCAGTATTCCATTCTTTTTCCTCTAAACATATGGCACAATTACAAAAAAACCTTAAAAACCAGAATTTCTGCATTTATAAGCTTTTTAACGTGTTTGAAGGGTGCATGGGAGATGGGATGAATCAAATAACAAACAATAATGAGTCTCTAATTGTGTTTCTTTTTATGGGGAATAATAGGGAAAGAAGCATATATACAAAAAATGCTCTTCTGCAGAAAATGTTAAAACAGGCCATTTGTTTAATTTCCAAATGAGCAAAAAATTCAGGTTCTGGCTCTACTGCATGTAACTGCTATAAATTTTAAATTGATACTACTGAGGACTGGGATTCAAGAAAAAAATACATTAACTGCAACAGAAAAACAATGACAAATTTACTCTAATGGAAATATCTACTATTAAAACCATTTCTTTGTTATCTAAGAACTCAGTTCATCCGTCTTACTTTACATAAGAAATGATTCTAAATAACAGATGGTCAGGAAGACACACATCTAAAAGTAAAAACTATTCAATTCAGGTTCTATTCTGTTCTTATAACTCATCTTAAGAAAGGATATAAAAATGAGTTAAGAGGTAGAAGATATTCAGAAAGAAAAAAACCTAGATGGTTCCTACTATGCAAAAAAGTTAAAACATAATTATATTCATTCATTCATTCTTTTGTTCATTCATTCAATACATTTAACAAACTTTTTGAAAGTTTACTATGTTCCTGGCCTTGCATTAAGACACAAGGAACCACGCAGAGTCCCTGTTCTCATGCCTTGAATGGTCATACATGGAAGGCAGCCATTGATAAGCAGGCTGCCAGTGTATCGAAACGCAAAAAAGAACTCTGACTCTCCAGTTCCAAGAGGCAGAGGAGGCCTCTGGAGGCCAGAGGAAATTTTGGCATCTCCTCGGACTTACTGAATTAAAAGAAATTTTTACAATGAATTAAAGTTTCTATGACAAGAAGGGTGTAAGGCGATAAAGACAGGTAGGTATGATCACCAGAAAATGAGAAGTCTCAAACAATTTTTAGATCAGGAGCTGGCAAACCTTTCCCATAAAAGACTAGATAGCTCAGGCTCTGCTGGTCTGTTTCAACTACTCAGCTCTGCTCTTGTAACATAAAAGCAGCCATGGAAAATATGTAAACAAATGAGCATGGCTGTATTCCAGTAAAACTTTATTTACAAAAATAGGTAGCCAGACCAAATTGGCCTGCAAGCTACAGTTTCCCAACCCCCAAAGTAGGTGGCAGACAGTAGATGGGAACAGGTTGATAGAAAAATGCAAAGAGGACCACAAAGGACATGGAATCTGTTCGACAGGATGTGACTGCTTAGAAGCAGCAGGTGCTACAAGAAGAATAGGAGCCAGAAATGAGACTGAGGAAGGATGGATTAATTGAAGGTGTACATATGGAATAAACTACCCATCCATTTACCCCCAGTTACTGTTTCTCACCAGTAACTACAGGAGCACCTCCCCCCAAACCATTATCTGTGGTTTCAGATACACAATCAACCTCGGTCTAGGAAGTAGAGAATTCCAGAAATAAACAATTCATAAGTTTTAAATTGCATGTTCTGAGCATGATGGAATTCTGTGCTGCTTGGCACCATTCCTTTGTCCAACACATCCTGACCGTTAGTCACTCGGCAGCCATCTCATTTATCAGATCAACTGTCATGGTTTCTCAGTGCTTCTGTTCAAGGAACTCTTATTTTACTTAATAATGCCCCCAAAATGCAAGAGCAGTGATGCTGGCCATTCAGATCTGCCAAAGAGAAGGTGTAAAGTCCTTCCTTTAAGTGAAGAGGTGAAAGTTCACAACTTAATAAGGGGAAAAAAAAAATCACATGGTGAGGTTGCTAAGATCTGTGGTAAAAATGAATCCTCTATCTGTGAAATTGTGAAGAAGAAAAAAGAAACTCTTGTTAGCTTTGCTGTCACACCTCAAACTGCAAAAGTGATGGGCACAGTGACAAGCGCTTACCTGAGTGGGCAAAGGCATTAAATCTGTACACTAAAATATTCTAAGGGGGGTAGGGAGAGAAACCACATTCACATAACTTATTACAGAATTTGTTATAACTTTTCTATTTTACTATTAGTTACTACTGTTGTTAGTCTCTTACTGTGTCTACTTAATAAATGAAACCTTCCTATAGGTTTGTATGTACAAGAAAAACATAGAATAGGGCTTGCTACTATCTGTGATTTCAGGCATCCACTAGACATCTCCGGTGTATAAGGAGGAACTACTGTATAGGCTGCCAGAATTTCCCCACTGACAAAAACAAAAAGGAAATAAAAACCCCTAGGATTCCTCTTTAAAAGAAGTAAGCATCTCCCTGCCTCCCTTAATTAAACAAACAATACAATAATAAGAAAAGCTAAGGTTTTTAGTATGGATATTGGCACCATAGATTAAAATCTATCTTATTCTGGGAACTTGGGTATCTGTCTCCGTAATGTAAATAATGTAATGTAAAGGCTACCTATACATCCACCCAGACCTGCCTTGCTCTACACAAAGTTCCCAGTCAGGGAGCTCCCCCTATGGCTCAGTGATAACAAACCGGACAAGTATCCATGAGAACCCTGGCCTCGCTCAGAGGTTAAGGATCTGGCATTGCAACGAGCTGTGGTGTAGGTCGCGGATGCACCATGGATCTGGCGTTGCTATGGCTGTGGTGAAGGCCAGCAGTTAGAGCTCCGATTCGACCCTTTGCCTGGGAGCTTCCATATGCTGTGGGGTGGTCCTAAAAAAGATAAAAAAAAAAATTCCCAGTCAGGAATCCTTTTAAGGAAAAAGAGCACCAACACAATTCTAACTACTCAGCAGGGAACACTTACAATGGCTATATAGGCCTTCGATTTGAGGTATGAATACTCAAAGTCCACCAGGCCCATGCTTTTACTCAAGCACGTGAAAGTAAAGAGAAAAGCTGATCCCAGAGAAAAACGGAGTAATTCAAGCTACAGAAGAAAAATATAGTAATTATGTATGTATAGTAAAGATGTGAATATGGTGGGGAAAAAAAAAACAGAATAGAGAATGACTCTAAAAGATTTAAAGTCATTAAACATAATTTTTAAAATAAAAAATTAAAGAAATGGGAAAAAGGAAGTCTTCCCAAAGGTACAGGAAAAAAATAAGCACAGAGAAAAATACTAGAGAAAATATGAGAAAAGTAAAGGGCCAATCTAAGAGACCAAACACTTTTGTAAGGGGAAATCAAAGAAAAAGAGATTAAAGAAAATGGGGGTGGGGTGGGGTGGAAATCATCAAAGAAATGGTAGTATCAGTCACAGCTAAAGAACACATGAACCTTGAGATTGAAAGGTTCTGAAATACCCAACACACTTAATGAAAAAGAACTCACACCTAAACACATCAATAGAGAATTTTGAAACATCAAAGAAAAAAAAAACACTAAAAGCTTTCAGAGAGAAAGAGGGAAAGGAAATTCACCTACAATGAGATGGGTGGAACATTAGAGGCTTCAACTTTAGGAGGGAAAGTAATTTTTAGTAGACGATTCTACACACAACTAAATTGTTCTTCAGTCAAATAGCAGAATAAAGACTTATTTAGCCTGAAAAAAATTCAAAACATTTACTTCTCATCACCCTTTTATGAGAAATTAGAACTAGAAGAAAAAAACAGAAACAGACCAAGAAATTGCCTCCACGCTATCGGTAGGAAGCAGTGAGTGGGAGACTCCCGTTTTCACCACCAGCTCCTTACTATTTAACCTGCTATTGTAAGAGGTGCTACATATGTAAAAATATAAAAGCATGGCTCTGAAGTTAGACAGCCTAGTGAAAAAATGTGGTCAGTAGTTCAAGATGTGGTTCAGATAGTCACCACCCTCTCTTCCTCTCCAGAGTTCCCAACAGAGGGCAAAGAGACAGGAGCAGATACGCCATGCTCTGGAAACACAGGGAGGTTAAATCGCTATCATTATAGACCAGTGACCAAGAAAGATGCCCCTTTCCTAATTACTAACGGCAAGAAGTTCCTATTTCTGCCTCCAACCTATATGATAACCATGCTGAATTCTGTCCAAGAATAAGAATTAATGCTTCTGATGTCCTCCACTGGTTGTGACGCATGAAAGTTAAGAACTTACTGGCTCTCGGAGCAGACAACCTGGTTCCACTACTTAACCAGATGTGTGACAGACACAGAGCAATTATTTATCTCTGGGCTTCAATTATTTAGTGTGTAAAACGAGTACTACGAAAAATTTATGAGCAAATGCATGTGAAGTGTTTACATAGCATATAATAAGGGAGAAACAAGTCTTAGCTACTACCATTATTATTTTAAAATAAATATAATGATGATGGGAGTTCCTGTTGTAGCTTAGCGGATTAAGAGACCGACTAGTATCCATGAGGATGAGGGTTCAATCCCTTCCCTTGCTCAGTGGGTTAAGGATCCAGCATGGCCATGAGCTGTGGTCTAGGTTGCAGATGTGGCTGGGATCCCACGTTGCTGTGGCTGTGGCACAGGCTGGCAGCTGCAGCTCTGATTTGTCCTCTAGCCTTGGAACTTCCATATGCTGTGGGTAAAGCCCTAAAAAGCAATATTTATATATATAAATAATAAATATAAATCATTATATATATGTGTATGTGTTTGTGTGTGCATGTGTGTGTGTGTATATATGTGTATGTGTATATATGTATATGTGTGTATATGTTTATGTGTGTGTGTGTGTGTGCGCGTGTGTGTGTGTCTGTGTGTGTGTATAAATGACGAGTGGAAAAATGGAGAAGTGCCTACAGGGTTATGTGAAGGGAAGCCAAACTGGAGATGAGGAAAAGCTTCACAGGGGAAGCACTGTTTAAACTTGCTCACTCTTTGCTGCAACAATGGATGGACCTAGAGATTATCACAGTAAGTAGTCAGTTAGAGAAAGACAAACATCACATGGTATCATTTATATGCGGAAGCTAAAACAAATGATACAAATGAACTTATTTACAAGACAGAAATAGACTCCTTAAAAACAAATTTACAGTTACCAAAGGGGGAAAGGGGAGGAAGGATAAATTGGGAATCCAGGATTAATAGATACTCACTACTAAATACAGACTAAACAACAAAGACCTACTGTATAGTCCAGGGAACTATATTCAATACGGTGTAACAACCTACAATGGAAAAGAATCTGAAAAAGAATATATATACATAACTGAATCACTATAAATCAAGTATAAATCAATTAAAGAAAAAAACCTCTCCCATCCTAAATCTAGACCATGAGTCAATGTCCTCAAGGAGAAGAGCCACACAGAGCGATTGGCAAAGAAACCAACCAAGTAGCAGCCTGAACAAGGACTACAACCAAGAGGAGGAAAAGCGGGCCTGCTTTCCTACCTCACTGTAGAAATACAGAGAGAGGATCGCAATGACCACCGGAAAGGTGGCCCAGGGGAATTCAACCAGTGAACCACAAGCTCTAGGTAGAGGAGGGGATACAGGGTAAAAAGAGGCACTGGAAGTGTGTGTGCCTGTGCACAAGTGGGAGGCCTGGGGCGGGGAGATTATGGATTGTGGATTATTACAAGACACGAAAAAGTATTTCTCTAACAGTCAGATTTTTAAAATTAAGGTCTGTCAGTCCAATGTGTATTGATTGGGTACTTAAAAATCAAAAAACACTTGGCTGGGTTCTCTATATGCTGCAAGGATGACAAACTCTTCTCATCTGTAGGAGCTGACAATCTGAATCACAGCTGGAAGGGTGTCTGCTAACCTTATTACAGTGCACTAAGTTGAATGATCATCAATGGCTATAAAGAACATATAAACGCAAACTGGAAATGCTATAAATGAGGGATAAATCAAAGGAAGGACAAGTTGGTTCAGATCAAGCTGGAAAAATATTTTGAACAATGAAGTGCAGTCCAGAGGAAAAACCTAACAGGTTGGTTACCTAAGGCCCTAGCTACCAGTTTTTTTCTGTAGGGTTAATGGTCTCTTTTAGCCTTGCAAACTTCTAGTATCATTCTCTTATAACACAACTTGAGGGATGACATTTCTTGGATTATCTTCTCAAAATAATGTGTTGTATATACAGCTCTCAACTCAGAAAGTGTCTTAAAACAGTTTGAAAATATAAATCTATATAAATAATAATGTAAGTTTTTTAGAGAAATAGAAATGTTGAAATATAATCTAAAATAAATGATAAAAAATTTTCCCTAAACATCACATATGAAATGTTTCTTAAAAGACAGCTTTTAATTTATATTTTTTAGGGCCACATCTGTGGCATACAGAAGTTCCCAGTCTAGGGATCAAACTGGAGCTACAGCTGCCAGCCAGCACCACAGCAACAGCAGGATCCGCGCCTCATCTGGGACCTACACCACAGCTCATGGCAACACCAGATCCCTGACTTACTGAGCAAGGCCAGGGATCAAACCTGCATCCTCATGGATCCTAGTCAGGTTCGTTAACCACTGAGCCACAAAGGGAACTCCCAAGACAGCTTTTAATTTAATCATAAAACAAGTTTTTAAAGTTTTAAAACAAAAACTGTGTTATGATACTTCTATATAAGACTATATTTAAGATTTCACTGATCCTATAACTTGATCCTAGTATCTGAAAAAACGATATTTTGAAAACAACTGATATGATTACTTGCATTCACAAAAAATAAAACAAACTACTTTCTGAATTGCCTGTTACAATCTAAACCTTTTCTGTTATTTAAACACACAATGTTTACATTTCAATTAGGACAACACTGACAGGAAGCAATGGCTCTCAAAGTGTGGACCCTGGATTAGCATTTTCTAACCCCTAAAAATTGTCAGACACACAGTCTCCGGTTACATCTCAGACCTACTGAATTAGATCCTCGGGAGGTGGAGTCCAAAATCTGTATCTTAAGTCCTCTAGGTGATTCTGATGCAGGCTGAGATACAGGATATAACAGATATAGATAATAACAAAAGACCAATATCATGGCATTCTTCTTTCTTGACAGGATTTTTTAATCCCTTGGTTTTCAATTTCTCTTTATCTGTTTTTTTCTCCTGCCTTTCTACCATTCATTCACGATCTCCCCTGCCAGCTTCTCCTGCTGTTTGTCCCTCACTGATCCATATGTGCTGCCAAAGTATGCAATGCATGTGGATACATCTGGATTCTCCATGATCCCAGAAGGTTAAGAGCTTCTGCCAAGATAGATTTACCCACTACCAGAGATTAACTACATTTTATACCAATGACTGCAAGTACGTATCCTGATCATGTTTATTATACTCCTACCTCCAAATCCACCTATCCAAAGGTCTACAGCATATTTCTATTTAAATGTCCTACAGGTACCTCCACATGCCCAAAATCAAACCTATCAACAGCCCCATACCTGGCCTTCCTCTCATCATTCCTATTTCAGTTAACGGCATTATAACACACAAATCTAAAATTTAAGAATGAGCTCTCATAACTAATTCATCAATCTTGTCCACCGTCTTTCCAAAATTTCTCAGATTATCTACCTTCACCTATTACAATGGTCACATTCCTTTAAGCAGACCCAAGCCCCCATCATCTCCTGCCTGGGAGACTTCAACAGACTCTTATCTAGCCTTTGACCTCCCCCAGCTTCCCCTTACCTCAAGTCAATCCATACTCACACTGAGACCAGAGTAATCATTTCACAAAAACAATCTGCTTATATCTCTCTGCTGTTTCAAATCCTTAGCAAGGTCAAGTCCAAGCTCCACAGGACATTGCACGAGGCCACCTGAAATCCAGTTTCTGCCCATCTTGCCACATCTCCCTTGCTTCTACTTCCCAACCCCCATTACATTGCTCGTATGCAGCAAACTAAACTTGGACCCTGAATGTTCCACATCTTGTACATATTGTTGTTTGCACTCTGGCTAGAATAGAACGCTTTTTCCAACTTCTTCATCTATGAAAACTTATTCATCTGCCAAAATCAGCTAGGGGTGTCAGCCCTCCAGTGAGTTGGCCCTTTCATCTGCTACCCCAAAAAGAAATTTAATCATTTTTTTTTCGCTCTCATGCTCTTTTCTGCTTACTTAATGCTTACAACCCTACAATGTAAATTTTTTTCTTCTGTATGTTATTTCCCATGTGGGGTTTCTTAATTACATAGCCCACATCCTCTGCATGACTTATTTTTTTTCTTTTTGCGGCCACACTTGCAGCATATGGAAGTTCCCAGGCTAGGGATCGAATCAGAGCTGCAGCTGAGGCTTATACCACAGCCATGGCAACACTGGATCTGAACTATATCTGTGAACTATGCTGCAGCTTCTGGAAAGGCTGGATCCTTAATCCACTGGGCAAGGCCAGGGATCAAACCCACATCCCACAGAGACTACGTTGGGTCCTTAACCCGCTGAGCCACAATGGCAACTCCAACATGACCATACTTTTAACAGATAGCAGAATGTCTGGGAAAAAAATAACAGCTAAAAAAAAATCTGCATAATTGAAAAATGAAGGAATAGAGGTTCACTTAGTGGCTCAGCAGTTACAAACCCGACTAGTATCCATGAGGATGTGGGTTCAATCCCTGTCCTGGCTCAGTGGGTTAAGTAAGGATCAGGCGTTGCCATGAGTTGTGGTGTAGGTCACAGACATGGCTTGGATCCCGTAATGCTGTAGCTGTGGCACAGGCCAGCAGCTGTAGCTCCGATCTGACCCCTAGCCTGGGAACTTCCATATGCTGCAGGTGCAATGCCACCACCACCAAAAAAAAAAGCAAAAATAAATAAATAAAGTACAGTTTAAAGAAAAAAGAAAAATAAAGGAATACAATAAATACGGCAGAAAAAGACTAAATTCCTTAATACAGAGGTTAAAACACAATTTCCTTATTATAAAACAAATGGATAGGAGTTCCTGTCGTGGCTCAGTGGTTAACGAATCTGACTAGGAACCATGAGGTTGCGGGTTTGATCCCTGGCCTTGCTCAGTGGGTTAAGGATCCGGCGTTGTCGTGAGCTGTGGTGTAGGTTGCAGATGTGGCTCGGATCCTGCGTTGCTGTGGCTGTGGCATAGGGTATGGAGAAAAGGGAATCATATTACACTGTTGGTAGGAATGTAAATTGGTGCACCCACTAGAGAAAACAGTATGGAGATTCCTCAGAAAACTAAAAATAGAATTACCATTTGATCCAGCAATCCCACTCCTGGGCATCTATCCAGAGAAAACCAAGACTTGAAATGATACATGTACTCCAATGTTCATTGCAGGACTATTTACAATAGCCAAGTCATGGAAACAACCTAAATGACCATCAACAGAGAAATGGATAAAGAAGATGTAGTACATATACACAATGGAATATTACTCAGCCATTAAGAGGAAAGAAATGATGGCATTTGCAGCAACATGTATGGACCTAGAAATTATCATGCTAAGTGAAGTTAGACAGTGAGACACCAACGTCATATGCTATTATTTACATGTGGAAACTAAAAAAAGGACACAATGAACTTCTTTGCAGAACAGATACTGACTCACAGACTTTGAAAAACTTTTGGTTTCCAAAGGAGACAGGCTGGGGGGCAGGGGGATGCACTGGGGGTTTGCGATGTAAATGCTATAAAACTGAGTTGTGATGATTGTTATATAACTATAAATGTAATAAAATTGAGTAAAAAGATGTATAATAAAAAATTCACTTAGAAATTAAAAAAAGAAAAAGCAACTTTTAAAGATTATAAAATAAAAAAATAACTCAAAAACTAGATATAAGCATATTATTTATAGATATGATAATAAGCACTAGAAGAATTAAAAACAAAAAGTGGTTACATGTGGGGAAGGGACTTGGGATGGGAGATGAGACAAGAATTTCTTCTTCCTACTTTCTTGGGTTTTTTAAATAAATGTTTCTGTAGTATTTTATTTTTACCCTGAGCATGTGAATAATAAAATATAATTTCAAAGGAAAAAGGAACTGTTCCAAAGAACATGACCCAGAGGTCACAAAGATCAAATGTGAAAGGACTTTCTTGGAAAAACCATTGAAAAATGTCACTCTTGTGGAAACACTACATGCACAACGAGCTCCCCTTTTAAGTCACTTTGCCCTCTTTTAAAAACTCCCCCCTCCCCTTCTCTCCCCAAGCTCTGTAGCTCTCTAACATCTTCCTATAAAATAGTGAACATTCTATGCCCCTCAACTTTCTTCACTGGCTTCAAAATAAAAAGGAGACTCCCCCTCCAAAAAAGAAAAACAAAATAAAATAAAACAAGTGGATAATGAATAAGTAGTTCACAAATAAAAAGAAGTATCTTCTTAAGCATCATGAAAGACGCTTAAGGGGTTCCCTTGTGCCCTAGGCTAGGATCCAGAGTTGTCACTGCTGTGGTACAGGGTTTATCCCTGACCTGGAAACTTCTGCACACTATGCGTGTGGCCAAAAAAAAAAAAAAAAAAAAAAAAAAGATGCTTAAACTCACTCATAATTAACTACATTTTGAACAGAGATGTCATCTTTAACCCATCTGACTAGCAAGCATCTGAAACTGGATTATACATAGTGTTGCTAAGAGACTGGGAAAAGAGATCCTCTCATACACCGTTGGGCAAATTAACAGAACCCGTTCAGTAAATTCTTTAGTAACTTCCTAGGTAAACTGAGAATGTCTATCAAAATTGAAAATGTAGCAAATTCCCATTGTAGTTCAGCGGGTTACACACCCTAT
Organism: Catagonus wagneri; assembly: GCA_004024745.2. Taxonomy (NCBI): domain Eukaryota; kingdom Metazoa; phylum Chordata; class Mammalia; order Artiodactyla; family Tayassuidae; genus Catagonus; species Catagonus wagneri. Next base: position 7,342,154 of record PVHT020000174.1, read on the forward strand.
TAGTATCCATGAGGATGCAGGTCCAACTAGTATCCATGAGACCGCCGGTTTGATCCCTGGCCTTACTCAGTGGGTTAAGGATCTGGCATTGTCTCAAGCTGTGGTGTAAGTTTCAGACACGGCTCAGAGCTGGCGTTTCTGTGGCTGTGGTGTAGACTGGCAGCTGTAGTCCTGATTTGACCCCTAGCATGGGAACTTCCACATGCTGTAGGTGCAGCCCTAAAAAGCAAAACTAAAACAAAGTGAAAATGTATATATTCTTTGATCCAGCATGAGAAAATACTGGTAGGAATATGTTCTACAGCTGTAATTGAATACGAAAAAATGTATTTCTTCAAGCTATCTGCTGTGGCATTCTTTGTAATATCAACAGACTTGAAATAACTGAAATGCGAAAATAGAGGTCTTACAAAATTAAGTGTGCATGTATACAATAAAGTCATATAAAAAATGAGATCTATATACACTAATATATGTAAAATCTTAAGATATTTTATTTTTTTACAAATTGAAAGTTTGTAGAAAGCTTGCGTCAGTCAAGTCTATCACCTTTTTTCCAACAGCACTTGCTCACTTCATGTCTGTATCACATTTTGGCAATTCTCCAAATATTTTGACTTTGTTCATACTATTATATTTGTTATGTAATCTGTGATCAGTGGTCTTTGACGTTACTACTATGACTCATTGAAAGCTCAGACAATGGTTAGCATTTTTTGCAAACTTTTTTTTCTTTTTAAGGCTGTACCTGCGGCATATGAATTTCCCTGGATAGGGGTTGAATCCAAGCTACAACTCCTGGCCTACGCCACAGGCATAGCAATGTGGGATCCGAACCACATCTGCAACCTACACTGCAGCTCACAGCAACACCAGATCCTTAACGCAGTGAATGAGGCCAGGGATCAAAACTGCACCCTCATGGACACTAGTGCGATTCCACTGAGCTAGAACGGGAACTCCACAATAACGCATTTTTAATTAAGGTATGTATATTTTTTTAAAAATTGCTATTTCACAATTAATAGACTACAGTATAGTGTAAACATAACATTTATATGCCCTGGGAAAGCAATAAACATGTGTGAGACTCACTTTATTGCACTATTCACTTAGCTATCTCTGAGGTATGCCTGCTAAGTGAATCCGATTTTTGAAATAAACAGAAACAACAAAAAACAAAGGACGCGAGATTCATACATTAAATACACTGGTAGAAGTGTATGAATATTTCCAAAAGGAACAGGAAAAAGTGAGTAGCATAGTCATCCCTCAGTATCTGTGACCACCCCACCCCTGTGCCCCAAAGGATACCAAGCTTCATGGATGCTCAAGTCCTTTACATAAAATGATGTAGTATTCATATATAACCTACCCACAAGTGTATACTTTAAATCATCTCTAGATCATTTATAATACCTAAATACAATGTAAATGCTATGTAAATGATTGCCAAGATACAAGGCTAATTCCACTTTTGCTTTACTGAAGTTTCTGGATTTTTTCCCCCCAAATACTTTCTGAGGTTGGGTGACTCTACAAATTCAAGGATACAAAGGGCAGCTGTAGTTTTCTCTGAAGAAGGAAAGTTGGAGGTCAGGGGCTTTCTTTATACCTCAGGCAACAAAATCATATATTACGGGGAGGGAAAATAAGAAAATACAGTCTTTTTTTAACTTTTTTAAAAAAACTATTTGATGATGTGTTTGAGCCTATATGGCTATCAGGCTACAGTAAGCAGATAAGAAGGTATTAACATACTCAAAAAACAGGGCAACTACAAATCAAAACAGAACATCACGTCCACAAATACTGAAAAGGAAAGCACTCAAGCATAAGATAAATGGAAACCAACCAACCAAAAAAAGAAAAGAAGAAAAGAGAAACATAAAATCAACTGGAAAACAAGGTCTAAAATGGCAATAAATACATATCTATCAATAATCACCTTAAATGTCAATGGACTGAATGCTCCAATCAAAATACACAGAGTGGCAGACTGGATAAAAAAGCAAAAACCTACAATCTGCTGCCTACAAGAGAATCACCTTAGGGAAAAGGACACATATAGACTGAATATAAGGGGACAGGAAAGGATATTTCATACCAATGAATAAGAAAGGAAAGCAGGAGTGGCAATACTCATATCAGACAAAATAGACTTTAAGACGAAGGCCATAAATAAAGACAAAGAAGGACACTATTTAATGGTTAAAGGATCCATTCAAGAAAAGGATATTACAATAGTCAATAAATATGCCCCTAATATAGGAGCACCCAAGTACCTACAACAAGTATTATCAGACATAAAAGGAGAAACAGATGGCAATACAATTAACAGTAGGAAACTTTAACACTCCACTCATATCAATGGACAGATCCTCTAGACAGAAAATCAATAAGGCAACAGAGATCCTAAATGACACAACAGAAAAGTTAGACTAACTGACATTTTCAGGACATTACATCCAAAAAACATCAGACTATACAATCTTCTCAAGTGCCTATGGAACATTCTCAAAGACAGATCACATACTGGGGTGCAAAGCTAACCTCAACAAATTTAAGAGTATAGAAATTATTTCAAGTATCTTCTCTGACCACAAAGGCATGAAACTAGAAATCAACCACAGGAAAGGAAATGAGAAAAAACACACTACATGGAGACTAAACAACATGCTACTAAAAAATGAATAGGTCAATGATGGAATCAAGAAGGAAATTAAAAAATACCTCGAGACAAATGATAATGAAGACACAACCACTCCAAACCTATGTGATGCTGCAAAAGCAGTGCCCAGAGGGAAATTCATAGCAATACAGGCCTTCCTCAAAAAAGAAGAAAAATATCAAATTGACATCTTAACCCACAATCTAAATGAATTAGAAAAAGAAGAACAAAACAAAACTTAAAGTCAGCAGAAGGAAGGAAATCATAAAGATCAGAGAGGAAATCAATAAAATAGAGATTCAAAAAACAATAGAAAAACACCAATAAAACGAAGAGCTGGTTCTTTGAAAAGGTAAACAATATTGGCAAACCTCTGGCTGGACTTACCAAGAAGAGGAGAGAAAAAAACCCAAATAAACAAAATAATAAATGAAAAAGGAGAAGTCACAACGGATATTACAGAAATACAAAAAAACATGAGAGAATACTATGAACAATTATACACCAACAAATTTGACAACCTGGAAGAAATGGAAACTTTTTAGAGACTTACACCCTGCCAAAACTGAATCAAGAAGACACAGATCAACTGAACAGACCAATCACTAGAAATGAAATTGAGTATATCATAAAAATACTCCCTACAAATAAGAGTCCAGGACCAGATGGCTTCACAGGCGAATTCTTCCAAACATACAAAGAGGAACTCATACCCATCCTCCTTAAACTTTACCAAAAGGTTGAAGAAGAAGGAACACTCCCAAAGACATTCTATGATGCCAACATCACCTTAATTCCAAAACCAAAGACACCGAGAAAAACGAAAACTACAGGCCAATATTTTTGATGAATATAGATGAAAAAATTCTCAACAAAATTTTAGCCAACCAAATCCAACAACATATAAAAAAGGTCATACACCACGACCAGGTGCACAAGGATGGTTCAATGTATGCAAATCAATCAACATCATACACCACATTAACAAAAGAAAAGTCAAAAACCACATGATCATCTCAATAGATGCAGACAAAGCATTCGACAAAGTCCAACATCTATTCATGATCCAAACTCTTACCAAAGTGGGGATACAGGGAACATTCCTTAACATAATAAAAGCCATTTATGACAAACCCACAGCAAATATAATACTCAGTAGAGAAAAGCTGAAAGCCTTCCCACTAAAATCTGGAACAACACAAGGATGCCCACTCTCACCACTATTATTCAACATAGTATTGGAAGTCCTAGCTACAGCAATCAGACAAACAAAAGAAATAAAAGGCATCCAAACAGGAAGAGAAAAGGTAAAACTGTCACTGTATGCAGATGACATAATACTATATATAGAAAACCCCAAGAACTCAACCCTAAAATTACCTGAACTGATCAACGAATTCAGCAAAGTAGCAAGATATAACATTAACCTTCAGAAATCAATCGCATTTCTGTATACTAACAATGAAATACTAGAAAAATACCAAAATAGAATACCTTTTAAAATAGCACCCCAAAAAATCAAATACCTGGAATAAACCTGACCAAGGAGATGAAAGACTTATATGCAGAGAACTGCAAAACATTAATCAAGGAAATCAAAGAAGATACAAAGAAATGAAAAGATATTCCATGCTCATGGGCCAGAAAAATTAATATTGTAAAAATGGTGATACTACCCAAAGCAATCTACAAATTCAATGTAACCCCTATCAAATTACCCATGACATTCTTCACAGAACTAGAACAAACAATCCAAAAATTTATTTGGAGCCACAAAAGACCCAGAATCGCCAAAGCAATTCTGAGGAACAAAAACCAAGCAGGAGGTATAACTCTCCCAGACTTCAAGCAATTACAGGGCCACAGTAACCAAGGCAGTGTGGTACTGGTACCAAAACAGACATTTGGACCAATGGAACAGAACAGAGAAGCCAGATATAAACCCAGACACCTATGGTCAATTAATCTTTGACAAAGGAGGCAAGAACATAAAATGGGAAAAAGAAAGTCTTTTCAGTAAGTATTGCTGGGAAACCTGGACAGCTGCATGCAAATCAATAAAACTAGAACATACTCTCACCCCATGCACAAAAATAAACTCTAAATGGCTTAAAGACTTAAATATAAGATAAGACACTATCAAACTCCTAGAAGAGAACACAGGCAAAACATTCTCTGACATCAACCTTAAAAATGTTTTCTCAGGCCTGTCTCCCAAAGCAATAGAAATCAAAGCAAAGATAAACCAATGGGACCTAATCAAGATGACAAGCTTCTGCACAGCAAAGGAAACCAAAAGGAAAACTAAAAGACAACTTACAGAATGGGAGAAAATAGTGTCAAATGAGGCAACTGACAAGGGCTTAATCGCTCAAATATACAAACAACTTATACAACTCAAAAGCAAAAAAGCCAACAACCTAATTGAAAATGAGCGAAGGACCTGAATTGACATTTCTCCAAAGATATACAGATGGCCAATAAGCACATGAAAAAATGCTCAACATCACTGATGATTAGAGAAATGCAAATCAAAACTACGATACCACCTCACACCAGTCATTAATAAGTTCACAAACAAGACATGCTAGAGAAAAAGGAACCCTCCTGCACTGTTGGTGGGAATGTAAGCTGGTACAACCACTATGGAAAACAGTATGGAGGTACCAAACTATGCATACAACTACCATATGACCCAGCAATCCCACTCTTGGGCATACATCTGGACAAAACTTTCCTTGAAAAAGACACCTGCACACGCATGTTCATTGTAGCACTATTCACAATAGCCAAGAAATGGAAACAACCCAAATGTCCATCGACAGATGATTTGATTAGGAAGATGTGGTATATATACATGATGGAATACTACTCAGCCATAAAAAAGAATAAAATAATGTCATTTGCAGCAACATGGTTGGAATTAGAAAAACTTATACTGAGTGAAGTAAGTCAGAAGGAGAAAGACTAATACCGTATGATGTCACTTATATCTGGAACCTAATATGCTGCACAAATGAACCTTTCTACAGAAAAGAAAATCACGGACTCGGAGAACAGACTTGTGGCTGCCAAGAAGGTGGGGGAGGGAGTGCGATGGTATAGGAATCTGGGGTTACATTTGTAGACTATTGCCTTTGGGATGGAAAAGCAAGGAGATCCTGCTGTACAGCACTGGGAACTATGTCTAATCACTTGTGATGAATCTATATATGTATGTGTAAGTGGGTCATCACGCTGTGCAGCTGGAAAATTGACAGAAATTTGTAAACCAGCTATAACGGAAAAAAAAATCTAAAAAAAAGGGGGGCATTACTAAGTCTAAAAGGTGACATTACAGAAATATATAGATTTTGGTTGACCAGGAGGAAGAGATTTCTACCAATCAAATCAGTCTAATAGCAGAATGAGTAGTCTTACAAAATAATATGCTTCTAGCAATTGTGAGACATGAAACAAATACATCATATATTAGATGTATTATAGAAAGAAATCCTCATTTTACAGGAAATTACACATGACCTCTTCAGAACCATTCTGATTCTGTAAATTCTAGAGAGTATAACTAATGGTGTTAGGTTCACTTAGCTCTCTTGGATAAAGAAGCAAAGCTAATTTCTTGGCAATAGTCATACAATAGCTTTTTAGAGTCTGTCATTTTTCTGTGTGTCATAAAACACACTTTTTTCTTATTTGTTCAATTCATTATTACTTTTCCACACTATTTTCCCTAAAGAAAGTAGGACTTCCTAAGAACATTTTGTCCTCTTTATTCTATTCATTAATGAAATTTAGAAATTATCTTCAAGAACACGAACAACTTTATCAGAGCTAAGAATAATTAAACTAAGCAACAGGAAATTATCATCTCCACAAGCAGAATACAGAGATTTTTACTGAAAACCCCTAAGATTCCTGACTGTTACAGATGACTTAATTAATGTGAGAAGACATCTCTATAACTTATTTGTCAAATCAACAAACCTATGTGTGAAACACAAAGGTTGAAATAGCATATAAAATGTTGAAAAACTGATACTAAAAAATCCTTATAATCTTCAAATCTAAATATTTCATATGGCATTTCTTTGTGTTATTGGCCTTCTACAAAATCATCAACAAAGGTCTTATCTGTAATAACAACACTTCCTATGGTGTGAACATTTACCTTGTAGAACTCTTGTGTCTAAAAATGCCAGAGAATGACTATTCATTCTGCCCATCTGACAGGAGGATTGCAAAGATCAATGAAACAATTAAGTACAAAATATTGTGTAAATATAAAACTGGTACTATCATTAACTTACATGTACCTCTAACTCAGAGAATTTTCCCACTACATTTCTATTAACTGGAATATTTTAGAAATAGTAGAAGACACAGAAACTAAGTTTAGTTAAGCAGTTAACTAAAAAGGAAAAACTAACATTAATATTAGTATTATACTATTTGGAACAATTAAGAAGAGAAAGCATTGACATAATGACAATCTTAAATCCTTCACTGAGGTGAGCACTGGAGTGCACAGGGAAAACCCAAAGTAAAAATCATCTGATAACAAAAGAAGACTAATTTAACTGCTATAATGGCTTTTTTTTTTTTTTAAGGTGTAGCTACTTACCAACAAGTCTTATTACATTCAATGTTGTATTTGTTAAGATGGGTGCATTCACTTTATTTAGACTGTAATCTGATTTCTTCCTGCTTTTTAGGGTCTCTCGAGAAACACTTAATGTGAGAAAAAAAGAACAGATTTGCAATTAGTGTTGTCAAGTAGTAAACAAGTTATTCAGCATAGGATCTAAATTTCATTCACTAATTAGTTACTGAAAAATCTTACCATGTATCAGGTGGGGATTACCTTCCTGTTCTTACAGAACTTACTGTCCAGAGGGGAGAGAAATTAGTAAATAGAGAAATAAAGTACTATAATATATTTCTTTGATCCTTAGACATTAATTGTCAATCGTTAAAAGAAGCGATGGACTGGGAATTTGGGGTTAGTAGATGCAAACGATTACATTTAGCACTGATAGTTCTCAAGGTCATATTGTATAGCATGGGGAACTATACCCAATCACCTGGGATAGACCCTGATGGAAAATAATATTAAAAAAAGAATGTATATATGTGTATGACTAAGTCACATGCTACTAGAAAACCGTTAAGGGTCATCAATGAATTCAGTAATGCTGTAGGACACAAAATTAATATACAGAAATCCATTGCATTTCTATATACTAAGAATGAAAGATCAGAAAAGAAATTAAGGAAACGATCCCATTTCAATTGCATCAAAAAGAATAAAATATCTAGTAATAAACCCACCTAAGGAGGCAAAAGACCAGTACTCTGAACACTATAGATGCTATTGAAAGAAACCAAACATGACACAAACAGATGGAAAGATATACCATGCCGCTGGATTGAAAGAATCAATATTGTGAAAATGACTCTACTACCCAAGGCAATCTACCAAGTCAATGAAATTCCTGTCAATTACCAATGGCATTTTTCACAGAAACTACCACAAAAAATTTTTAAAATTGTATGGAAACACAGAAGACCCCAAACAGGTAAAGCAATCCTCAGAAAGAAAAATGGAGCTGGAGGAATCAGGCTCCCTGATTTCTGATTATATTACAGAACTACAGTCATCAAAACCGTATGGTACTGGCACAAAAACAGAACTACAGACCAATGAAACTGGATAGAAAGCCCAGAAATAAACCCACAGACCTATGGTCAATTAACAAATACATGACAGAGAAAGCAAGAATATACAATGGAAAAAAGAAAGTCTTGTCAATAAGTGGTGCTGCATATACTGGACAGCTACATATAAAGAATGAAATTAGAACATTCTCTAATACCATACACAAAAATAAACTCAAAATGGATTAAAGACCTAAACATAAGATCAGCTACTATAAAACTATTAAAGGAAACATAGGTAGAACACTCTCTGACATAAAATGCAGTAATATTTTCTCAGATCCACCTCCTAGAGTAATGAAAATAAAAAACAAAAATAAACAAATAAGACTAATTAAACTTTTTGCACAGCAAAGGAAACCATGAACAAAATGAAAAGACAACCACGGAATGTGAAGATCTAAACAGACATTTCTCCAAAAGAGGGCATACAGATGACTGAGAAACAAAAACAAAAAAAAACCTGAAAAGATGCTTAACATTGCAAATTATTAGAGACATGCAAGTCAAAACTATTTTAAGGTGCCGCCTTATACCAGCCAGAATGGCCATCATCAAAAAGGCTACAAACAATAAATGCTAGAGAGGGTGAGGAGAAAAAGGAACCCTTTTAAACTGGTGGTGGAAATGTAAATTGGTAAAACCACTATGGAAAACAGCATGGAGATTCCTCAAAAAAAAAAAAAAAAACACTTTAACTACCCTATGATCCAGCAATCCCACTCAGGGGCATCTATCCAGAAAAAACCATAATTTGAAAAGTTACATACACCCCAGTGTTCACTGTAGCACTATTTATAATAGCCCAAACATGGAAGCTACCTAAATGTCTGTTGACAGAGGAATGGATAAAGAAGATGTGGTACATACATACAATGGAATATCACTCAGTCATAGCAAAGAATGAAATAATGTCATTTCCAACAACATGGATGGTCCTAGAGATTCTCATACTAAGTGAAGTTAGACAATGAAAGGCAAACATCATCTGATATCACTTATATGTGGAATCTAACAAAAAGATACAAATGAAGTTATCTGCAGAACAGAAGCAGATTCAAGGACTAACTTATGGTTACCAAAAGGGACAGGCTGGGGGGGTGGGAATGGACTGGGGCTTTGGGATTGGCACATGCACACTGAGGTATATGGAATGATTGGGCCAATGGGGACCTGCTTGTATACATAGCACAGGGAACTCTACTCAATATTCTGTGATTATCTACATGGGAAAAGAATATGAAAAAGAAAAAAAGGGGGGGGAGTTGGGGAGTTGATTCAATAATCTGGCCTAGAGATTTTTGCATGAACTAGGATGGAAGCTGTGAAATATATGTAATTTTGATAAATTCAAGGGACACTTAGAATTGATAGTAACTGTCAACTGGATGGCTGTAATTGGTAGCTTACATTGTGCATATTTCTTAGGGGTTGAGACAGGTTAAGAGCTTCCATAAGCCTACCAAGAATGCAAGCACATACACATATAATGACAGATACCTGTTCATTTCAATTTAATTGGAACTTTCCTTTTAGCAAAAACATACCAAAAACATCTAATTAAGTCCAACAAAACAGTTCTACTCAATTCGTAACGGATCATAGATGTAGATAATTAAATATGCATTTGTGTAAGCCAATGGAAACCAATTTTCCCAATTAAAATATCCCCAGTTACGGAGTTCCCATCGTGGCTCAGTGGTTAATGAATCCGACTGGGAACCATGAGGTTGCAGGTTTGATCCCTAGCCTTGCTCAGTGGGTTAATGATCCGGCATTGCCATGACCTGCGATGTAGGTTGCAGACATGGCTCGGATCTGACATTGCTGAGGCTCTGGCATAGGCTCTGATTAGACCCCTAGCCTGGGAACCTCCATATGCCACAAGTGCGGCCCTAGAAAAGACAAAAAGACAAAAAAAAAAAAAAAAATCCCTAGTTACACAAGCTGTTCACTTCTGAGAAGACAGATTGTATCTATCAGGGTTTCAAATTAATCAAGTACTAACTAGGTACTGTAGAAGTAAAGAGGGAAGAGTACACTTAAATCAAGTGTATCTGTTGTCACTCAGTATCTGATATTCAGTCATGGAGTTACCTCACTCACAAATCAGAATTGGGCCCAATTTAACTGAAAGAAGATGATAAAAATTCTTATATAATAACCATAGTTTTTGAAGAAGATAGTTTATCATAAAACAACTCAAGTACAAAAAAGAATGCACAAATAGTAAACAGCAATGACATTGGGAAGATTTTTCTGTATTTACTAGTCTGAGGCAGGAACTCCACATACAAAACAAATGACTATTTTCTTCCTTGAGGAAAAGGAAATCAATGTGAAACAGAAACTGATCTTTGTGAAGCATAAACTGCCTCCAAAGGCAGCACTGATTCTATAAATTGAAAGTTTGTTTTTCTACAAAACCCACTGATCTCTAAATTAAAAGCTCTTTGATTATGTTCAATATTAAAAAAAACCCTATCTTTTCAGCCTTTCAGGAATCATTTTTAAAATATATTAACTTCTGTCACATGACATTATAACCAAAAGAAAACTTTAACTTTTGATGCGTTTCTTAATCTTTCAAGGAAATCCTATGTTGTGTGCAACATAAAACATGAAATGAACAATTACCTTTTTACAGGAATATCACCTGTCTGCTCATCAACATAATCTCGTTTTAGTTCCTCAGGAACATCACTGTCACTATCATACTCTTGATAGGCACTTTTTTCTTGTTCATCAGACTCGTACTGAAAAGAACACAGTATATTCAACAATCGGTAGAAAGAGACAACTTTTCATGGTACTGAAAAGAACACAGTATATTCAACAATCAGTAGAAAGAGACAACTTTTCATGGAGTCTTTCAACACAATGAAAATATTTAATTTTATATGAAATAGCTTACAGAACAAAGTTCTTAATAATTTAGCTTTAATTTTGCCATCATGAATTTTATTAACCTTCCGTTTTCTTCATCATCCTACCTTCAGCAAATAAAAAAATGAAAGAAGAATACAAACATTATACCTTCAAAAACTTATAAATGCCCCAAAGAAAAAAATCTCCACCTAAAGAAAACAAACAAATGAAAACAAATACACACCCTGCCAGACTTTGGAGAGGAAAAGAGTGTACATTTAATTAAAAAAAAAAAAATTATTTTCCTTCAAGTGGTTTCATCATACTTATTTCCACTTTGCTAATTCATTATAAAAAAGTAAGGATACAACTCTGGCACCGTGGAAGTATTAATTTAGCTTAATAAACACATACAACATACATGCTAATGTTCTGACTCATTATGATGAGATTTAATTCCAAGGGCAGTTTGGAAAATTAGGCTTAGCACCTAGGGACTACTGAGGGCAAGGACAAAAACGGTAGATTTTCTCTCGAGAGGATGTGTGCCTTCCTAACATTTTCATCATCTTTATGGTACTGTGTGGCTCAGCGCCAACACGGGAGATGACAGTGGAGTCCACGCACAGCAAAGGAAGCAGTGGCGGTATTACCATCCTCACTGCTGAATAATATTACAACCTAATATGATTAAATGATGGCTAATATTTACTGAGTTTCACTCAAGTACTGGGCTAAAATGCTTTCATAAACTGTCTCGCTGAATCTTCAAAACAAGTCTATGAGTCTTATTCCCATATGCCAGTTGAGGAGACCAGTATGAGGACAACATCATAGTCCCCCTAATTCAACATCTATTTTTTGAGAGTCTAAAGTATTATGACAGGCCATTTTAAGATATGGACCCTGACTTTCAAGAACTTACACTACACTTGGAAAGATCAGATCACAAGTTAAGCATTCTCCTCCATGTGTATACGAAGTGACCTTGGTGGCATTGAGAAAGGTCCTCTACACAAACTAGGGTCTCTTGGTTATGACAACAGAGATTCACGGTTCCACAGTACGACAGATCCTCATCTTCTCAGGATTCTGTATTTGCAAATTTCCCTACTCGATAACATCAAGACTTCAGTTTTGTGGTCATTCATGGATATGTGCTATGTGTGGAGTGGCAAAAACTTTTCAATCACCCTACATGCATGTTCCCTGCTGGAAGCAAACAGGGTAGTGCTCTACCTTCTTGTTTCAGCTCTTCTGCTATAAACAAGTGCCCTTTTCACAGTCTACTGAGTGCCACAGTCTTAACGTTTTGTGCTTTTTGCTAATGATTTCACTGTTTAGAATGGTCCCCATGCACAATATTAAAGTGCTGTCTAGTGTTCCTAATAAGACTGTAAAGTGCCTTAAAGCAAAAATACATACATTAGATAAGTTTCATTCAAGCATGAGTTAGAGTGATGTTGGTCCTGAGGTCAAGGTTAATGAATCAACACTGTATATTAAATTAGGTGACTTTAAGGAAAAACATACATAAAACAGGCTGTGTTTTGACCAGTTGGTGAAAATGCTGTAACCAGAGGCTCACAGGTACCTAATCCTATATTTTGGTTCTATATTTGCTAATTCAGTGTTTGTGCTTACTTTATAGAACATTGCTGCCACAAATAATGAAAATCAAATTCCATGTGAGATTTGAACTAACAAATAACAAGTGCAGAGGGATATATTATTTAAAAAATCTTGGAATATCTCAATTCTTTTCACTCTAGTCTACAGAAGCAATGTCACAAAGAATCACTAAATTATAAACATGGTTTATAGGTGAAATAATTTCTACTTCATGATAAAACACAACAGTATACTTTCATAACAATATTTTTTAAATTATACCTTCACTAAAACCAAAACACACTGAAAATATGGAGACAAATTCAACTGACTTTTATCAAACCTAAACAGTTTTCACTTCAGCTTCACTGTTCAAGTTTGACAAAAATCATAGCTAGTGTCTCTGGAAATTATCAAGATCTGAAGGATACATCCAAATTAAATATTGTGTAAACACCGTGTAGCTAACTGTGAAGTAAACACTCACTCATTGTGAATATGGGGAAACTGAGGGTCACAAAGTCACGAAACTGAGGGTCACAAAGTCAGAGCAATGTGCCAAGGCCATACAACTAATCAATGATAAAGGTCATAGCCATTCATCTGCCTCCAAACCTTTTGCATTAATACTACTCTAGTTTATATTGTTTTTTGAGCTGCTCAAAGTGTTGTTAAAACACTATACTTCTAAATCCTCAAAATATTCCTGCCAAGTAACTAAATAAAACATTACTCTCTCTCAGCTAAGGGGTCATAAAACAAAATAACTCACTTAGTTGCCTAAAAGTGGAGTTGAGAAAAAAGTGTCTATGATCTGTTCCTTCATACATTTGTCTAGTCAACAAATCATGTAACTAGGCAGTGAAGAAACTACAGTCCTACTTCCTTAGTAATCTGATAAGAACATAAAGTAATCTAATAACTAACATAAAGTAAACATGAAGACAAAACATCATTCGAAAGGACAATAACACAACGTACTGGAAAACCAAAAACCTACCCAAGTGGTATCACAGGTACCTAAGTACACAGGGAGGAACGTGAGTGGCAAAGGTATCAATAAATCTAACCAACTACCTTGCTCCTTGTGTAGAGCACTCTCAATAAGAAAATGTCACTTATGTGCACAGTATGTTTTAGAAACACCACATACCCCATTAGAAGCCAGGACATCTTCTGTTTCTTCATCTTTGTGGTTGGCCTGAATTTCAAATGGATTCCCACCACTACAGTACTGCTCAAACAAGGTCACTGTTTTTGAGGAGGTTGAGGATGGCTGCTTACTAGGTGAAACTGATGGGGAACGTGACTGTTCCATGAATTTAAATTCCTAGACATTAAAAAAGAAAAAAAAAAAAAAGGAGCCAGATCTCTTAGCAACAACAATAAATTCAAGTACATAAACATACTCCACCAATTCAAATGTAGAGTTAGTGAAGAAAACAATCCTGATTCTTCAGGTTAGTCACTTTTAAATCTTGCAAGTTGTCTACAAGTACAAACTTGAACATACACGCCCAAAGGTTTTCCTGAAAACAACTCAGCTGCTGATTTCATTTAAGACAGTGTTATCTGCATCAAGCTACTTTTAGCTTATTGCATGGAACTGCCCAGAAAACTTTTTAAAATAACTTCAGTTTAAATGATAATTCTAAACATTTTTACGAGCAGCACATGTCCAAGAAAGGTACAGTTCTAATCAATAAGGCCACTTTTAAGAACTAATTGTTGTTAGGTCAAACTGCTTGCACCATTTAAGACACTATGCATGACAAAAGCTAAGCAGGAAAGATATACCTTTCTTTGTTATATTGATGTCTATAAACTTCCACTTATTTTTCTTTATATACCAAGAAGCAGACAATACAAACACATGCTGAGGTCAGATGATACATCTTTTAGTCCTAGCTTGACATTACTCCATTATACTCCATTAATTTTCTATATAGTACTGGGAATGTCACCTGGATTCCCTCTCTCTGCCTCCATCTCCTCATCTGTAAAATAAGAGGGCCAATCTAGAGCAGAGAATCACAAATGCTAAAGCTAAGGAGTTGTAATACCCAGTCCAAATCATTTCTCAGAGGGGAAAACTGAGGCAGTCCAGAGGGATTCAGTGCCCAGTTCAAGATTACATAGCTAATTAGAAGAGATGGAATAATCACAAAAGTTGTTCTGAATTACAAAACTCTTGACTTAAAATTTTTTCACAATCACTTAGTATATATCTTCTTATACCTTTTAATCTTTCTAATACTATCCCCAAATTTAAAATTTTTCATATTCAGTGGTAATCTTCTTCAAAGTTATACTGGCTTTTTAGGTTTCAAATCGTGTTTATTTTCTTTTTAAATTACAATTATACATTAAATCGGATCCATGTAATGCCAGAAATCATACCATTATTTTTATAATTCTAAACAAGGGGTGACTATAAACTAGTAAGACAAAAGATTTTTTAAAACCAAATCTACAGGGATACACATGCAAGTGAATACTATCTCAACTGTTAACAGTTTTCAAAGTAAGTCCTTTTTTTTCCTTGTAGTTACATGAAAACTACCCCCTCCCCCCCGTTTTTTTTTTATTTAGGGCCTCACCCATGGCATTTGGAAGTTCCCTGGCTAGGGGTCGAATTGGAGGTATAGCTGCCCGTCTACACCGCAGTCACAGCAACGACAGATTTGAGCTGTGTCTGCGACCTATACCACAGCTCACAGCAGTGCTAGATCCGTAACCCACTGAGCAAGGACAGGGATCAAATGTGCATCCTCATGGATCCTAGTCAGATTTGTTTCCACTGAGCCATGAAGAGAACTCCCAACCCTCTTAAAATTTTTTTTAACAAAATGCACAATACAGTATCATTACTGAAGGCAAAATCTTGTACTGTAGATCTCTAGTGCTTACTCATCTTATGTAACTGAATCTTTAAGGTAACCACTTTAAAAGATTTAATACTCACCTGGATGGAAGTGTTTCAACACACTTTATTTAAAAAAAGCTATTTTATAATTACACCAAGTATGTGCATGTATGCATGCATGCACGCACACACATGGTGGTCAAATACAAATTCACATAAAATTACTTAAATAGTGATTCTAAAATCAATGCTAGAATTTAAATAATGTTAAGGAATTATCTTAATTTAAGAATTCTAAAATACTGTTAAAATTAATGTTAATTTTGCTATCTTTAAATCATTTATTAAACTACATGTTTCAGTATATTTACTATTTCCACATTAGGTAATACGATAAATCTGGATAAGACGTAAGCTATTATACAATACGAGCATAAAGACTATCCCTATAAAAAAATTTTTTTAATCATGTATGCTTTACATTTATCCCAAGATAACTACTTCTAGAAAGCCTTTTCTTCCTACGGCAAAAACTAAACACACTTGATCATCTAAACAGGATATAAGTTTATGTATTATATTCTGCCATTCAGTATTCGTAGGTCTCTTACACAAGAAATATTTACCTATAACATGTTTCAACCAAGAGAAAAAAGAAATCAATTAACAATATTCTGAGGTTACATTAAAGAATTCAAGGAAAAAATTAATAATCAGTTGAGCTTTTTTTAAATAAGTGCTTCTTGTATTTCTGGGGTATTTTCTCATTACAGACAAATTTATTAGTTGTAGCATAAATTCAGAACCTATTAGACCCTTTAAGAAATGACACATATTCTGTAAATACCAGCATTTTCATTAACAAACATCAAAATATAACTGATTATTTTTCTGCAAAATTTAAATAAAGCAGCAGACCCTCTTCCAAAATCTAAAGGAAACAAATTATTTTAATTGTGACTCCTTTTAGGCAAAAGAATCTCCCTGAAATGTATAAATGGAATTATTTTTTTTTTTTGGCTTTTTAGGGCCGCACCGGCGGCATATGGAGGTTCCCAGGCTACGGGTCTAATCAGCGCTGTTGCTACCGGCCTACGCCACAACCACAGCAACGCCAGATCCGAGCCGCGTCTGCAGCTCACAGCAACGCCAGATCGTTAACCCACTCAGTGATGCCAGGAACCAAACCCACCACCTCATGGTTCCTAGTCGGATTCGTTAACTGCTGTGCCACGATGGGAACTCCTAAACTGAAATTTTAAAAAGAGATTTTGACATCCATAAACAGATAAACCTTGTAAAAGAGGCTTATTATTAATCACTTTTAAGGAAGGAGAGAAAAGCATTATTACTTTACTTTATAAATGCTTTCTTATAACTGGTTTGTTTTTAAAGGTGACTAAGTAAAAGACTAATTTATTTGTTCTTAAGAAACTTACATGAAGTTGCAAGATGCTGAAATTTGACTTAACGGGACAAAGTTCCCAGGTCTCATTCTCTAGAAACATTCTCAGTTCATCAAGCCGTGTTCTAAAAAAAAAAAAAAAAAAGGAATACTCCAAAAAATAAGAAGAAAAGCACACTACACACAAGAATTAAGAAATACAACACAATTATAGAATCATCATTACAGTCATAATTGACTTTGAAAACCCATTCAGAACAACACAGTAAAACACATTTACTTTCACATACTTGTTAATATCTTATCATCTGTAAGAGAAAAACCTTTAAGTTTTTACTGAACTAAGAATATTTCTACTACATTGCAAAAATAATGCATAGGAAATGACATTTGAACGAAGGGACTCAACTAAAAGCTACTTACCAACTCATGCACATAAGATATCCTTAGCTAACCATATCACTCCCAAAAAAACAAGAAATAATTTATAGGGTTTATGAAATAATAAATACTAATGAATGTTTTATGCTAAATCACAGATCCTAATCATTATTACTAAGCCACAACATCAAGATGGTATCACTCTACAAATATATTTTAGCAAAGTACCTATCTCCACACAGTATTTATGAATTAAATTAGCAAGTATGACACTTATGTACCCAACATTGCACTAGTCATATGTCATACTGATCTCTTTCTTTTAGGCTACTGATCAAACTGTCTCTCCTTTCTAATGAGTACACTGTATGGGCAATTCCAGAAAAACAAATAATTTCTTCTCATTAAACCAAGAAACAAAAGGCGAGTTCCTGCCCTATTCTTTTTCCTGCAACAAACCTCATTCCTGTTACTAAAATCTTGCCAAAGACAAGATCTAGTTTTTTAAGATGCACAGGTTCTAAAATAAAGTGGGAATAAAATGGTAAAATCTGTGAAAAGGAGAAATTGCTCTAAGTATTAGAGTTAACAGAGCAGGACTTTAAGGTAAGTAATATAAAATAAGCTACATAAAACAGAGAAAGATGCACAAAATGGATAGAAAGGAAAATTTCAAAGAACTGCAGTATTAAAAACAAACAAAGAAAAAGAAGTAAACATTCTATAACTGAAAAATACATACCTCAAATTAAAAACTGACTGGATAAGTAAAACTACAGAAAACAAGATTAATGAACTCAAAGACTGTTCAATAGAAAATACATCAACTGAAGCACAAATGGGGAAAAAAATGGAAGAAAGAAAAGATCTGTGAGACACAGTCAATCATCTGGTATGTAGGCAACTGGATGGAGAGAACAGAGAATGAGCAAAAGCAATACTTGAAGAGGGAATGACAGGATTTGCCAAAAGTGATTGTGCCCATACCTATCACCATATGCAAAAATTAAAATGGATCATAGATCTAATGTAAAAACTAAAACTATAAAAAGTTTACAACTCTTACAATTCAACAATAAAAGACAAATACAGTTTTAAAAATGGGCAAAGGCTCTGAACAGACATTTTTGCAAAGATGATATATAAATGACCAATAAGTACATAAAAAGATGCTAAATATCAGCACTCATTAGGGAAATATAAATCCAAACCATAGTGACGTACCACTTTACAACAGGATAGGTATAATCAGAGAGACAGACAAATCTTTAGACAAGTACTAGCAAGGATTTGGAAAAATCAGAACCCTCATATAGTGCTAGTAGAAATTAGAACCCTCATATAGTGCTAGTAGAAATGTAAAATGGTGCAGCCGCTTTGGAAACCAGTTTGGTAGTTCCTCAAAATGTTAAACACAGAATTACCATATGACCCAGGAGTTTTACTCTGTATTGGTTTCCTTTGACTCCTACAACCTATTATCGAAAACTGGGTGACTTAAAACAAAAGTTTATTAACTTAGTTTCTGGCGGCCAGAAGTCTGAAATCACAAGGTTGAAACCAAGGTGTCATTAGGGCTACACTCGCTCCAGAAGCTCTACAGGAAAATCTGTTCCTTGCTTCTTCCAGCTTATGGTGGTTGCTGCTATTCCTTGGCTAGTGGGCACAGAACTCCAATCTCTACCTGTCTTCACACAACTTTCTCTTGTACCGTTCCTCTATGTCTATGTCAAGTCTCCCTCTGTGTCTTTAACTGTGATGACATTTAGGGCCTATCCAGATAATGCAAGATAATCTCATCATAAAATCATTTAGTTATATCTACAAAACACTTTTTCCAAATAAATTAACATTTTTTGTTTCTAGGTATTAGGACCTGACTTTTTTGGTGGTGGGGGTGTATGAGAATGGGGAAACCACCTGTCAGCCTACCATACACTGCTAGGTACATACTCAAAAGAACTGATGATATATGTCTATGCAAAAACTTACACACAAACATTCATACTAGGTAAAAAAGGAAAACAACCCAAATGTCTATCAGCCGAAGAATGGATAAACAAAATGTGGTACATTTATACAACAAAATATCATTCAGCCATAAAAAAGCAAGATGTTCCGTTACATGCTTCAACATGGGTGAACCTTTGAAAACATTATGCTAAGTGAAAGCCAAATACAAAAGGTTATACAGTGTATGATTCCGTTTACATGAAATGTTCAGAATAGGCAAATATACAGAGACAAAAACTAGATGAGTGTCAGGGGCTGTGAGAGGAAAAGAGTGACAATTAACTGGTACAGGATTTCTTTTTAGAATGATGAAAATATTCTGAAATTTAGACAGTGGTAATGGTTGTTCAATTATATATTTTAAAGGAGTTTTTAGCATTTTGGGTAATGTGACTTGTATCTCAACAAAGCTATTATTGAAACAATTATTAAGGTAGGCAGGACTCTAAAGTGCACTCCCTCAAGATCACCTTTAGATCCCCAGAACTAAATATGATGAAGACCACGCCATGATTATGTTACCAAATATGGCAAAAGGGATTTTGCAGATACAATTAAGATTACTAATCTGCTGACTTTGAGTTAATCAAAATGTAAATTATTCAGGTAGGATTAATCTCATTCAATAATCCTCCACACCCCCGCTTTTTTCTTTTTTTTTTTTTCTGGCTGACCAATGGCATATGGAAGTTCCCAGGCCAGTCCGGGATCGAATCAGAGCCACAGCTGCAGCAATGCCAGATCCTTAACGCACTGCACCAGGCTGCTGCAGAGACAATGCTGGCTCCTTAACCCACTGTACCATAGTGGGAACTCCCAAGTAACCCTTTTTAAAAAAAAAATTTATTTGTAGTTGATTTACAATGTTCTGTCAATTTCTGCTGTACAGCCAAGTGACCCAGTCATACACACACACACATATATATATACACATATACACACACATTCTTTTTCTCGTATTATCCTCCATCATGGTCTATCACAAGTGACTAAATATAGTTCCCTGTGCTATACAGCAGGACCTCATTGTTTATCCACTCCAAATGCAATAGTTTGCATCTACTGATCCCAAACTCCCAGTCCACCTCCCCCCGCCTTGACAACCACAGGTCTGTTCTCCAAGTCCATGAGTTTGTTTCTTTTCCATAGATAGGTTCATTTGTGCCATATATTAGATTCCATACATAAGTGATATCATATTTGTCTTTCTCTTTCCGACTTACTTCATTTAGTACGAGAGTCTCTAGTTTCATCCATGTTGCCAAATAACCCTTTTTAAGGCAGAGTGTTTTTCTCCTCCTGATAGCACAAAGGGAAGTCAGAGAAAGTTGCTGGCTTCTGAAATGGAAAAGGTCAGGCACAAGGACTGGAGAGCAGCATCTAGAAGCAGAGAGCACTCCTTGGCTGACAGGAGCAAAAAAATAGAAACCCCAGTCCTAAAACCACAAGGAACTGAATTCTGCCAACATCCTGAATGTGCTTAGATGTGGATTCTTCCTCAAAGACTTCAGATGAAAACCCAGTCAGTATCTTCATTTTGGCCCTATGAAAACCTAAACTGAGAACCTAAACAAGCTGATTCAGACTCTTTAACCCACCGAACTGTGAGATAATAAATGGATGTTGTTTTAAGCTGCTAAAGTCATGGTAATCTATTACACAACAATATAAAATTTGTATGGTCATAAAAGATACCAACTCACAGACTGAAGCTTGGTTATCAAGTATAGAAAGTAATATAGAGAGAGTCACAAGATTGGTTCTTGTATTATTCCAGAAGTATATCAACTGACACAGAATAGGAATGCATATTGGAATGCTAATAGAACCAGTACAAGACTACACATTTTAAAGATAAGAAAAAAATGCTATGAAAACTTAAAATATAGATGATCAATCCAAAAGAAAGCAAAAAGAAAAACAAAAAGAATGAAAAATAATTATTTACACTTCTAGAAATCAAACAGCAATATGATAGGTTTAAACTCAACTAGGCCAATGAAAACATTAAATGAAAATGAAAAAACAGTTCAATCAAAATACAAAAATTATCAGACGATTTTAAAAGAAAAAGAAAAAAAGACTATGCTCTTTATAAGGGCCATACATTAAATATACAATTGAAATTAAGATTAGGTTGGAAGCAAAAGTAGAATGAAAGTAAAAATTACAAACATGACTTCTTAAATCATGAACTAGGATAGAATTTTTAACAAAAATTTTTAATTCATCTAAAATGATCAACACAGTGTTTTTCCTGTAGCTGTTAATTGGTAAATTAAAATTTATTGATTTTTAAAATGGTTAGCCAACCTTATTTTCCTACAATAAACTCTGCCTAATCATAATGTATTGTGGTTTTTAAGCTATCACTGGATATAATTTGCCAGTCTTTTGTGCAGGATTTTTACATCTGTGTTCTTATGAGGTACTAGCCTAAAATTTTTACATTATTACAAAATAATGTACTTGTTATGTTTTGGTATTAGTGCTATGATGGCCTCTTTAAATAAGTTACAAAGCGTTCTCTCCTATTCTCTGGAAGAGTCTGTGTTGCTATTACTTCCCCTTAAATGTTTAAAAAAATTTACCAGTGACAGCAGCAGACTTGTAGATTTCTTTGTGGAAATGTTATGAAGCAAAGATTCAATTTCTTTAAATATATAGGACTGAGTTTTCTATTTTAATTTTATCACCTTATTATTAAGTTTGATTTTACAAACAACCCATTCATTGCAGTCTAAACTGTCAACTTTATTAGCAAAAAGTTCACATCATTTTTTTTTCTTTCTTATTTTTTTTTTAGGGCCACACTTGCAGCAGCATATGGATGCCTGCCTACACCACAGCCACAGATCCAAGCCGCAACTGCAACCAACACCACAGATTACACAATACTGGATCCTTTAACCTACTGAGTGGGCCCAGGGATCGAAACTGTGTCCTCATGGATATTAGTTGGCTTCGTTTCTGCTGAGTCACAATGGGAACTCCTATTTTTTTTTTAATGTCTTAAGATCTATAGATACCTTCTTTTTAACTGCCAGTATGGATAATTTGTGTTTCTTTTCTTTCTCTTATTCAGTCATGCTAGCAGCATTGTAGATTTCTCTCTATTACACATTTATTTTCTCTTTCATTGATTTCTGCTCTTATACTTTTCTTCCCTCTATTTCTTAAGGTTTAATTTGCTGTCACTTTTGTAACTTCTAAAAATGGAAGTTTACTGCAGATTTTCAAACTTTCTTCTCTACCAAAAAGTGCATTTAAAGCTAAAAATTCCCTTCTGCTTTAGCTATATCCCACAATTTTATTTCACACATTTAGTATCATTCACTTAAAAATATTTCTAATTCCCAATATAAGTTCTTTAATCACCAAAAATAGGTTGTTTAATTTCTAAAAACTGGCAGATTTTTCTAGTTACCTTTTGTTATTTATTTCTAGTTTAATTCCATTGTGGGTAGAAATACATTTTCTATGGTTTCATTCCTTTTGACTTTTTTCTTTTTTTAAGGACTTGCTTTATGGGCCAGCAGTTGATTATAAAAAATTTTCCTTCTGCTCTTGGAAAAAATATATGGATTCTTCAACAGTCAAGTGTTGTAATAGATATACAGACACATATGTATACACACATATGTATCAATATAGCTGTATCAATTAGGCAAATTTTATTAATATATTGGTCAAACATATATACTTAATGATTTTTTTTCTGCTTATTACTAAAAGTGACACATAAAAGTTCTCAATTACAATCATGGATTTGTCTATATATCCTTTTAGTCTGATTATTTTTGCTTTATATATTTTCTATTTTAGGAAAAGCACATAAATTTAGGATTGTTCTATCTTCCTAACAAATAACCTATTTATCATTATGAAGTATCCTCTTTGAGTAATACTTCCTGCCTTAAAGTTTACTATCTTTGGGGGATTTTTTTAACCTGATGTAGAGTATCTATAGTCAATGTTATCAGAAGCAGAAGAATCAGGTAATCCCTGTCTAAATTATTCCTGACCCACAGAATACATGAGATAATAATAAGATGGTAATTGTTTTAAGCCTTTAAGTTTCAGGACAGCCTGTTATAAAACAATACTAGGAAAACATTTTCATCCTTGGAAATTTGTCAATGAAAGCTTTAATACTTTAAAAACAATCTCTTTCTGAGATCTCTTATAAAACAACAAAGATTACTGAAAATTTACTTACCGCTCTCTCTAAGCCTTAACTAAATTAGCTTATTTGGCACAGGATAAATGGGCAGAGTGGGGAGTGGAGGCGGGGTAGGTAGGGTGTGACACAAGCAGGCAGGTCAGTTCTAGAAGACATTAGGCCCAATACTCAAGAAAGAGAAGATTAAATCACTTGATCTAGACAGAAAACAGAGATATGTATATGGATAATAAAACTAATCAAGGGAACATACATTTTAAAGACACTTAAGGAATGAACCAATCCTTTCTTATTCAGGCAAAGAGAGATTTTTCTCCCTAAAAGGATAGGTGACATCTCCTCTCTTCTAACATCAGTCAATGCACCATTAGGATCACTGAAAACACTTATAAGCTTTGAGTACTAAAGTAATTAAAAATCAGATGTATTTATTAAATAGAATGCTTTAACAACTGTATACTGTTGCATAATTTCTATGTCATTACTGTTTAAATTAGATTATTTGTGCTTGGGGAATTCTGTTACATTTGGCAGAGGAATGACAGCCTTGGGCATACACAAATTTAGAGCCTGAACATAAAGAGATTTGAAGAAATAAAACACATCTTTGAAAGAAGAGAATTTACACTGGCATAGAGACTGTGCTCCTCACATGCTCATCCAACTTTGCCCTAGAAAAAGACAACTGCATGAAAACTTGAATGCAACTTCCACAAGCAACATGGCTACTACATTTTATAAACAGATATTCGGCCAAAGAGTAAACTGCTTCTATTCTCACCTTTTTATTATGCCTACATCTTCCAACCAACAGCCTAAATGAGAACTAAGTCAGAATAACTCAGTTCAAGAATTTCTTCATTCTCAAGAGCTCTATTTGGCAGTAGAGGACCACAAAACAAATTGTAAGCATACTGAAATACTCTAACAAAATTAAAACACATGCTCTATTTCACCATTGTAAAATAATCTTTTTTGGTAATTCTGTAGTATGATTTGGTGAAGGAGATATTAAGCAGGAACTTAGTAGATAACCACTGGCTAATGTAATGACTTTCATCAATTCAGCATATATATACCCTGGCATCATTTCTAAACTGCCTGAAAGTTTACCTTGCTTTATAAAGAAACACATGTACTTCAGAACATGTGATGGTTGGCATCAACTTTACCAAGTACTTTCATTATAATTTTCCAAATAGCAGCTGTTGGAGAGAGAGTGACTACAACAAGTGTATAAGCAACACTGGTTTAAACATTGGGAAAATAGAAGAATACTATAAAAAAAGTTAAATCTTTTTTAAACCTATTCTTATTTATTTTTATTTATTTTTTTTTTGTCATTTGTCCTTTTAGAGCCACACCCGCAGCATGTGGAGGTTCCCAGGCTTGGGGTCTAATCGGAGCTACATCTGCTGGCCTATGCCACAGCCACAGTAATGTGGAATCCGAGCCACATTTGGAACCTACACCACAGCTCACGACAATGCTGAATCCTTAACCCACTGAGCAAGACCAGGGATCGAACCTGGAACCTCATGATTCCTAGTTGGATTCGTTTCTGCTGAGTCACGACAGGAACTCCGATTCCTATTTTTATAATATATCATGTAGCAATAATAATGGGAAAGATATGCAGTAGTGCTTAAGAAGATCTTTCAGTAGAGCCATCTCATTTTATAATTGATAGAACCATAACCCAAGAGATTTAAATGATTCGTTCAATGTCATAGAGATGGCAAAACGCAAAAATGAGCTAAGAACCTGAGTTTACAATCTCCCAGTACTGCTCTCCTTCTAATAATACAATACAGCCTCACAAATGTTTCTAAGAAAACTCCATTAAAATGTTGAGTGTTTTGAGAAACTTAGTAATTCATTTTTATATTTCCTGATTTCATTAAGGTGAACTTTTGTAAGGAATCTCCATCATGGTCAGAGTCTAGATATGCCCAGGCTTGATTGCCACACATGAGTCATCTTTAACAATAAATGAAGTGCAGAAAGCAGCCCGTTAAATAAACCCATGTTTTTGCATGGCACACATCTTGCAGTTACAATGAACACCAGAAGCAAATATCTTATTGGATGTAAAGCAATCGCTGGGAAGTGGACATCCAGTATGCCTTCATTCTGACAGGGTAAGGGTAAGGGAGGCTTCTGGCTCCTTCAGAGTGCTTTATTCTTTCCCATCTGTGCTCAAAAGGCCCCTCTCATTTTGTACAGCAATGTCGACAGGCCAAGGGCTTCTGTTTTGGTGGGGCTTTAGTTTTATCAGAAAAGGAAGGTATAATTAAATGATTAAGGTTTCATGTTGTTCCTTTACTGCTGCTTTCCTGAAATTTAATCAATTAAAATTTTTAAAGTTTTTAACCACTGTCGTCATTCAATTATGAAACTCAAAGGCTCTACTTTGGTACAGGATTGACTGATTGATTCTTTTTCTGGCTGTACCTGTGGCATATGGAAGTTCCCAGACTATGGGTCAAATCATAGCTCCAACTAAGGCCTACCTATGCCCCAGCTATGACAACACCAGATACGAGATGCATCTGTAATCTATGCCATAGCCTGCAGCAATGCTGCATCCTTAACCCACTGAGCGAGGCCAGGAATTCAACCTACATCCCCATAGAAACAATGTCTAGTCTTTAACCTGCTGAGCCACAAGGGAATTCCACAGGATCAATTTAAATATCCTTTCAAAATAAATATTTCATAGTTTAAAATTAAGAGTCAGAATTCCCATCATGGTTCAGCAGAAACGAATCTGACCAGCATCCATGAGGAGGCAGGTTTGATCCCTGGCCTCGCTCAGTGGGTTAAGGATCCAGCATTGCCATGAGCTGTGGTGTAGGTCACAGACGCAGCTCAGATCTGGCGTTCTGTGGCTGGGGCATAAGCTGGCAACTACAGCCCCGATTCAACCCCTAGGGGCCCCCTGGGAACTTCCATATGCTGTGGATGCAGCTCTCAAAAGACCAAAAAAAAAAAAAAAATTATGACAATAAATGTGGGAATTTCCTGGTGGCCTGGCAGTTGGGAATCCAGGATTGTCACTGCTGTGGCTTGGGTGCAATCCTTGGCCTAGGAATTTCTACATGCTGCAAATATGGCCAAAAAAATTAATTTACTAAATAAGTGTATTTGAAATGATAAAAATGAAAAACTAAAAAAAGATTGTAAATGTGCACTTAAGTAAATTTAATAATAAATTAGTAGTCAATGGTTTCATGTCCCATAATCTCTCTTCTAATAGATGGCACAGAAAACTACGACCATGTGCTAACTACAAGCAAGGAAAGAAAGGAAAATTTCAAATCCCAACTCTCCCTAGAACCAAATAACAACTAAATCAAAACAATTTTAAAAAAGTAAAAATACAAAATAAAGGCTGAGATATAACTCAATTCAAATGATAAGATGTATATAAATGACACACCACAGGGTCCAGCTTATATGAATAAAGGTCTAATAATGTTCACTCTCTCGTTAAGGCCTCTATAAGAATACAGACACACTGCTACATCAACATTCTTTCCCACCTTCCTCCATGCCCCAAACCATTCTTACGCACCCTTTCTAATGGTAGTGATTGTTTTACAAAGCAATACAGTACATAATCCTGGCTTTGTAACAGATTCTGAATATCAAGTCCCAATGCTCACTCTGGCAGCACATATACTAAAACTGGAACAATACAGAGAAGATTAGCATGGCCCCTGATCAAGAATGAATTATC
Organism: Catagonus wagneri; assembly: GCA_004024745.2. Classification (NCBI taxonomy): domain Eukaryota; kingdom Metazoa; phylum Chordata; class Mammalia; order Artiodactyla; family Tayassuidae; genus Catagonus; species Catagonus wagneri. The sequence continues at coordinate 7,369,609 of PVHT020000174.1, forward strand.
AAGCCCTCTTCTCTAAAAGGCAGATACTTTCAACTACCCCCTCCCTGAGTGCTGCCTCTCCTGTTTTCACTTCCTTACTAGCTCACAACATACAAGCAGGTAGAGAATAGCAGCCAAGCTCAAATTCTTCTGGGGAACCCTAATATAATAATCATCTTCCACCTACAAAGAAGTCAGTTCAATATTTTAAGTCCCTCAAGACAAAGCATGTACTGAAATTTACAATGAATAAGTAATGAGAATATTAGAGCTGCTTAATCATCCTAAAAAAGAGCTGCTTAATCATCCTAAAAAAGAGCTATAAAGAACAAAATTTTTTAAATTCAAAAGCAATTATTTTAAACCAATTAATGCTATAAGGTTAAGCACTAGACAAAGGTATTCTCACTACCTAAATAAGTCTATTCATAATTTATTAGAGTTCTTACCTATGGTAGTTCTTAAAATAATTGACACTTTGTTTTCTAATAGAATCTTGCAAAACTTCAGACTTGCTACCACAGAATTCTTCTCCAACTTGCATCAACCTAGGTGGATAGAAAGACTTACCTAAATTTCAGCAACACATTTATTACAGAAAAAAAGTCCAGGTTATCTCTCTTCAAATATAACAAACACAAAAATTTGGATGCTTGAAGAAATTCTAAAGATCACAATTTTTTAAATTACTTAATGAATTTTGTTACATTTATAGGTGTACAAAAATCATCACAACCGAACTTTATAGCATTTCCATCCCAAATCCTCAGTGCATCCTCCACCCCCTAACTTGTCTCATTTGGAAACCATAAGCTTTCCAAAATCTGTGAGTCAGTATCTGTTCTGCAAAGAAGTTCATTGTGTTCTTTTTTTAGATTCCACATGTAAGTGGTAGGATTGATGTTGGTGTCTCGTTGTCTGACTGACTTCACTTAGCATGATAATTTCTAGGGCAATTTCATTACAGTTTACAAACATCCAAAGGACAGAAATAAACACACTCACACATAACCCAGCAAAAATTAGACTATGAATGCTCAAATACCTTCACTTCTATAAAGTTATATATTAAAACTCACTGATTCATGATTTCATTGGTTATCACATTCAATGAATCAAATTAAAGAATAAGATATCAAACACTACCTGCTGATTATATCCAAAACAAAGATGAAATCATCATATTTGAATATAGACAAATCAGTTCCAAGCAAGTAGGTTTTTACTTTTAGCTGAACATCCTGTAAAACAAAATAAAAAAATATTTCAAGTAAACTCAAAATATAGAAAATAAATTCTCAGCAATTCCCACTTGCGGTGCAGTGAGTTAATGATCCAGCTTGTCTCTGTGGAGGCACAAGTTAGATTCCCAGCCTGGCACAGTAGATTAAGGATCCAGCACTGCTGCAGCTGTTCTCACAGATCGTAGCTCCGGCTCAGATTTGATTTCTGGCCCAGGAACTTCCATATGCTGCAGGAGTGGTGGAAAAAAAAAAAAAAAAGTAAGTTCTCAGAATGTTTTTTATAGTTACACTTTAAAATGAGACAGAAATACATTCTTAACCTGATTAAAAAAAATGTATTTAAGCTTATAGCTAACATTGTTAGGGTGATATCGTAGAGACAACTCCATGAACATTAGCTGTAAAAGTAAAACAGACCACAATCATCACTATTAATATACACATAGGCAAGAGAAGAATTATGTCCTCATACTAGATATGCAGATAAAATATCATTATTTGTGCATGACTTGGTAGGTTAGAAACCCCAAAATAATCAATTTAAAAATCAGACTTCAGACAACCAGTTGAGGTGTTTATTTATGATATATAAATAGTAGTTTATATATACCTGCTTAAGCACCTTAAAATGAAGAGTCCATTTAAAACAAACAGCAAAAAATACAATACATTTAGGAGTAAATTTAATAAGTACTATCACAACCATAAGAAAAAATTACCCCTCTAATGGGATACTAAAGAAAATTTCCATCAACTGAGAGCTAAGGGACTAAATAGGTGATTACTGCAAAGATGTCAATTTTTCCAAATTAATGTGGGGATAGAGTGAATTCTAACCTAAATCACATACAAAAAAACCTTTTCTCCTAAAGAACTATTCTAAAATTCACCAGAAATAATAAAGACAATAACCTCTTTTTAAAAAATAGCACTTTGAAAATTATTAGCGATAATAATTTTCAAAGTTATTAGCGATATTGAAGGATTTGAACCACCTGAATTAAATAACTTAAAAGCTATCAAAAATGCTACAATATATAAGAAAATCAATGGAACAGGAAAAATACATCAGAAACAGTGCTAATACATATAAAAACTTCATAAACATCAGAAAAAACTGCCTTTCCTGATTATTTACTTTTGACAAGCATTATGCCAAAAAATCGACAAATTACCTTTAATTCTAAAACAGTGCTGTTGAGCAGGCTTTTATACCTCTAGGAAAAATCTGATAAGAGGTCAACTTATTGCCTAAATTCACACCATCAGTAAATGAGAAAGATGAGACTTGAATCCAGGTCGATCTGCCTTCAGAGTCTCCTCTTTTCACTGTATCTTGCTTCAAGGAGGTATCACAAGTAAAGAGAGGAAAAAAAAATATCCAGAAAGTAGTGAGGGAAAAACTGACTAGACTGGGTTGATATAAATTCTCTTTATATCACATATGAAAAGAAACAGATTACATATCTTTTTACATGTTTTCAAAAGATTACAAAACATTTCTGACATTTCAAAAATCACCTTGAGGGAGAATGGATTAAGATGGCGGAATAGAAGGACTAGAGCTCAACTTCTCTCATAAAAACAACAAAATTACAACCAAATGCCGAGCAACCTTCAAACAAATGGACAGGAAACTTCCAAACAAGATATTCTACTCCAGAAGACAAAGAGGAGACCACATCAAGAGGTAGGAGGGGCGATTACGTGATAGAAGCAACCCCAGACAGAAGCAACCCCATACCTTCCAGGAGGAAAGCTCCACAGACTGGAAAGTAACTGTATCACACAGACTCACCTACAGGACTGAGAGTTCTGAGCCCCACCTCAAATCCCACGCCTGGGGATCTGGCACAGGGAGAAAGAGACCCCGGAGCATCTGGCATTGAAGGCCAGAAGGGCTTCTGTGCAGGAACTCCACAGGACTAAGGGAAAAGGAGAACCCATTCTTGAAAGGCACACACAGACGTTCACGGGCACTGGGTCCGAGGGCAAAGCAAAATCTCCATAGGAATTCTGGTCGAACCAGACTGCAATTGTTGGAGGATCTCCTGGGAAAACACGGATAACTGTGGTTGTCTTGGGGGAAGGGCATTGGAGGCAAAGCTCTTGGGAACATTCATCACCCTGCATTTCTCTGGAGGTAGCCATTTTGGGGAAAATCTGGTCCCTCCCATCAGCACTGAGAAGCCCCAGGCCAAACAATAATCCAGGTGGGATCACAGCCCCACCCATCGTAAACAGGCTGCCTAAAGACCCCTAGGCATACAGTCACCTCTAATCTCACACAGAGACAAAGCCCCATCCACCAGAGGGATAGGAATCAGCTCCACCTACCAGTGGGCAGGCACCAGTCTCTCCCACCAGTAAGCCTACAGCAAGTCCCCCCCCCCGCGTACCAACTTCAGCCACAAGGGAGGCAAACATCAAAAGTAAGAGAGGATACAACTCTACTGTCTGCAAAAAGGTCACCACACCAAAAACCTATAAAAATGAAAAGACAGAAAACTATAACTCAGATAAGAGAGAAAGAAAAAACCCCAGAAAAACAGCTCTACGATGAGAAGATTATCAGCCTCCCAGAAAGAGACTTTAGACTGTTGGTGCTGAAGATGATGGAAGATACTGGAAATAAAATGGAGGCAAAGACTGATAATTTACAGGAAACACTGAGCAAAGAAATACAAGATATAAAAATTAAGCAAGAAGACATTGAAAATACACTAACTGAAATAAAAAATTCATTAGAAGCAGCCAACAGTAGAATACAGGAGGCAGAAGAATGAATCGGCAAGGTGGAGGACAGATTATTAGTGGAAATCGCTAAGAGAGAAAAGAGATTAAAAACTGAAAGGAAATGATGAGAGTCTCAGAGAACTCTGGGATAACGTTAAACACACCAACGTCCATACTATAGGGGTGCCAGGGGAATGAGAGAGAGAGAAGGGGACAGAAAAAATACTCAAAGAGATAATAGCCGAAAACTTCCATAACATGGGAAAGGAACCACTCAGTCAAATCCAGGAAGCGCAATGAGTACCATATGAAATAAACCCAAGGAGGAACACCCCAAGACACATATTAATCAAAATGACCAAAATTAAAAACAAAGAAAAAACACTGAAAGCAGCTAAGGAAAAGAAACAAATGACATACAAGGGAACCCTGATAAGATTATAAGCATATTTTTCAACTGAAACTCTGTTGAGGCCAGAAGGGAGTGGCATGATATACCTGACGTGATGAAAGGAAAAAACTTCCAACTGAGATCACTTTACCCAGCAAGGCTCTCATTCAGATTTGAAGGAGAGATCAAAACCTTTACAGATCAGCAAATGTTAAGAGATTTCTGCAACACTAAACCAGCTTTACAACAAATACTAAGGGAAATTCTCTAGGCAGAAAAAAAAAAAAAAAAGGCCATAACCAGAAACAAAAACACCACAAATGACAAGGCTCACCAGTCAAGGTTTCTATACAGTAAAATACTAAATCATCCATGCACAATTGTGCTACCAAAATCAAAAATCACGAGAAGAAAGCACAAATGCAGGACAGCGGAGACGCATGTGCAATTAAGAAAACACTTAAAACAATCTCGTTTATATATAGACTCCTATATCAAAACTTCAGGCTACCTGCAAACCAAAAATCTACAATTGATACACAAACAAATAAGAAAAATCAGTTCAAATACAACATTAAAGATAGTCATCAAACCACAAGAGGAGACAACAAGAGAATAAGGGAAGAAAAAAAGAGCAACAAAAATCCAAAACAATTAATTAAAGGTCAGTAAGAGCATACTTATCCATAGTTACCTTAAATGTTAATGGACTGAATGCCCCAACTGAAAGACATAGACTAGCCGAATGGATACAAAAACAAGACCCATATATATGCTGTCTTCAAGACACCCACTTCACTTCTAGGGACACATACAAACTGAAAGTGAGAGCACGGAATAAAATATTCCATGCAAACAGAATCAAAAGAAGGCCAGAGTAGCAATATTCGTATCAGACAAAATAGACTTTAAAATGAAGAACATTTTAAGAGACAAGGAATGGCACGACATAATGATCAAAGGATCAATCCAAGAAGAAGATATAATAATTTTAAATATCTATGCACCCAATATACGATCACCATAATAATAAGGCAACTGCTAACAACCTTAAAAGGAGAAATCAACAATAACAGAATCTTAACTGGGGGATTTTAACACCTCACTTAACAGCAATGCATAGATCATTCAGACAGAAAATCAATAAGGAAACACAGGCCCTGAATGAAGCATTAGATCAGATGGACTTAATAGATATTTATAGGATATTCCATCCAAAAGCAACAGAATACACATTCTTCTCAAGTGCACAAGGAACATTCTCTAAGATTGATCACATTCTGGGCTACAAATCAAGAAATCAAGAAAATTGAAATCATATTGAAATCACTGAAAATTGAAATCATTGAAATTGAAATCATATCAAGCATCTTTTCTGACCACAATGCTATACGACTGGAAATCAACAACAAGAAAAAAATGGCAAAAAACACAAACACGTGGAGACTAAACAACATGCTACTAAACAACCAATGGATCACTGAAGACATCAAAGAGGAAATTAAAAAACACCTAGAAGCAAATGACAACAAAGACACGAAACTCCAAAACCTCTGAGATGCAGCAAAAGCAGTTCTTTTTTTTTTATTATTATTTTTTTTATTTTTGCATTATAGCTGGTTTACAGATTTCTGTCAGATTTTCCAACTGCACCATGTGGTGACCCGATTACATGTACATATATAGATTTGTCACATGTAATTAGATACAGTTCCCCTTGCATTACAGTTGGAGCTCCTTGCTATTCCATCATTAAAGCACTAGTTATCCCCATTCCCTCCCACCCCTCCCCACCCCTCCCCCGCCCCCTTGGCAATCACAAGTCTGTTCCCCAAGTTTGTGATTTTCTTTTCTGTTGAGATGTTCATTTGTGTAGTGTTTTAGACTCCAGTTATAAGAGATTTCATATGACATCTGTCTTTCTCCTTCTGACTTGCTTCACTCAGTATGAGGGTTTCTAATTCCATCCATGTTGCTGCGAATGGCATTATTTTATCCTTTTTTATGGCTGAATAGTATTCCATCGTGTATATATACCACATCTTCCTAATCCAGTCATCTGTCGATGGACATTTGGCTTGTTTCCATGTCTTGGCTATTGTGAATAGTGCTGCAATGAACATGCGTGTACAAGTGTCTTTCTCCAGGAAATTTTTGTCTGGATATATGCCCAAGAGTGGGATTGCTGGGTCATATGGTAATTCTATGTAGAGTTTTCTAAGGTACCTGCACACTGTCTTCCATAGTGGCTGCACCAGCTTACATTCCCACCAACAGTGCAGGAGGGTTCCCTTTTCTCCACACCCCCTCCAGCATTTGTTGTTGGTGGACTTGTTAATGATGGCCATTCTGATTGGTGTGAGGTGGTATCTCATGGTAGTTTTGATTTGCATTTCTCTAATTATCAGAGGTGTTGAGCATTTTTTCATGTGCTTGTTGGCCATCTGTTTATCTTCTTTGGAGAAATGTCTATTCAGGTCCATTGCCCATTTTTCAATGGGGTTGTTGGCTTTTTTGCAAAAGCAGTTCTAAGAGGAAAGTTTACAGCAATACAAGCCTACCTCAGGAAACAAGAAAAAGCTCAAATAAATAACCTAACTACATCTAAAGTAGCTAGAGAGGGAAGAACAGACAAGCCCTAAAGTTGGTAGAAGAAAAGAAATCATAAAGATCAGAGCAGCAATCAATGAAATAGAAACAAAGAAAACCACAGAAAAGATCAATGAAACTAAAAGCTGGTTCTTTGAAAAGATACACAAAATTGATAAACCCTTAGCCAGACTTATCAAGAAAAAAAGAGAGGACACAAATCAATAAAATTAGTATGAAAAAGGAGAAGTAAAAATGGACATCACAGAAATACCAAGGATCGTAAGAGACTACATATGCAACTATATGGCAATAAAATGGAAAACCTAGAAGAAATGGACACATTATTAGAAAAGTACAATCTTCTAAGACTAAACCAAGATGAAATAGAAAATATGAACAGAACAATCACAAGTTTCGAAATTGAAACTGTGATTAAAAAACTTCTAACAAAAAAAGTCCAGGACCAGGTGGCTTCACAGGTGAATTCTATCAAAGATTTAGAGAAGAACCAATACCTGTCCTTCTGAAACGCTTCCAAAAAATTACAGAGGAAGGAACACTCCCAAACTCATTCTGTGAGGCAGCCATCACCCTGATACCAAAACCAGGCAAAGATACCATACAAAAAGAAAACTACAGGTCAATCTCACTGATGAACATAGATGCAAAAAAAATCCTCAACAAAATACTAGCCAACTGAATCCAACAATACATTAAAAGGATTGTACATCATGATCAAGTGGGATTTATCCCAGGGATGCAAGGATCCTTCAATATCCACAAATCAATCAGTGCGATACACCACATTAACAAACTGAAGAATAAAAACCATATGATCCTCTCCATAGATGCAGAAAAAGCCTTTGACAAAATCCAACACCCATTTCTGATAAAAACCCTTCAGAAAGTGGGCATAAGGGGATCCTACCACAACATAATAAAGGCCAGATATGACAAACCCAGAGCTAAGAGCATTCTCAAAGGTAAAAAGCTGAAAGAATTCCCACTGATATCAGGAATAAGACAGGGATGTCCACTCTCGTCACTACTATTCAACATAGTTTTGGAAGTCCTAGCCACAGCAATCAAGAGAAGCAAAAGAAATAAAATGAATCCAAATTGGAAAAGAAGAAGTAAAACTACTGCTATTTGCGGATGACATGATATTATACCTAGAGAATCCTAAAGACTCTACCAGAAAACTGTTAGAGCTCATCAATGAATTTGACAAAGTCACAGGATACAAAATTAATACACAGAAATCAACTGCATTTCTATATACTAACAATGAAAATCAGAAAGAGAAATTAGGGAAGCAATCCCGTTTACCATCACATCAAAATCAATCAAATAGGAGCTTGGAAAGATGGCGGAGGAATAAGAGGTCGCACTCACCCTATCCCACAAATACATCAAAAAACACATCTAAACATAAAACAACCTGGACAAATCATCATTTGAATGCTGATTAATTTAAACCTCCAAAAACTGCAAGAAACCCATGAAATAACCTCCAAAAACTGCAAGAAACCCATGAAATAACAAAAAAAAAAAGTGAGAGAGAGAAAAGGAATCAGGATGGCACCCAGCACACCAGGGAGGGAGCTGTGAAAAAGAAAAGGAACCCACACCCTGGGAAAACACCTAACCAACGATCAACAGAGCTAGATGGACATCAAAGCCTGAGAAAAATGCAGCAGCTGGACTGAGATTGGAAAATCAGAGTTAGAGACTCACACAGACGACCTGAATACCAGCACAGACACCACAGCCTGAGGCGCTGGGTGGTGCCTGGGAGCTGAGACATAGGATCCTAAGGTTAGTCCCTGGGAGAGGGCTGAGGTTGGTGGCAGTTGCAGAGATAAGCTAGGGAACAGGGAGGAAGGACGATATGATATGGACTGTGGAGTATAAAACCAGGACAGAGAGAACCCAGCAAGTCTGGTCCCACAGGGGAGGCAAGCCTCCATTGTCAGGGAGGAAGAAAGGTGGAGAGGCTGACCACCATAGGTAGCACCTTGAACAAGCTCAGAGGGTGGGGTGGCGGAGCCCATGCCACAGAGACAGCAGCAGCAGTGCGGCAGAGCCAGTGAAGGCATCAGTGGCGGCGGCGGGGGCAGAGCCCATGCCTTGAAGCCCATGAGTGGAGCGCTGTGCCAGGTTGTGGACCCAGGTGCCTGTGCCATGCAGCATCGGCGGGGGGCACGGGGCCTCTGTGTCAGTCCATGGACCTAGGAGCCTGCCTCACACTACATGGAGACTAAACAATATGCTTCTAAGAAACGAATGGGTCAATGAAGAAATCAAGAAAGAAATAAAAAAATACCTGAAACAAATGAGAATGAAGACACAACAACCCCAAATCTATGGGATGCCGCAAAAGCAGTGCTTAGAAGGAAGTTCACAGCATTACAGGCCTTCCTCAAAAAAGAAGAAAAATCTCAAATCAACAACCTAACCCATCACACCTAACTGAATTAGAAAAAGAAGAACAAAAACACCCTAAAGTCAGCAGAAGGAAGGAAATCATTAAGATCAGCAAGGAAATGAATAAAATAGAGATTCAAAAAACAATAGAAAAAAATCAACAAATCCAAGAGCTGGTTCTTTGAAAAGGTAAACAAGATTGACAAACCTCTGGCTAGACTCACCAAGAAGAGGAGAGAAAAAACCCAAATAAAATAAGAAATGAAAAAGGAGAAATTACAATGGATATTACAGAAATACAAAAAAAAAAAAAACATGAGAGAATACTATGAATAACTGTATGCCAACAAATTTGATAATCTAGAAGAAATGGACAAATTTTTAGAGACCTACACACTACCAAAACTGAATCAAGAAGAAATAAATCAACTGAACAGACCAATCACTAGAAATGAAATTGAGTATGTCATCAAAACACTCCCTACAAATAAAAGTCCAGGACCAGATGGCTTCACAGGTGAATTCTACCAAACATACAAAGAGGAACCTATACCCATCCTCCTTAAGCTTTTCCAAAAGGTTGAAGAAAGAACACTCCCAAAGACATTCTATGATGCCAACATCACCTTAATTAATCCAAAACCAGATAAAGACAACACAAAAAAAAGAGAAGTATAGGCCAATATCTTTGATGAATATAGATGAAAAAATTCTCAACAAAATTTTAGCCAACCAAATCCAACAGCATATCAAAAGGATCATACACCACGACCAGGTGGGATTCATCCCAGGTACACAAGGATGCTTCAATGTACGCAAAACAATCAACGTCACACACCACATTAACAAAAGAAAAGTCAAAAACCACATGATCATCTCAATAGATGCAGACAAAGCATTTGACAAAGTCCAACATCTATTCATGATCAAAACTCTTACCAAAGTGGGAATACAGGGAATATTCCTTAACATAATAAAAGCCATTTATGACAAACCCACAGCAAACATAATACTCAATGGAGAAAAGCTGAAAGCCTTCCCACTAAAATCTGGAACAACACAAGGATGCCCACTCTCGCCACTATTATTCAACATAGTATTAGAAGTCCTAGCTACAGCAATCAGACAAACAGAAGAAATCAAAGGCATCCAAGTAGGAAGAGAAGAGGTAAAACTGTCACTCCATGCAGATGACATGATACCATATATAGAAAACCCCAAAGATTCAACACCAAAATTACCTGAACTGATCAACTAATTCAGCAAAGTAGCAGGATATAAGGTTAATCTTCAGAAATCAATCGCATTTCTATATACTAATGATGAAATATAAGAAAAAGGATACCAAAATACTTTACCTTTTAAAATAGCACCCCAAAAAATCAAATACCTGGGAATAAACCTGACCAAGGAGGTGAAAGACTTATATGCAGAGAACTACAAAACACTAATCAAGGAGATCAAAGAAGATACAAAGAAATGGAAAGATATTCCATGCTCATGGGCCAGAAAAATTAATATTGTAAAAAGGGCCATACTACCCAAAGCAATCTACAGATTCAATGCAATCCCTATCGAACTACCCATGACATTCTTAACAGAACTAGAACAAACAATCCAAAAATTTATATGGAACTACTAAAGACCCAGAATTGCCAAAGCAATCCTGAGGAACAAAAACCAAGCAGGAGGCATGACTCTCCCAGACTTCAGGCAATATTACAGGGCCACAGTAATCAAGACAGCATGGTCCTGGTACCAAAATAGACATACGGACCAATGGAACAGAATAGAGACCCCAGAAATAAACCCAGACACCTACGCCCAATTGATCTTTGACAAAGGGGGCAAGAACTTCAAATGGGAAAAAGAAAGTCTTTTCAGTAAGCTTTGCTGGGAAACTTGGACAGCTGCATGTAAATCAATGAAACTGGAGTACACTCTCACACCATGCACAAAAATAAACTCTAAATGGCTTAAAGACTTAAATATAAGACAAGACACTGTTAAACTCCTGGAAGAAAACATTGGCAAGACACTCTCGGACATCAACCTTACTAATGTTTTTTCAGGTCAGTCTCCCAAAGCAACAGAAATCAGAGCAAAGATCAACCAATGGGACCTAATCGAGCTGACAAGCTTTTGCACAGCAAAGGAAACCAATAAGAAAACTAAAAGACAACTTACAGAATGGGAGAAAATTTTTTCAAATGACACAACTGACAAGGGCTTAATCTCTAAAACATACAAATTCAACCACAAAAAAGCCAACAACCCCATTGAAAAATGGGCAAAGGACCTGAACAGACATTTCTCCAAAGAAGATATACAGATGGCCAACATGCACATGAAAAAATGCTCAACATCATTGGTGATTAAAGAAATGCAAATCAAAACTACCATGAGATACCACCTCACACCAGTCAGAATGGCCATCATTAACAAGTCCACAAACAACAATTGCTGGAAGGGGTGTGGAGAAAAGGGAACCCTCCTGCACTGTTGGTGGGAATGTAGGCTGGTGCAACCACTATGGAAGACAGTGTGGAGATTCCTTAGAAAACTATACATACAACTACCATATGACCCAGCAATCCCACTCTTGGGCATATATCCAGACAAAAATTTCCTGGAGAAAGACACTTGCACATGCATGTTCACTGCAGCACTATTCACAATAGCCAAGACACGGAAACAAGCCAAATGTCCATCGACAGATGATTGGATTAGGAAGATGTGGTATATATACACGATGGAATACTATTCAGCCATAAAAAGGATAAAATAATGTCATTCGCAGTAACAGCGATGGAATTAGAGACCCTCATACTGAGTGAAGCAAGTCAGAAGGAGAAAGCCAGATGCCATATGAAATCTCTTATAACTGGAGTCTAAAATACTGCACAAATGAACCTCTCAACAGAAAAGAAAATCACGAACATGGGGAACAGATTCGTGGTTGCCAAGGGGGTGGGGGAGGGGGTGGGAGGGAATGGGGTTAACTAGTGCTTCCGTGATGGAAAAGCAAGGAGATCCAGCTGTATAGTATAGGGAACTATGTCTAATCACGTGTGACAAATCCATCTGTGTACATGTAACCAGGTCACCATGCGGTGCAATTGGAAAATTTGATAGAAATCTGTAAACCAGCTATAATGCAAAACTTAAAAAAATAAAAAATAATAAAGTAAATGAAAACTAAAAAAAAAAACAATCAAATAGTTTGGAATAAACCTACCTAAAGACACAAAACACCTGTACTCTGAAAACTATAAGTTGCTGATGAAAGAAATCAAGGATGACATGAACAGATGGAAAGAGATACCATGCTCTTGGATCGAAAGAGTCTATATTATCAAAATGACTATGCTGGAGTTCCCATTGTGGCTCAGTGGTTAACGAATCCAACTAGGAACCATGAGGTTGTGGGTTCAATCCCTAGCCTTGCTCAGTGGGTTAAGGATCCGGCGTTGCCATGAGCTGTGGTGTAGGTTGCAGACATGGCTCGGATCCTACATTGCTGTGGCTATGGCGTAGGCTGGCGGCTACAGCTCCTGTTAGAACCCTAGCCTGGGAACCTCCGTATGCCACGGATGCGGCCCTAGATAAGGCAAAAAGACAAAAAAAAAAAAAACCACAAAATGACTATACTACCCAAGGCATCTACAGATTCAAAGCAATCCCTATCAAATCACAAAGGTCATTTTTCACAGAACTAGAACAAAATATTTTAAAGTTTGTTTGGAAGCACAAACACCCCATAACAGCCATAGATATTCTGAAAAA
>PVHT020000174.1:7393551-7406839 GCA_004024745.2 Catagonus wagneri
ACTCAGTTCTGGCGTGGCTGTCGTAGGCCGGCGGCTACAGCTCCAATTCGAACCCTAGCCTGGAAACCTCCATGTGCCACAGGTGCGGCCCTAAAAATAAATAAATAAATACAAAATTAATACACAGAAATCAACTGTATTTCTATATACTAACAATTAACAATCAGAGAAATTAGGGAAGCAATCCCATTTACCATCGCATCAAAAAGAATCAAATACTTTTATGAATAAACCTACCTAAAGAGACAAAACACCTGTACTCTGAAAACTATAAGACACTGATGAAAGAAATCAAGATGACATGAACAGATGGAAAGATATACCATGCTCTTGGATTGAAAGAGTCAATATTATCAAAATGACTATACTACCCAAGGCAATATACACATTCAGTGCAATTCCTATCAAATCACTACAGACATTTTTCACAGAAATAGAACAAAATATTTTAAAGTTTGTTTGGAAGCACAAAAAACCCATAATAGCCAAAGACATCCTGAAAAAGAAAAATGGAGCTGGAGAAATCAGGCTCCCTGACTTCTGACTATACAACAAAGCTAGAGTCATCAAAACCGAATGGTACTGTCACAAAGACAGAAATACAGATCAATGGAACAGGACAGAAACAAAAACGCCACAAATGACAAGGCTCACCAGTAAAGGCATACATACAGTAAAAATACTAAGTCATCCATGCACAATTGTGCTACCAAAATCAGAAATTGTGAGAAGAGAGCACAAATGCAGGACACTGGAGACAAACTTGCAATTAAGAAACCAACAATGTAAAACAATCTCATTTATATATAGACTCCTATATCAAAACTTCAGGATAACTGCAAACCAAAAATCTACAACTGATACACAAACAAATAAGAAAAATCAACTCAAATACAACATTAAAGATAGTTACCTTGTGAGAGGAGACAATAAGAGAATAAGGGAAGAAAAAAGAACAAAAACCCCAAACAGTTAATACAATGGCAATAAGAACATATGTATCAATAATTACCTTAAATGTTAATGGATGAATGCCCCAACCAAAAGACATAGACTAGCCGAATGGATACAGAAAATACAATAGGCAAAGGTCTTACCACTACCACATATATTTAAGGTATAAATTCAAATAGCATATCCAATAGAAAGTTATCAAAAGTTGAGCACTAAATTATAACTGCTAAGTGATTCTTGAGGAAATTTGTGTTTACGGTATATATTTTCTAAACAATTTTTTTCAAAGGAAATCCTACAAAAGATTGTCAAATTAAGCATCAGCCTCATTAGAAAAATTCAAAAATACATTTTAAAGACCATAATATGGTCAAAGAGCCTATAATTTTCTAAACTTCAAAGAAGTCCAAAGAAAACAAAAGAAAGAGTTATCATAGAAGTTACATTTTTATCTAGAAAGGAAAAAGTGTTAAAAAGTTAACGAATTTAATTATCTGATAACAACTAAGCTATTAAACTGCAAAAGAAAACCTCAGCAAGACACATTCAGTAAATAATCACCCAAAAGTCACTCAAGGCACAAAAATTACCAGCTTAGAAAAAATTCTTTATCCCATTCTATACTCCAACCCAAATATGTCATCTATTACATAGTTATCTTTTTCCTAGAATTAAGAGAATAGGATAGAAAACACACAATAAATTAAACAGGGTATCTCAATAAGAAAATAACTTCTTTGGGAGAGCACAGATCTGCTAGAACACAAAAGCAAAGTGTAATCAAGAAATATTTCCAATGGAGATTTTCAAATTAAAATGCTTTTTCTACTGCCACTTACACTCAAATATAACTGACAACTAAATTACAGAACTCAAATGATAGACTTATTCCAAAGGAAAACATATGATTAGATCTTCAAGGAAGCCAAACAAATATAGAAAATTTAAACACTGAATTTCTAAAACAACTTTCTTTTTCTTATACGGCCACACCTGTAGTACAGGAGCTGAACTGGAGCTGCAACTGAGCCCTTCATCATGGCCATGGCATTACTGGATCTGAGCCACACCTGCAACCTACGCCACAGCTTGTAGCAATGCCAGATCCTTAACCCAGGGAGGCCAGGAATCAAATCCACATCCTCAGAGACAATGTTGGGTCCTAAACACAAGGAGCCACAATGGGAACTTCTCTAAATCAACTTTGACATGAAAGTTTATTGCTTTTGTAAAAAAAGAAATTTTAAAAAACCAAACCTGCCATATTCGTGTAAGTCCATGTTCTAATTTCTTTTTTATGTAGCCACGATCAAAGTTTGTTTCTTCAGTACCCATCATATTACTCCCTTCTGAAAATAAAAGATGGTATACATTTTAAAATTTGCTTCACATTTTTGTTTTCAAAAAAAAAAAAAACACACAATTGGACTCTCATATTGTAAGCATACATAAAATATAAAAAATATTCTCTATCTATACAACTAAAGTAATTTCAAAAAATAGGAAATATGATTAAAATCTTTTAATGAGATAGATAAATTCAGACTCTGAAATGTTAAGTTCTTTGCACCTAAGACTACTCAGCTCACATGTGATTAGAGCTGGGATTCCAACCTGGGCAGTGTGATCCCAGAAATCAGGTTCTCAATGACCCACGCAGTGAGGCAACGATGCATACTTTTCATATTTTTGGAGATCTAGAATACTTTCATCCATTCCAAGTAAATAATTTTAACAATGTCCATTTCAACAGGTAAGGTCAACGACCTCAAAACAAATCTTGCCCCAAAAGCAACTGAAAATACACATATATATTATAAGTAAAAAGATTACGCCTTTGTTCAAATAAACTGTGCAGAACAACTAAGCATATTATCTCATCTTAGGCTAGCAGGGTGTCGAATGGTAACCAGCAAAAGGCCCTTGCATACACGCCTAATGTACCTTTGACCACTCTTACTGCTGAGCCATATCATCCATATGGTCTGGCTATGAGGACCCAGCAGCTCAGAGCAGTACACCTGCTTTTAGAGTTTTATTTAGAATGGTCAAGTGTTAAGATACCAGAAGTATCACTAGGGAGCTACAGCAGATGAACTTTAGAGGCCCTTTCAGTTTTACGAAGTTCTGAGAAGAATAATTTTTAAATTACTGATTCCTACAATTTTAGTTCTAAATGTGAATATGAAAGAAATAATGTCAGGTGAACAAATGACTTTTTAGAGTCCTAGATACTGTCAGCTGACTACTAGGCTAATTAGAGTCCTGAATATCCTTAAACTATACAGATTAGTGTGAAGGAGTTCTAGCAAAGAGGACTAAGTATAGAAGGCTCAAGTAAAGCTTTAAATTTGAATCTATACCCCAATGAAAATGTGTACATATAAACACAGACATACATATATATAATAATGTAAACTATTAGCCTGAAGCAAAAAGCAAGCTTCACCATGATGAACACACATTTTCTTCTAAACTCTTACATAAACATTACAACAAATATAATGTGTTAATTTTGTTCCAAACTTTTTCTTTGGTTCCTCCTTAAATAGTGTAAGGCAAACAGGTCCTGAGATGTCTAAACAGCTACCACATCTAGAAAAAAATAAAGATTGCCAAATAATCTTTGTGGGAAAAAAAAAATCCCTTAAGCCCAGGAATTCTCTAAGGAAAATGGCAAAGAAAAAAAAAAAAGGGCCTATAGTCATTTCATTATCATTATCTCTCTTGAGCCATTTCCTTTGATGATATTAACAACAATGTAACCACCTTTTCATCTTTTCCAAATT
The DNA here is from genome assembly GCA_004024745.2 of Catagonus wagneri. Taxonomy (NCBI): domain Eukaryota; kingdom Metazoa; phylum Chordata; class Mammalia; order Artiodactyla; family Tayassuidae; genus Catagonus; species Catagonus wagneri. The sequence continues at coordinate 7,397,295 of PVHT020000174.1, forward strand.
TTACAGCAATCCTACAGATAAATGTGATACTATTCTATAGAACTTTTTGTTTGTTTGTTTTTTCTTTTTTAACCTACCATTTCCAGGAGCAAACAGAGGCCTGGAGAAGATAAAGCAACTTCTTCATGTTCTCACCTTTGGTAAATGGTAGTCAAAATTTGAAGCCAGGCATCTCTGATTGCAAAGCCCACACTCTCAGAGGTAGTAGAAGACTCAGGTAAAAATAAGCTGGTCTAGAATCCTGGCTCGGCGCCCACTCATTTTCTCTGCTTCCCCCTCTTTCTCTCCCTTCCTTTAAACCTTCCCCCTTCCTCAACATTTCTGCAAGAATGAAAATCCTTCCATTTTGCTATCCATACTTACGAACTTCTTACATGTCAAGATAAATATTAAATGTACATCTTCTCTGTTACCCAAATCCTCTTTAATTGGTAAGATTTAAGCATTCTTCCACCCACCTAATCATGAAAACCAAACACTTCAGGAAATTAGAAGTTGCTAAAATAATTTGATTGACTAGCTATGTTACATTGCACATACTATAAAAAACCTGTAAAGTGTTAAGTTATTTTGCCCATATTAAATACTGCTACAATAATTTATTACTATTAAAAATATTCTGAATACTTAATCTTAGCTATTATTCAAGGATAATCACTTAAGGTATACAGTTATACTTATGAAGTAATTTAAACATAATGTCTAGCTATAATTTCTCAAGGATTTGTTCTTTATTTAACTGACTATATCATTGTCATTTAAAGTTGTATTCTGGGAGTTCCCGTCGTGGCTCAGTGGTTAACGAATCCGACTAAGAACCATGAGGTTGTGGGTTCGATCCCTGGCCTTGCTCAATGGGTTAAGGATCCAGCATTGCCGTGAGCTGTGGTGTAGGTCGCAGATGCGGCTCGGATCCCGCGTTGCTGTGGCTGTGGCGAAGGCCGGCAGCTACAGCTCCCGTTAGACCCCTAGCCTGGGAACCTCCATATGCCACAAGTGTGGCTCTAGACCAAGGCAAAAAGACAGAAAAATAAAATAAAGTTGTATTTTGCTTTCAAAGACGAATATTTTAAACATTTTTTATGAAATTTTAAGTCCCACTATTTTCAAGAAAAGCACTTTTTCTGGTGTACGTAGAACCTATGGTCACTATGGTCCCTAAAGTTCCAAAAGTATGGCTGTCCCTTTTCTTTTTCCTTACTCCAGAAATAGAGTGTATCTATAGTTCAGTTTTTAAAAATAAAATCAAAATAACATCCTACCAGAAGCAGAAGTATCCTCATTGTCATGCTTCTCATGCCATTCCATAGTCCTATAATAGCTGAGCATAACCTCCCACAGTGCTTTGCACAGGTCAGCAAGGCATGGAATGTAGCTGTCTGGTGTGACATGCTGAAGAAAAGGAGAAAAGCCAACTTTCAAATTATCATGTTTAATCCAAAATTAATCAAAATAAAATGTTACAGTGTCAAACTCACACAAGAATTAGATAAGGAAATTTCCATTAACATATCTAAAATGAAAGTTCAATGGCAAGAAAATTTTGGCTGTGGCTTAGGCTAGCAGCTACAGCTCCAATTCGACCCTTAGCTTGAGAACTTCCATATGCCGTGGGTGCAGACCCTCCCCCCCCCAAAAAAAAACAGCAACTTACATGACTTGGTATACTTTTGTGTAAGCATGTCAACTCTCTGAAACTCAACTAGTAAGTAGTAAAATAAAGGAATTGTTAGGCTCTGGAGTCAGATAACCCAAGTAGAGTTTATGCCAAGAGCTGTAAGATTTTTCAATCTTATAAAATCTACTAATACCACTTGTCCTATTAATAGGTCTAAGACGAAAAATCAAATATTATCCCCAAAGATACTGAAAACTCCTTGATAAAATTCAACAGCCATTCCTAATAACTCGTGAGAATATAAAAATGGATAGATATTTCCCTAAGATAAGGAAACTTTAATGCATACCCACTGCTGTCAGGAAGAGACAAAGATGTACATCATCTACAATTTTTTTTTATTTTATTTTTTTACTATGGCTGCACCTAAGGCATATGGAAGTTCCTGGACTTGGGGCTGAACTGGAGCTGTAGCTGCAAGACAATGCCAATAGCCATAGCAATGCCGGATCTGAGCCATATTTGCAACCTACACCACAGCTCATGGCAATGCCAGATCCTTTAACGCACTGAGTGAGCCCAGAGAGATCAAACCTGTATCCTCATGGATACTAGATGGGTTCTTAATCTGCTGAGCCACAACAGGAACTCCTCTCCATTACTTTTTAACAATGTTCTTGAGGTACTAGGCAACACAATTAGACTAGGAAAAACAATAAACAAAAGAATAGGAAAAGAAGAAATAAAACTATTTCTATCTGCAAATGATGTAATACACCTAGAATATAAATCCTAGAGAATCAATGATAAACTCAACCAATAAAAGAATTCATCAAGGTAACAGGTTATAAAATTAATACACAAAAAAACAATTCTTATACACAAATAATAACTATTTAGAAGATACAATGAATGAGAAACCTCCACTTGTAACAAAAAACATAAAAAAGTTTTAGCAATAACAACAAAAAAGTGACCCACAACTCCATGAAGAAAACTGAAAGACATAAAAGTAGACTTGAACAAATGGAAAGACATCCCTTATTCTTGGTTAGGATGTCTCAACATCATCAAGATGTCGGTTCTCCCCTCATTTATGAATTTACTAAGGTATCAATAAAAAAAGCCCAGAAATAGATCCAGCCTCAAAAATACAGTATATGATAAAGATAACATCTCATATCACTTAGGTGAAAATAGTCTTCTTTTTCTTCAAGTGTTAGTAAAACTGGATAGTCAGTTGCATAGTCAAGACCAAATTAGTTAGTAAAACTGGATAGTCAAGACCAAATTAGACCCACTCCTCACACCATACAAAAGAACAAACTTCAAACAGGTATGAGATACAAATGTAAAAATAAAACTATTTTAGCACTAGAAGAAAACATGAGTTAATTCTTCTCTCACCTTGATATAAGAAAAGGCTTTCTAATTATGACTCAAAATTCAGAAGTAACAAAAGTAAAACCTGATAAATTTTACTACATAAAATTTTAAAAACGTGGCAAAAAAGTATTAGCAAATTCGAAGACAAATGACAAACTTGAAAAAAAGTCTTCACAATATATAACATAGTAAAAAAATAAATAAATAATCCCACATTTATAAAGAACTCTTAAAAGTTTGGGACAAAAGACCAAAAACCCTGGATAAAAATGGGGAGAACATACAAACACACTTAACAGACATATAAAGATAGCCCTTAAACATAGGAAAACATATCCAACTTCACTCATAAGAGAGAAAATATAAATTAAAACTACAATAAGAGACAAATTCTCATTCATCAGATTAGTGAAAACTTTAAAGCTGATCATTAACAAATATCATCTCCTTGACCAAACTCTAGCCAGGCTCCTTGAACCCTCTCCTTGATTAGGCCTCAATCTTGACCTATAAAGACTTGAACAAGACACTAATGTAGTTTTTAGAAGCTCAACGCCACAACCCTAAGATGACCCTAGCAACCCTTCAATTGCTTGTCTGACAAAATAATACACTGTTTTTAGCTAAAACCTGAAGAGAGGGCCCCTCTCTTCTGGTCTCTGAGGGAGAAGGTGAAGCCTAACTTCAATAAACCCCACTTAGCAAACCCAGATGGGTTTCACACTGACCAAGTACCCCTGTTTTTTTGTAATTTTCACTTCTCTGCCTCTCCTGAGTCCTTGCTCAAGCCCCTTCCAATTCCCTCATTCTCCCTTTAATATGCCCAGTGACCTCTGCACAAAGGGAAGCTGAGTTCAGTTTACATCTTTTTTCCCTACTACAAGTGTACTGTTGATTAAACTCTGTCCATACCACTTTAACGAGTTTCCAGCTTTGCTTATCTTTGACACCATATATACTCTCTTGGCAAGGATGTGAAAAAACAGGCACTCTCATACACTGCTGGTGGAAATGCAAAATGAAACAAGCCTAGGGAGGCAAACTTGGCATTGTTTAACAAAACTATATGTTTATTTCCCTTTGACCCAGCAATCCCACTTGTAGGAATTTATTCCAGAAGTATACTTTCAATGATGCGAAGATATATATGCACAAGGTTATATTCACTGAAGAATTATCTGTAATCACAAAATATTGGAAGCTATCTAAATATCTAAACATATGACAGTGGTTGAATAAACTATCTTCACACACAAAAAAAAGCACTATGCAACTGTGAAAAATGTAAGGAGACATATGGATTTAAAATTTTTTAATTTAAAAATGTCCCCTTTCATGAGATATATGTGTGTGTGTGTGTATGCGTGTATGTGAGAGAAAGAGAAACAGAAATTTTTCATCTTATATTATATGTGTGTGTGTGTCAGAAGAAATAAAAAAGAATTAATTCCTATATCTGCCTATCATCACAAAAATAAACAGAGTGAATATAAAAACAGTGAAGTTAGTTACTGATAAGAGGTGGCATGGGGGATACAATGGAAGGAATGCAGGAGCAGTCAAACTTCTCTGACTATACCAAACTGTCTGCAGGTACTTATCTGCAGAAAAATTAGAATGGCTATCCAGATTTACACATGGCTTGCAGAGATCAACACAAATATTTCTGCATACTTATGTCATAATTTGGAGTAACTTTTTATGGTGACTCCCATTATTTCCTTTTATAACTACTGCCTTGACAATGAACCAGTCTTGCTTTATTTCTTGGTTTTTTTTAATCACATCATTACAACTGACATAGCTCTCATACCACACAAACGCAATGAAAACTCACAATGATGCATGAGGTCAGGAAAATGCTAAAAGCAGAAGGAAAAAAAAACCTAGAAAAGTTCTGCAACTTATAATCATCATCAGAAAAAAAGTACTCTTCTACAAGTCCATTTTTTTAACATTCATAAACTCAACTTTGCATAAATTTGTTTATGCAATGTAAATAAATTTAATCTAATTATATCTTGACATTTCTGATAGACAAAAGGAAGGCGGTGTTACTCTTATTTTTCCCAAAGAAAATTTATAACTATAAAAATAACTGTTATAGTCCACCAATTTTTATTGTACCTGTCAGAGTTTAACATACCAGAAAATTGAAACTTGCAACTACTACCTTCTTTTCTCCACCCAACCACCATCTAGCTACATTACTTGCCTACCTATTCGAGGAAAAGGAGGTTCTTTACTACGTCACCACTTCACAATATGCTAAAATTTAATGGGCTTGAAGGAGATTATATACACAGAAATGCACATGTGAATTTTTCCTGCAAAAGTTGAAATTATTGGATGAAGTTATAGCAAGCTCTTTACCACCAAACTTAAGTGTAAATAATTCACAGATCTAGCTAGACCAATGCCCACGCCTAAATGTCTCCAAAAAGCACTGCAATTTTATTATCTTCGAATATGTTCATATATACAAACATAAGACTATGACACACTAAGCAAAATGATACTCACCTAAATTTATAATCTAAAACAGAAACAAATGTATAGTAGTTCCCATTGTGGCTCAGCAGTAATGAACCCAGCTTGTATCCATGAGGACGCAGGTTCAATCCCTGGCCCCGTTCAGTGGGTTAAGGATCTAGCATTGCTGTGAGCTGTGGTGCAGGTCACAGATGTGGCTCAGATCCCACATTGCTGTTGCTGTGATGAAGGCCAGCAGCTGCAGCTCCAATCTGACCCCGAACTTGGGACCTTCCATATGCCATGGGTGTGGCCCTAAAAAAAAATTAAAATAAAATCGAAACAAATGTATAGATTTATTGTACTAAGTACACAAGACAATAAGGGTTTAAGGAAAAAAAGGCAAAGTGGGATATATATATAAATATTGTTTGTAATAGATTTAAGCCCAATGTGTTGATCTCTGTACTTGAAGACTATGCTGGCAAAAAAGAGTCATTTCATTTTAAAATTAGACTCCAGAAACCACTTTCCATTATACTATGCAACCAACCAGTGTCAACTCTCATAAAAACAAATGCATCTCATGCTTTTAACACCTTATTACTAAAATAATTCACAACTAGTGCTCTTACTAAATTCCTAAAAATTGCCTCTAAATCTCAAATAGAGAAGCTTAGCACACAGACATGTGTGAACAATAACTATAACTAGAAAGATTCAAAGAAACCAATCAAATAAGCAAATAACTGTCTTTAAGTAATCAAAAAATAAAAGGCAGTTCAAAAAGAGAATCTAGGTTTCTGAATTAACAAAAACAAAAATATGATGATCCAAAATCTATGGGACGCAGCAAAAGTAGTTCTACAAGGGAAGTGTACAGCAATATAATCTTAACCCAGAAAACAAGAAAAACAAGAAAAACTAACAACCTAACGTTACACCTAAAGCAACTTGAGAAAGAAGAACGAAAAAAAACCAGTTAGTAGAAGGAAAGAAATCATAAACATCAGAGCAGAAATAAGTGGAATAGAGACTAAAAAAAAAAAACAAAAATATCAATGAAACTAAAAGCTAGTTCTTTGAAAAGATAAATAAAATTGACAAACGTTTCACCAGACTCATCAAGGAAAAAAGGCAGAGGGCCCAAATCAATAAAATTAGAAATGAAAAAGGAGACGTTACAATCAACACCACAGAAAAACAAAAGACCAAAAGAGACCACTGTAAGTACCTATATGACAATAAAAAGGACAACCTAGAAGAAATGGACAAATTCTTAGAAACGTACAACCTTCTAACACCAAACCTGGAAGAAATAGAAAACATGAACAAACCAATTACAAGTACTGAAACTGAATCTACGATTTAAAAAACTCCCAACAAACAAAAGTCCTAGAACAAATGGCTTCACAGGCAATTTCTATCAAATATTCAGAGAAGAGTTAATACTTATCCTTCTGAAACTACTTCAAAAAACTGGAGAGGAAGGAACACTTCCAAACTCATTCTATGAGGTCACCATCACCCTGATAGCAAAACCAAAGATATCATACACACAAAAAAAGAAAATTACAGGCCAGTATCACTGATGAACACAGATGCAAGAATCCTCAACAAAATACTAGCAAACCAAATTCAACAGTACGTTCAAAGGATCATACACCATGATTACGTGGGATTTATCCCAGGGATATAAGGATTTTTCAATATCCACAAATCAATGTGATACACACACTACATTAAGAAATGGAATAAAAACTATATGATTATCTCAATAAATGCAGAAAAAGCTTTTGATAAAATTCAGCATCCATTTATGATTAAAAACTCTCCAAAAAGTGGACAAAGGGGGAAAGTACCTCAACATAATAAATGGTTTTACCTTTTCGCCATTGAGTATGATGACACACAGCTAACATCACTGCTAACATCATACTCAACAGTGAAAAGGTAAAAGCATCTCCTCTAAGGTCATGAACAAGACATGGACGTTCACACTTGCCACTTTTATTCAACACAGTTTTGGAAGTCCTAGCCAGAGCACTCAGAGAAGAAAAACAAAAGGTATTCAAATCAGAAAAGAAAATGTAAAACCGTGACTGTGTGCAGATGACATGGTACTATACATAGAAAATCCTAGAGATGCTACCAGAAAACTACTAGAGCTCAGCAATAAATTCAGTAAAGTTGCAGGATACAAAATTAATACTCAGTTATTGTTGCATTTCTACACACTAACAATGAAAAGTCAGAAGAGAAATTAAGGAAAAGAATTCCAATTACGATTGCAGCAAAAAGAATAAAATACCTAGGAATAAACTTACCTAAGGAGGCAAGAGAGCTGTACTCCAAAAACTGTTAAGACGATGATGAAATAAAGCAAAAATGACATAAACAAATGGGAAGATATACCATGTTCTTGAATTATAAGAATCAATACTGTCAAAACGACTATACTACCTAAGGCAATCTACAGATTCAATGACATTCCTATCAAACTACCAAATAGCCAAACCAATCTTAAGAAGAACAGAGTTGGAGGAATCAAGCCCCCAGGCTTCAGACTATACTACAAAGCTACAGTCATCAAAACAATGTTGTAGTGGCACAAAAACAGAAATATATACAGGACAGAAAGCCAAGAAATAAACCCATGCACAAACCATTAATCTGTAACAAAGGAGGCAAAAATATACAATGGAGAAAAGACAGTCTCTTCAATAAATGGTGCTGGGTAAACTAGAGAGCTACATGTTAAAAAAAAAGTGAAATTAGAACTATCTCTAACACCATATACAAAAGTAAACTCAAAAATAGATTAAAAATCTAAATTTAAGATCAGACACTATAAAAATCCTAAAGGAAAACATAGAACACTCTTTAACATAAATCACAGCAATATCTTTTTGGGTCCATCACCTAGAGTAATTGACATAAAAATAAAAATAAACAAATGGGATATAACTCAATTTAAAACGTTTTGCACAGCAAAGGAAACCACAAACAAAACAAAAAAGTCAACCTACAGAATGGGAGAAAATATTTGCAAACAATACAAATGACAAGGGACTAATCTCTGAAACACACAAAGAGCTCATACAGCTCAATATCAAAAAAACAAACCCTCAAACCCATTAAAAAAAATGGCCAAAAGACCCATTCAGCTATTTCTCCAAAGAAGACATGTAGATGGCCAAAAGGCACATGAAAAGATGCTCAACATCACTATTAGAGAAATGCAAATGAAAACTACAATGAGGTATCACCTCACACCAGGCAGAATAGCCATTATCAAAAAGTCTACAAATACTAAATGCTGGAGAGGGTATGGAGAAAAAGGAACCCTCCTACACTGTTGGTGGGAAGGTAAATTGGTGTAGCCACTATGGAGAAATGTATGGAGGTTCCTTAAAATAAAAACAGAGCTCCTCTGTGATACTATAATCCCACTTTGGGGTATATAGCTGGAGAAAAATGTAATCCAAAAAGATAACATGCGGAGAGAGGCGGCAAGATGGCGGAGGAGTAAGAGGTCGCGCTCACCCTCTCCCACAAATACATCAAAAAACGCATCTAAATATAAAACAAGTTGGACAAATCATCATCTGAATGCTGATCAATTTAAACCTCCAAAAACTGCAAGAAACCCCTGAAATAACTGGGTAGAACAAGTGAAGAAAAAAAAAAAAAGGTGAGAGAGAAAGGCAATTAGGACCCTAACCAGCACTCCAGGGAGGGAGCTGTGAAAAAGAAAAGTTTCCTGGGAAGAAACCTAAACAACGATCAGCGGATCAACGACCATCGGAACTAGAGGGACATCAAAGCCTGAGAAAAACGCAGCAGCTGGATTGAGACAGGAAAATCGGGGTTAGAGACCTGAATACCGGCGCAGACACCACAGCCTGAGGCGCCGGGCGGTGCCTGGGAGCTGACACAGCTTCCCAAGGTCAGTCACTGGGAAAGGGCAGAGGTCGGTGGCCCCGGCGTTTGCGGGAATAGCGCAAGGAACAGCGATATTCTATGATTTGGTGAGAGCGAAACCAGGACTGAGGGAACCGAGGAAGTC
>PVHT020000174.1:7412998-7434324 GCA_004024745.2 Catagonus wagneri
CACAGGATCTTTTATACTGAAGTACTGTCAAGCCAGTAAAAGGTATGTGGGTAATAAATTTACTGAAGTGAAAAATTATTTAGAACATAGCAAGTGGGAAAATTATGTAATCTGTGTGCACCACATAATCCTACTTTAAAAAGCTACTTGCATATACTCACACTAAAAGAACCAGGTTTGCATGCAGAAATACCTTTATTTTTTTCTTTTGCTTACCTGTAATTTCCACAATCAATATGTATTAGTTGTATAATTTTAAAAATACATATTTTAAAAGCAAACATTACACTAAAACGAATGATTGCATAATTTGAGCAATTACTTATATAATCAATATTCTAACTCCATAAAGGCTGTGAGTGACATAAAAACATGTAAGCAGGCTTGTTTAAGAAATCAAAAAAACAGAAAAGGGATAAAGAGGCAGTTAATTCTTTAGAAACCCCAGAACAAGGTGGTTACTACACATGAACATAAATTTAGAAACCCCAGAACAAGGTGGTTACTACACATGAACATAAATTTATTTCTGAAATTCCAGTTTGTCATCATAGCTAGTCTATACATTCTCATACTGTCTGGTAAGAGAAAATGTATTAATTCTTCACAATAGAAAGTGTCCTGAGAATTTACGAACAGAAGTAAGTTTTTGATTCAACAGAAGAAACATGAAAATGAACTGTACCTTGCAACAGATATCTCACTAAATGTATTTTTGACCCTCAAAATGCCACTGAATTACAATTCTATATCAAGAGATATTTATAAAAATGAAAATTTTAAAACCTAGGAGAACAGAGCATTAGACTAGCCTGTAGCTGGTCTTTTACAATGTATGCATATGAAGAATCTATAAAAGTACATGGCACAGAGGAAGAACTCGATGCTGGCTTTCTTCCCCTCTCACTTACCTTAATCGAATTTGAAATTTCATTGAGTCAACACTGCACAAGTTAAAAGACAAAGAGCACAATCCAATATACTAAGGAAACATTTACCGAACACCTCCAATGTACCAGACTCTCAGAAGATACATACTGAAATGATTTCAAAAAGCTTTCTCTAAAAGAAACACTACATTTTCCCCCAAAGTATTATTACATTATGAAGCTCATTTCAAAAACAGAACTCAAAACTCATTAAGATCATTTGGAAATGAACAACTGAAAACTGGTTGGGAAAAATGCAGTCAGCTTAGACAGCTATATTACCATAAAATTAATCAATAATATCCTAATTAATATCTTGAAATAAGCTCCCCAGGAAACTCCATCAGCCTGCCAAAAAAAATGTTGTAAAATAAAACCTAAAAAACACAACATTTTCTTTAACTGATGCACACTTCGTAAACTTTCAAAATATCTACAGTTTCTCTACAAAGTTACTAAATAAAGAGCTTCCACTTAAGTGTCATCAGTCTCTCCAAAAATTGGTCTAAACCTGCAGGAGACATCAACGTAAATGAAATCACAAAAAGGTTTAACTTTTTAGTCTAATAAAATGACCACTATGTGTCTTTACATTGGCCCTTGCCAGAAATAAATGAGACTTAATTCTCATTTGAAATTTTTGCTTCTAAGTAGTAATCCTTTATTTGTGCTTCAAGATAATGCAAATACGCATTTTTTTAAAAGAGCCTAGGAGTTCCCGTTGTGGCTCAGTGGTTAACGAATCCGACTAGGAACCATGAGGTTGCGGGTTCGATCCCTGGCCTTGCTCAGTGGGTTAAGGATCCAGCGTTGCCGTGAGCTGTGGTGTAGGTTGCAGAGGCGGCTCGGATCCCGTGTTGCTGTGGCTGTGATGAAGGCCGGCACCTACAGCTCCCGTTAGACCCCTAGCCTGGGAACCTCCATATGCTGTGGATGCGGCCCTAGATAAGGCAGAAAGACAAAAATAAATAAATAAATAAATAAATAAATAAAGGAGCCTAAATCACCAATCTAAAAACTGTAAGTCAACATATTCAAGAAAAAACAGGAAAACAGACTGAAAGATAAACTATAAAAAGAAAAATGGTGCTCATAATTAACTTATTTAGAAAATACGGCTTACTAAAGAAAGAAAAATAATTTCATTGAATTGCAAAATGATTTCAAAAAGTTCAAAACCAACTAAACTTTTAAACTTAGAGCAATGGTGACAGGACACAACAGACAGTTCATAATGGGACAGTATGCTGCTGGCCTTATTATTCTCTGTTTACCACAGTAAATAAAAACAGAACACTAATTTTTCCCCAGGTTTCTTTGCAAAGGAATATCCAAAGAGAAAAAAAAAGAGTTCAATTTCTTTCTAGCCCATTTAGTAATAGACTGATAACCTTAGTGGTTTGACACTAAGAATAAGAACAAGCAGATGACTACCTCTTTTCATTTCTAATCTCTTTCCATTTAAAGGAAACAAAACAGTTCCCCGTTTATAGGAACTCTATCCCTCTCTCAACTCTGATCAGTGTACCATTTCACTTATTTCATTTTTTAAATGTTCTATTTAAACTTGCTAACTATTGCATTTGAAATGGATAAGCAATGAGATTCTGCTGTACAGCACAGGGAACTATATCTAGTCACTTGTTTTGGAACATGATGGAGGATAATGTGAGAGAAAGAATGTTACATATATAACACTGATATATATGTGACTGGGTCACTTTGCTGTATAGTAGAAAATTGACAGAACATTGTAAACTATAATAGAAAAAAATAAAAATCATTTAAAAAAATAAAATAAACTCTGTGATTAAGGACTTCCTTCAAAACATTGCTACTATAGAGAGAAAAAACAACTGCCTAAAATGCCTAGGCTTTTCCTTCTCATTTCCAAAATCTACCAGTCAACACCCCGTAAACACATCCTGAGGGTTCTGGTCGCTTCTTTCTTATCTGACACTCGTTGCCACGTATGCTCCTGCACTAGCATATCCTCAATAATTATTATCAGTTAATTTTAATCAGTGCAAAAGTGATTCCCAATTGCCATATAGTGAAAAATTAAGAACCATACATTCTAATACGTCTCCTTCACAAATCACCTCCCTTACTTGAGCTGTGCCAATATCACGCCCTTAATATGTGTTCTCACCAGGAAAATATACTTAAGTTTCCTTTCTTCAGCCTATTGGTTGAACTTCTAAGGGTTCCTCCTATTTTTCCTCTCCTAAGCTAACCACTTTCATTTATAGAACTCAGGTACTAAAAGCACACATCTTTTCTTCAAACTAAATAAATAAATCTAATGAGAGATAATTTCTTCCTAATCTCACCTGGTTTAAACAGGCCAAATATAACCCAATATTATAAAACAAATTAAAACTTTGACATCTAAGAGATGTTCACACATCTGTCTGCCTCTAAAGCACTGACTTAAATACTTCCAAGAGGCCTGAGGCAACTTCTAAACTTCCTTAATTTTTTATTGAGAATAGTGGAAAATAAAGTGGGCCACCTTAAAATGCACCATATTCCTCATCTCATTATTCAGCTCCCGAGTCTGTTCTTTCAACATTAAAGAACCTATCATACCTAATTCTATTAAATCATTCCTCAAAAGAAATTCTTGCACAAATGCATCGTTAACATTTGCTACTATTCTCACCACTTCAAACCAAAACTATTTCACAAGTTTAGCACAATCTGAATATAAACCAGAAATGTACAACTATGTTAGATGAGTTAACAACATATATGCCTGCTGTTCTTTGTACGTATGTGGGAGTGTTTTCTATGGCTAAGCTCGAATGTGTCACTAAATCATGTTTCCTTAATTATATATACCCCACCTACTAGCACACGTATATGGATAACTTCATAAGTACCAGATGTTTCTTGGGAGTAATTTTAACAAGGATTTACTCAAGATGAAATCAACTAAGATAAGACCTTTGTTATCTGATAATTTAAATATACACAGTTAACTTCAAAAGGTTATTTTACAGTCTTTTAAAAGAATTTTTTTTTAAAAAGCTGTGGCAAACATCTTAAGAACAAATTTTTGTTCATAAAAATGTATAAGCCAGGTACAACTTTCAGTTCTCTTTTATGTAAAAGCACAGAGGACTTTCTCAAGAAGCATGAGCAAAAACGTGTCTGACTTTTAATAGCATATAAAAGTTTAATGGTAACAAAATACACTACAGGCATACACACACACACACCAGATTTAATCAAAGTGAAAAAGATGGAAGAAAAAGCCTAATTTGTTTAAAATATTTATTTTAAATTGTTATTTTCTGCTTTAATGGAAAAATCACTAGCTTTAATGGAAAAATCACTAACTTGTAATCAATTGCTTCATCATTTAAATTATCTATTATGACAGCATCCTCTATTAGTGAGAGCAACATTCAGAATCAAAAAATAAAATTGTTCGGATATTTAATTTTAAAATGTACACTATCAACCAGAAAATATATGAATAAGAAAATAAACAATAAATTTCGAAATCATGAAACTTCTCAAACAACGGTTGTTCTTAAGACTGGATATTTAAAATGTAATTATGCAACTATATCACACAGATAATCATAAAATTTGTGAAACAGTCCTCATGATTTATGAAGAGACATATATATTTTTTTTCTTTTTAGGGCCGCACCATGGTATATGGAGGTTCCAGGCTATGGGTCGAATCAGAGCTGTAGCCTCTGGCCTACACCACAGCCACAGAATCCCAGCTGCATCTGCGACCTAAACCACAGCTTACGGCAATGCCGGATCCTTAACCCACTGAGCAGGGCGGGACCAAGAATCAAAGTACATCCTCATGGATGCTAGTTAGAAATTCATTTCCACTGAGCCATGTCGGGAACTCTGAAGAGATTTTTTTAGCTATATTAATCATCCCTTGTCATAATTAACTTACTCCTTACTCTAGCAACATAATCACATCCTTCTGGAATATTTGTTGGAGCTCAAGTAAGAGTATTTCTCCAGTTTCCAATGGAGATATAAGCTGCACTTCTGACAAACTCACTGAAGAATGAACATTAACTTAATTTCACATTAACTCCTGGACATAATTATAGCAGAGAATAGCTATCTACTTCTTAGAACTTTTTTTTTTTTTAACTGAAAATAGAGAACACTCAAAGTCTCCAGAGAGAGACAGTAGACATTCTTGGGCTACAACTGAAGAGACCAAGGTCAACTATAACCTCCATATTGCCAAATTAAGTGGTCAGTTCTATGGTATCACCTTATTCGGACTCTCTAGAAGCATCTGATGTAAGCATGAAGTTGATTCTCCTGGAAACACTTCTGTAAGTGATGTTGTGACAGTACTATTTCCTAAATATCCTCCTCCCCAGCCAGCTGCCCTTTCTACCAGTCCCTCCTCCCCTGCCCAAGCCCTGATTATCAGAAGGCCCACCCAAGGGGGTCTTCTTTACTACATCCTTTTTCCCCCAATCTTCTTAGCCAGTACCGCGGCTTAAAATACAACTGAGTGCTGATGATCCCTACATCTATAACTTCATTTCCGATCTCCTTGGGTTCTTAATATTTGCTTATTATTTATTTTTTATTTATCTTTTTAGGCCCACACCCTCGGCATGGGAAGTTCCCAGGCCAGGCATCAAATCAGAGCTGTAGCCAAAAGCCTCCACCACAGCCATAGCAACGTGGATCCGAGCCGCGTATGTGACCTACACCACAACTCACGGCAACACTGGATCCTTAACCCACTAAGCAAGGCCAGGGATTGAACCCGCACCTTCACAGATGCGTTTGTTACCCCTGATCCACAAGAGGAACACTTCCGTAGGTTTTTTTATCCAAGTGCCTCCTCGACAAGTTAACCTGAATATTCATAGGTATCAAACAGAATTCATGTTTTTTTCCACTGCAGAAAAGGTTTCCTTGTAAAAGCAAATAACACCACTGCTCTATTTTCCTCACATTCTGCATCAATTCGTCAGCAAGAACAATTCTAAAACAGAACCCTACTCAGTTCAATTCCCACCTGCAGATTATGTTACCTATAAATCCACGTTTAAGAATGAAAAAGAAAAATTGGTTACAGATGCTGACAGAAACAGCATTTATACACTCAAAAAGACTGACTGAAAGTATGTATGGAAAATCAGCAAAGATGATTGCTTAAAAGCACCCCTGACGCTATCGTGGAAGAGATTAAGAGCCTGAGACAGAAGGATAAAAGAAGCTATAAGAGGGTAGATAGAGAGTCCATTTAGAAGCAGCTGCACTCCACAAAATCTGTACCAGCTCTTTCAACTTTACCACTTGTGTGACTGAATCTTTCAGTTTCTCTGAGGAAAAGAATAATGTGGGAGAAAAGAACTTTAGGCAAACATACTTGTTTTTACTTTAGCTGTATCTTCAAATAGTGTGTGCCAAGAAAATGGAATATGAATTCAAACACTAAAAGAGATTCATATGAACAGTAATTAAGTTATGACATACTGTACAGAGGTCCTTGTATTGCAGCTTTTGGAATTTTGTATCTGTGTTTCCCGCACATAGTTCCACATAACCAAGAACAACTTGAAACACGGTATTATGAATGGCTTGGGTGAAGTGCATATGAAGTTGATCCATTGCTGTCTATGGGAAGAAAAAAAATACAACATAACCTCGTATTATTAAAATAAATAAATCTCAACAGATTTGAAAAGCACAGGAAAAAATATTTGCCGATTTAACTATAGCACAAAGATCACTGTTATTCACAGAATCATAATGGAAACAGTGATATTTGCAAATAACCTTTCAAATAACCACAATATCACAGTACTAAAGATAAATCTGCACCCTGAACACTGCTCTGCTGCCACGTTGTTGATGGGTATTAATGATTGGTACCCATCCTGCCCTTTCTCAACCACGTCATGCATATTCACATCTCTGGATCACCTCTGCCATCTTTCTTTCACATCGTCCAGGATTCTCAATGGTCACCTTCTCAGAGAAGTCCTTTCTGACTATATAAATCAGCACTTTCCATCACTCTAGCCACTTACGCTGATTTATTTATTTATTTTTGTCTTTTTAGGTCTGCACCCTCGGCATATCGAAGTTCACAGGTGAGGGGTCTAATCAGAGCTGCAGCTGCCAGTCTACACCACAGTCACAGCATGCAGGATCTGAGCTGCATCTGTGACCTACACCATAGCTCATAGCAATGCTGGATCCCTGACCCACTGAGTCCGCATCTTCATGGGTACTAGTTGGATTCATTTCCACTGTGCCACAATGGGAATTCCAGATTTATTTCTTTAATGTTGATCTCCCTCGCTAGAAGGTAAGATACATGAGGCCCTATATCCAGGTACCCAGAACAATGAACACAGTAGGTACCAATAAATATTTAGTGAGTGAAAGAATTCCTCTAATGGGAGAAATTAGAAGTTACAGTCACATTTTTAAAGGTCTTTAAACATGTCCCTCAAAATACCAAGGGTCTTCTTTTTGTATTTTTCCCTAGGTATAGCTTAATACACATAAAAATTAAAAGTACAGTAAAAAAAACATTTCTTTATTCATATTATAAAATGTAAGTGGAGTTTAAATGATTTGGTCGAGTCTTCAATTTCCTTCTAAGACAAGAGATCATTTAAGCAAAGAAAAACATTTACACCTATCATGTTTGGATATTCCGTAGATAAATGTATAATCCCATATATGCAAAAGGTATAATTAACTTTCAAACTATGGCCTCTGCTTCAAGTTTTTCAAGGACGCCCTTGGGCAGTAAGAGTATGTTAAGAAATGCATCACGGGAGTAGTGAGGACATCCTGGGGATAAAAGAATCCTCTGAAAAATCTGATAACTGCAACGGATCTGTTTTATAAGAAATGTACATAATGCACAAAAGTTCACATACCACTTTGAGGGAGTCATGCTGGCCCAGCTGGGAACCATGAGGCTCCAAAGTTAGAAGTTCTCATTCAGGACTAAGAGCTGAAGTAAAAGAGACCTCGATCCTCTCCCACTGATTATCTTACACTTTTTAAAAAACCTACAGAGTTCCCTGCTGTGGCACAATGGGTTAAGAATCTAACTGCAGTGGCTCTGGTTGCTGTGGAGGTATGGATTCAATCCCCAGCCCAGCACAGTAGGGTGCAACTGTGGCTCAGATTCAATTCCTGGCCCGGGAACTTCCATATACCACAGGTGCAGCCATTAAAAAACAACAACAACAACAACAAAAACCAAAATAAAAATGGTGAAAATATTATACTTGAAAAACACTTCATAGTTCAAAATAAATTTCTATAATGTTTTAATCATACTACACACACTTTGAGCCTATGTGAACAATTGTGTTACTATTGTTAATATAACATAAAAATTTACTTTGTTAAATGAAACTTTTTCAGCACACTCCATTAATAATATTCAATATTAAGCAATCATGAAAATCAAATTACCAGTGAAGAGCAAAGAAAACATCCTTTTAGGAGTTCCCATCGTGGCTCAGCAGAAATCAATCTGACTAGTATCCATGAGGACGCAGGTTGGATCCTGGCCTCACTCAGTGAGTTAAGGATCTGGCGTTGCTGGGGCTGTAGTGCAGACTGGCAGCTACAGCTCTGATTCGACCCCTAGCCTGGGAAACTCCATATGCGATGGGTTTGGCCCTAAAAAAAGACAAAAAAAGAAAACATCCTTTTAAAACTAACCTGTGTTTTTCCAAGAAGTCGATAAGCTTGTTGAACCTTGGTATAATGGTTAATGTCAAAATTCTTGCAGATTTTAGACAGAGCAACATCCAACTGTTCCTGCGTAATTGAAAGAGGATGCAGGAGGTGGTTAAGGAATGCTTTCAAGGTAATAAAATTAAGACTATTTTTTTTATACTCAATTTTTTTATTAAAGCATGGCTAAATTAAAATGTGCCAATTTCTGCTGTACAGCATAGTGACCCAGTCATACATATATATACACATTCTTTTTCTCATACTATCTTCCATCATGTTCTATACTAAGAAATTGGATATAGTTTCCTGTGCTGTAGGATAGGACCTCATTGCTTATCCATTCTAAATGTAATTAAGACTAATTTCTTACTTTTAATTAATATCTAAACACACTTACTGCCATACAGGATTTAATAGTAAAAAAAAATTTAAGTAAAAATGTAAATAAGTAAATTACAAGTCTTATTACCAACAATATTCAAGTTTATTAAGATGTTATATAATATGTGAGTTTAAAAAAATGCCTAGTGTTTCAAGGGACACAAAATAATTGCAATAGTCTCTAAAAAATTTTTAGTTTTTATTTTCACCTAACTATGGTTCCTCAAGCATCTGCTAAAATCTTACATGAACTTATATGAACTGAGTTTGTAGGACTACTGAAAAATAATGTATAACAATCAATCTATAATCCCTGAAAAGTAATTCTCAACAAAACTCATTGACTTTAAAAGTACACACCTCAAGGTACTGCCCTTTTATATCTAAATGTACCAACTTTGCTTATGTCTTTCTATTTCAATGATTTCATTTTCAAATAATAATTTTCTATATAAGCACAGAATAATACTGCATATTAAGAATGAAGAAAACTGACCTTTCAAAAGAAAGTCCTCATTAAAATATTCAGGTGATTATTTACTGAAGGTTTCAAAGCAGCTCTATTTAAGTTTATCAAATAAACAAACTGTCATTCTCACAATTAGGAAATAATTGCATTTATGAGCAAAAACTACTTTCCCAAAAGGTCATTTGAAAGTCCGACCTCAACTTTTTGCTTTTTGGTCATGCCACTGCAGCATGTAGAAGTTCCCAGACCAGGTAAAGAACCCATGCCATGGCAGTGACTGGAGCCACTGCAGTAACAAGGCTGGATCCTTAACTTGCTCTACCAAAGAACTCCCAGCCTCAACTTTTGTTAAATGCTCTCATCAGGAAAACAATAAAACACCAGAAGAAATCAAATAATTCTTTTTTTTTTTTTGTCTTTTTAGGGCCATGCCCATGGCATATGGAAGTTCCCAGGTTAGGGGTCCTATCGGAGCTGCAGCTACCAGCCTATGCCACAGCCATGGCAAGGCCAGATCCAAGCCGTGTCTATGACATTGCAGCTCACAGCAACGCCAAATCCTTAATCCACAGAGAGAGGCCAAGGATCAAACCCACATCCTCATGGATTCTAGTTGGGCTCATTACTGCTGAGCCACAATGGGAACTCCAGAATCAAATAATTCTTTTTAAATTTATTTAAATGAACACTCTGCTTTTGTAACAATTGCTGAGGAAAGAGAAGAACTCTGAATAAATGTAGGAGGGAAATCAAAACTTTATGCTCACAATGACATCTTTTCCTTTCTAGTTTTCATATTTTTGATGAATTGTATAAGATATTACTATAAAGTTTAGGAATTCAGGAGGGTTATCATCAGCCAATAATTACTCTTATATAAACAAACTCACTAAGCTAAAAAGAAGTAGTTGGTAATCAAAAAATAATTAAGATGTGGTATTTTGGCTATAATTTACATGAGAACAGACCTGTGACTAACAGTTTAGGGATCTTTCTGAATATGGTAATATTTTCAAATACCTCTTTAATAATTCCAAAATTATTATTGAGAGTACAAATTAACATTTACTTGACCATGCACAGATATTCCAAAGGAGAAACAAAAAAATGTAGTAATCTAGAAACACTGGTAAGGATGTGGAAGTCAAAACATAAGATGCATTTATGCTATTCAAAATCTTCTGGAAAGAAAAACTCTTACAATATAATCCTTCTTACCTCAATCTGTTCTAAAGTATCTTGCAGCTTTGAATTCAGTTCACTATCAAATAAAACAGAGAATTACGTGTGTCAATCTTTAAAACAGAAAAACCAAGTACTAAATAAATACACACTAGTTCAATACATACTTAAAAAACCAATAGTATGAGCAGTAAGTTGAGCCACTGACTCTACAGACAGTGCAATAAGGAAAGAAAAATAAATAAAAGGAAGAAATAAAAGTCATCACTAGCAGCAATAGGATCATACGGGTAGAAAATCTAAGAATTAAACAGTCATAGCAAGTTTTAAAGATAGTAAGTATAGTATAGATGAAAAGTAAAATGTCAAAAATAAAATTTAAATGTCTATATATTAGGAACAAAAAATGAGACAATGAATTTTTTTAAAATACAATTTTCAAATACCTGGAAATACATCTAACAAAAACATGTAATACAAAACAGAGCTAAAATAAAAAAGGACTCATACGGAGTAAAACGTTCAACATAGCTGGTATCAGTTCTCACCTAGAATAACTGAAATTCTAATCGAAATCCTGGCAGGCTTTTTACTAAAAAACTGACAAGCTGCTTTGAAAATTTTTGCTAAAATTAATTTAGCAAGGGCTAAGACTGGTCAAGAATATCCTGAAGAACAATGTTGTATGTAGAACGTATACTAAAATAGGTTAAAGCTTATTATAAAGTTACAGCAATTAAACAACGTGGTACCAAAACAGAATACATAAACAGATCAACAGAACAGAATAAAAACAATGGGTAGGAGTTCCCACTGTGGCTCAATCAGTTAAGAACCTGATTAATATTCATAAGGATATGGGTTCAATCCCTGGCTTCACTAAGTGGGGTAACCATCCCGCGCTGCCAAGAGCTGCAGTGTAGGTTGCAGATGTTGCTCACATCTGGCAAGGCTGTGGCACAGGCCTGCAGCTGCAGCTCCGATTCAACCCCTAGCCCAGGAACTTCCATATGCCCCGGGTGTGGCCTTAAAAAGGAAAAAAAAAAAAAAAAACTCAGAAAGAGTAAAAGCCTTGAACATATATTTGACAAAGGAAATATCCAACTGGCCAATAAAGATATAAACATTCACTCCACAGGGCATTCAGGAAATGAAAACTAAAACTACAATAAGATACTATAACAAATGACTGGAAAGGCTAAAAACATCCATCCACAAATGTTGGCAAGGATGTAGAACAAAAGGAACACCCAATTCAATACTAGTGGAAGGGGAAACTGACACTAGCTCTTCGGAAACTATTGACACCTCCTGAAACTCAACACACACTTACTCTATGTTCCAGTAGTCCTGGTTATGGTCAGAGGAGCATACACAATTCTTACAATATTACTTGAAACAGCCAAAAACTTGAAGCAACCCAATTATCTATGCCCAATTAAATGTATAAACAAAGAATGATATATTTATTATGTAAAATACTATAGCAATGAAAATGTGTCACCTGAATGTCAAAAACATAATTTTAGATGAAAGAAGTCGGTTTTAAAGTACCGACTGTATGATTCCATTTACATGATGTTCAAAATAGGTAAAACTGACAGGGACAGAAGCCAAAACAGTTGTTCCCTTGGGAGAATAATGACTTGAATGGGGCATGAAGGAAGTTTCTGGGGTACTAGAAATGTTCTAGATCTATTTCTATTTCTATTTCGGAGAGGTAACTACACAATTATGTTCACTTTGTAAAAGCACAGTGAGTTATACACTTGGGATATGTGATTGAATCTGATTTTTTGCTCCTTTCTCTCTAGGTCAGTTTTTTAAATATGATATTATTTGAATTATGATATCCCATTACTAAAAAAGGATCTATGATATTTAACAAAATAAATACAGTTATAAAGAAAACATTTTAACAAAAAAGATTAAGGTAAAATAAAATAGTAAGAACAACTTAAAGATGTAGTTTAATATACTAAAATTATAAAGGTTTTACAACTGCCATCTGATTATAAGGGTGACTCTCAAAGTCCTAGGAGCCAAAACAAAGAGAAGGCCACAGTATTCAATTCAGTGTCCAGAATGTCAAAACAAACCAGTAATTCAAGAGAAAAAACAAAAAGACAAAAATCACCTTTTCTAGCATTAAGTTCAGAGAGAAAATTTTGCAGTCGTGATAAAGAGAACAACAATATTTCATCTCCCAAGGCACAACACCCTTGACAAAAGTCTTACAGAATATACAATAGGGATTCACGGATTCTTTGTATTTGCTTCTTATAGAGCTTTTTAATGCAAACTGAGGAGATAACACCAAAGTGACGGGATATATAGAAAGATATAAATATATACAAATGCAAAGCAATTTCTCAGAAAAGATCAATAACAACACAAGTATCCAGTTTTTGATAGTCTCAAAAATAAACATCCAAACATGTATAGGAATGATACCATTTTCTACAAATATTATTTATTATAAGTATGCTTGCAATTAAGGTTGAGAATTGAAGATCACATTCTCTAATAAAAACTGAAAGTATACAAATCTGTATCATTTGACAATCATCAGTGTAGAATTAACACTTGATTTTAAAAATTATAGCATCTCTTGCCATATGAAATCTCTTATAACTGGAGTCTAGTATACTGCACAGATGAACCTCTCAAAAGAAAAGAAAAGCAAGAACTTGGGGAACAGACTTGTGGTTGCCAGGAGGATCGGGGAGGGAGTGGGAGGGAATGGGGTTAACTAGTGCTTTGGTGATGGAAAAGCAAGGAGATTCAGCTGTACAGTATAGGAAACTATATCTAATCACATGTGACAAATCCATAGATGTACATGTAACCGGGTCACCACGCGATGCAGTTGGAAAATTTAACAGAAATCTGTAAACCAGCTATAACGCAAAAATAAAAATAAATAAAATATTTTACCCTAAAAAAAATAAATAAAAATTATAGCATCTCTAACCAGGATTTATGCCTGAAAAATAATCACAGACATAAACATATAGGTTAAGGAAATATTTGTAAGCAGCAGTGAGATTCTCCTTTAAAAAAATCATTCTGATATAGTCTCTGTCTGAAAAAAAAGAATAAATGAAAAAAAAATAGGAATGAGAGTTAAAGGCCCCAAAATAATATCCCCAGAAGGACAGCTATGATAGTGCCTTAGCATTTAGAAAGATTTAAATAATTCCTCATCCCACCCAATTAAAAAAAAAGTCAATATCTAATTCCCAGAGTTGTTCCTTCTCCCATGTTCTCTCTCTTTTGCTTCATATCACCACCCATTCAACCCTAGGTGGAAATTTCAAAGTCATCTTTAATTCTTCCCTCTCTGCATTTAAAACTGGTAATCAGATCCTGATGATTCTACCATTTCACATGTTTCTCCTTTCTCAATTTTGTGTCCTAATTCAAGCATTATCACTTAATAACCTACTAATGAATCTCTGCAGACAACACACACATCTGACCCTTCGATTCATCCATCCATTTATTAGATAAACACAATCAACCTACTGCATACTAAACATTGCACAAAATCCTCCAAAAAGCTTTCAGGGATAGCTCCAAGCAGGGATCTAACTTCAGATTGGATTTGGTCAATATTCTGTTTCCTTTGGCAGACACAGCATTTTCAAATAGTTTGTCTGTGCAAAGTTTACAATCCTGTGAACCTGAACATTTCTAGCAGCATCATATATACGTTTCCTGCCTGGTCCCTAAAGACATCTGTGTTTGAAGCTCCTAAGTAAAGCAGAAATAAAAATCACATTAATTCACTGCTTTAAAGTCTTTGGTGGCTCCCCATTAAGCCAAGGATAAAACCCCAAATTAGCAAGGCACAGAAGACTCTCAACAACTGACATGAAAAAAGAGCTTCCTATTCACTTTTCTGTGCCTCTCTAGTTGACCTTTGAACCATAAGAATTTGAACAGTGCTGGTCAATTTATAAGCGGATTTTTTTCCAATAGTAAATACTACAGCACTACATGTTCCTCAGTTGCTTGAATCTTCAGATGCAGAACTGCAAATACAGAGGACTGACTAAGTTTAGACATGATTTTCAACTGAGCCAAGGGTTAGCACCCCTAACCTTTAGGGGTTCAAGGGTCAACTGCATTGCAGTCCTATGGACTATGTGCAATTCCCCAAACAAACCCCAGGCTTTTTCACCCTTCGTTCTTACATATAATGTTCATCATAAATAGAAAGTACATTTTCCTCTTCTCATTCCCAAGTGTCTAGCTATCTTTTCAGGCCCAGTCCAAATAACTTTTCTGCAAAGTCTTCCTTTGCTGACTGTTCCCTTAAGTTTCACAATACTGTTTATAATACCTTAAATTCCAGTAAGAACATCTGCGACTATCTTCCTAAGCAGACTGTGGCTTATTCCCCAGTGACTCCCCAGGACTAACTAAACAAACTGCCTGACGCAGAGCAGGTAATAAATAATCTGCTGTGTCAAATTTGCAAATCAAAGAAAAATGGCACACTTTTACCATTATTCCTTTAGCCCCCACTTTCTACTTAAGTTTAAAAGAACCATAGAGAGAGGAAAAAGAAAGAGGAGAGTGTTTTACAAGAAAAAAGAACCAGGCTAGACTGTGGGAAGAGATAAGCAGAGCTGCAGCTGGCACTCCTCTATCACATGAGCCTCAGAAGTTCATGAAAGTCTAAAGCCAGAGACACAGCTATGGAGAGGCAAGAACACCTGCAATAACAATTATCAGGACTGGTAAACATACTCTTTCAGGGACTATTTTGAGTTTGGAGGAAAAAAAAGGAATATATCTAAACTAATTCATAGGTGAGAGTAACGATTTCTTCAGCTTCTCTATTGAAAAATATGGGCTTTAGAATATATTTATAATGTTACCATAAATCTAGGTGTTTTATTGCTTCTATTATTTATGGTTAAAATGACTTTACAGCCTACATATTAAGATTCATGTAAACACAGTTAAGTAAATAGTACGCAAAAAATTTTAAATATTTTGGTTTTATTAAAAATTTGCTTTCAAAATCTACAACTGTACTTACTACTCATTAAAAATACATATATAGAAGTTTCCATCATGGCTCAGCAGTTAACGAATCCATGAGGACGTGGGTTTGATCCCTGACCTATCTCGCTGGGTTAAGGATCCAACGTTGCTGTGAGCTGTGATGTAGGCTACAGACGCAGCTCAGATGCTGTGTGGCTGTGGCATAGGCCAGCAGTTACAGCTCCGATTTAACCCCTAGCCTGGGAAATCTCCATACGTGGCAGGTGTGGCCCTAAAAAGCAAAAAAAAATACATTCATAAAAATATGATTTAAGGAGTGGATACTTTGAATGCACAGCCTTTAAAGAAACCCTTAGCCGTCATTTAGAAACATAAATTCCAGTTATCCAGTCAAATAATCAAAGAATGAAAAAGGGTCTATTCAAAAATATTTGGATAAATAAAAGCTACATTATGGTAAAAAAATTACTAGTCGTAAGATAAAAGACTAAAAGCTATTAAAGGCTATTTGCAATTGAATGGGATGAATCAAACAATTTGGGGGGCATTTTTATAATCACTACAGAAAATATTAGGTAACAGATCCATAAATAAAAAGTTCTCTTTTCTTTTTTTTTGGTCTTTCTTTCTATGGCCACACCCGCGGCATATGGTTCCCAGGCTAGGGACCTAAACGGGGCTGTAGCCACCAGCCTACACCACTGCCACAGCAACACGGGATCCGAGCTGCATCTGTGACCTACACCACAGCTCACGGCAACGCCAGATCTTTAACCCACTGAGCAAGGACAGGGATCGAACCTGCAACCTCATCGTTCCTAGACAGATTTGTTTCCGCTGCACCACGACAGGAACTCCAAGAGTTTTCTTTTAAATAGCTGATCTAGGGCATAAACACTCACAAAATGTATTCTAGAAGTTGTATATAAATCAAAATTTTGTACTAATTTGACTGTACTGAAAGACAAGATGTATGGAGGTAAATTAGCGTTTTATTCATCTTTCCCTGGTTTGTTACTAAGCCACATGACTTAAAACAATTCTCTTTTATTAACTCTGGGCATCAGCTTCCCATACAAAAGTGGGCTGAATCTACAGCATTGCTTCCAACTCAAAGTTTCAAGATTCTGTTATATTCCAAACACCCATTACCCAATTCCACACCTTTGCATATGATTCAGTAGAGTGCTAAAACTTCTAGAACATACTTCAGTAAACTTTATTCTTCCAAGTTTATACTGTATATCCAGGGCCCCTGGAAACTCCAGTCTGTTTAGATCAGAGGTCTACTCCAGCAATTTGGGATCTACTCACCACTGCAGAGTTTATCCACTGACCTCAGAGAAAACATGAAGCAGACACTTCAAACACTTTGAAGCTAAACAAACAACCCTGAGGTACCAAGAAGCATCCATGTGATCCATCAAGCCATGAGCAAACTATAAAAGAACTCCTAAGATCACTCTGGATCTACCCAGATCTCTGACTACACTCTTTTCAGAAATCGCTTACCTAAAGCAGAACACAATTATTTGCCAGAGAGAAAGCTCAGAGTCCATTACTGAGGATTCTAAAAACGTTCAAAACATCTCCAAATGTTCTGAATTGTAACCTCACAGCAGAGACCAGGCTCAGGAGCCAAATCTAGGCAAGAAGTTATGTTTCTAAATAAAGTTGTATTGAAACACGGCCATATGCATTTGTTCACATTTTGTCTAAGGTGTCTTTCAATCCTCAAGGGAAGAGCCGAATAGCTGCAACTGAGACCTCACGGCCTGCAAAACTTAAAATATATAATCTAGCCCTTTAAAGACAAAGACCCTCTAACAACCCCGTGCTAGGGTTCAGCAGAAGACTTTCAGTTGGTCAGTGGATCAAAGTTAAAACCAGAAAATTTATGTGTGTGTGTTTACATGTGTGCTGAATATTTAAATTAAAACTGTATAAATGTACTTCATTACCCATTTCTCATTTAGAGCCAAGGTCTTGTCTTTTCATTTGACTGGAGTTTTAACTTCTTAGTCACATATGAGCCAAATCACAACTAAACTGCCTGTAACTTCATGTTTCAGTTTCTCAAAAGGGAAGCAGGAACCTAAAAATAAATGCAAAACTGGAGTTCCCATCATGGTGCAGCAGAAAGGAATCCAACTAGTATCCATGAGGACACAGGTTCAATACTTAGCCTCACTCAGTGGGTTAAGGATATGGCATTGTTGTGAGCTATGACATAGGCTACATAGCCAGCTCGAATCCCACATTGTTGTGGTTGTGGTGTAGGCTGGCAGCTGTAGCTATGATTTGACCCCTAGCCTGGGAACTTCCATATGCCTTGGGGGCAGCCCTAAAAAAGCAAAAAAAACAAAAACAAAAAAAAAACAAACAAAAATAAAATGCCAAGCAATCTGAATGTCAAATGACATTGCTACCTTATAGCCCACAAGTCTGATGAGCTGTTTCACATACAAAAAAAAAAAAATGAAAAGGAAATTTACTGGCGTTTATTTTTAACGAATGTTCTGGTTTTCCAATGCATCCAATACTTTCAAAAACTTATTTCAGTTCGGTATTTGAATCTGTGGCATGGCAAGTTCATGAAGTGCAGAATGGAGCTGGGCATCGTCTGGAGCCCCAAACCCTGTGGTGATATTCCCATTTTACAGATGGGAAAACTGAAGCTCAAAACAGAGATTCGATTAAGATGGCGTAATAGAAGGACTGGAGCTCAACTTCTCTCATAAAAACAACAAATTACAACCAAATGCCGAGCAACCTTCAACCAAATGGACAGGAAACTTTCAAAAAGATTTTCTACTCCAAAAGACAAAGAGGAGACCACATCAAGAGGTAGGAGTGGCAATTACGCAACAGAAGCAACCCCATACCTCCCTGGGAAGACCCACAGACTGGAAAGTAACTGTATCACACAGACTCACCTACACGACTGAGAGTTCTGACCCCCACCTCAAATCCACACGTCTGGGGATCTGGCATAGGGAAAAAGAGTCCCCGGAGCATGTGGCATTGAAGGCCAGCAGGGCTTGTGTGCAGGAGCTCCACAGGACTGGGGAAAAGAGGAGACCCCATTCTTGAAAGGCGCACAGACTTTCACGTGCACTGGGTCCCTGGGCAAAACAAAGTCTCCATAGGAATCCAGGTGGAACCTGACTGCAATTCTTGGAGGACCTCTTGGGAAAACAGGGGTGACTGTGGCTTGTAGTGGAGTAAGGGCATTGGAGGTGAAGCTGTCGGGGATATTCATCAGCCTGCATTTCTCTGAAGGTAGCCATTTTTGGGAAAATCTGGATCCTCCCATCAGTGCTGAGAAGCCCCAGGCAAAACAATAATACAGGCGGGATCACCACACCACCCATCAATAAACAGGCTGCCTAAAGATGCTCAGGCACACAGCCAGCCTCTAATCTCACCAGAGACAAAGCCCCACCCAACAGAGGGACAGGAATCAGGCCCACCTACCAGTAGGTAGGCACCAGTGCCTCCCACCAGTAAGCCTACAGTAAGCCCCTCCATGCCAACTTCAGCCACAGGGGAGGCAAACACCAGAAGCAAGAGAGGCTAAAACAACTGTCTGCAAAACCACCACACCAAAAACCAAAAAAAAATGAAAAGAAAGAAAACCATAACTCAGATAAGGGAAGAAGAAAAAGCCCCAGAAAAACAGCTCAGTGATGAGGAGATTATCAGCCTCCCAGAAAAAGACGTTAGACTGTTGATGCTGAAGATGATGCAAGACATTGGAAATAAACTAGAGGCAAAGACTGATAATTTACAGGAAACACTGAGCAAAGAAACACAAGATATAAAAAGCAAGCAAGAAGAGATGCAAAAACAAGGAGAGTCTCAGAGAACTTTGGGAAAACGTTAAACACACCAACATCCCTATTATAGGGGTGCCAGAGAAAGAAGAGAGAGAGAAGGGGACAGAAAAAATATTCAAAGAGATAATAGCCGAAAACTTCCCTAACATGGGAAAAGAACCACTCGGTCAAATCCAGGAAGTACAACGAGTACCATATGAAATAAACCCAAGGAGGAACACCCCAAGACACATATTAATCAGAATGACCAAAATTAAAGACAAAGAGAAAACACTGAAAGCAGCTAGGGAAAAGAAACAAATGACATAAAAGGGAACCCCAATAAGGCTACCAGCAGATTTTTCAGCTGAAACTCTGCAAGCCAGAAGGGAGTGGCATGATATACTAAATGTGATGAAAGGGAAAAACTTCCAACCAAGATTACTTTATCCAGCAAGGCTCTCATTCATATTTGAAGGAGAGATCAAAACCTTCACAGATAAGCAAAAGCTAAGAGATTTCTACAAAACTACACCAGCTTTACAACAAATGCTAAAGGAATTCTCTAGGCAGAAAAAAAAAAAGGCCACAGCCAGAAACAAAAACACCACAAATGACAAGGCTCACCAGTAAAGGCATACATACAGTAAAAATACTAAGTCATCCATGCACAATTGTGCTACCAAAATCAGAAATTGTGAGAAGAGAGCACAAATGCAGGACACTGGAGACAAACTTGCAATTAAGAAACCAACAATGTAAAACAATCTCATTTATATATAGACTCCTATATCAAAACTTCAGGATAACTGCAAACCAAAAATCTACAACTGATACACAAACAAATAAGAAAAATCAATGCAAATACAACATTAAAGATAGTCATCTTGTGAGAGGAGACAACAAGAGAATAAGGGAAGAAAAAAGAGCAACAAAAACCCCAAAAAGTTAATACAATGGCAATAAGAACATACATGTCAATAATTACCTTAAATGTTAATGGACTGAATGCCCCAACCGAAAGACATAGACTAGCCGAATGAATACAAAAACAAGACCCATATATATGCTGTCTTCGAAAGACCCACTTCACTTCTGGGAAACACACAAATTGAAAGTGAGAAGTTGGAAGAAAATATTCCATGCAAACGAGAAGCAAAGGAAAGCCAGAGTAGCAATACTCCTATCAGATAAAATAGACCTTAAAAAGAAGAACATTTTAAAGAGAAATATAATGATCAAAGGATCAATCCAAAAAGAAGATTTAACAATTTTAAATATCTATGCACCCAACATGCGATCACCACAATATATAAGACAACTGCTAACAACCTTAAAAGGAGAAATCAACAATAACACAATCATGGTGAGGGACTTTAACATCACTTAGAGCAATGGATAGATCTACCAGACAGAAAATCAATTAGGAAACACAGGCCCTGAATGAAGCATTAGATCAGATGGACATAATAGCTACTTATACGAAATTCCATCCAAAAGCAACAGAATACACATTCTTCTCAAGTGCACAAGGAACATTCTCTAAGATTGATCATATCCTGGGCTACAAATCAAGCTTCAATAACTTTAAGAAAATTGATATCATATCGAGCAATTCTATACGACTGGAAATCAACAACAAGAAAAAAATGTCCAAAAATACAAACACTTGGCGACTAAACAACATGCTAAACAACCAATGGATCACTGAAGACATCAAAGAGGAAATTAAAAAATACCTAAAAGCAAATGACAACAACTATAGGACACTCCAAAACCTCTGGGATGCAGCAAAAGCAG
>PVHT020000174.1:7441468-7520634 GCA_004024745.2 Catagonus wagneri
GTTCCCATCGTGGCGCAGCAGAAACGAATCCGACTAGGAACAATGAGGTAGCGGATTCGATCCCTGGCATTGCTCAGTGGGTTAACGATCTGGCATTGCCAGGAGCTGTGGTGTAGGTTGCAGAAGCAACTCAGTTCTGGCGTGGCTGTCGTAGGCCGGCGGCTACAGCTCCAATTCGAACCCTAGCCTGGAAACCTCCGTATGCCACAGGTGCGGCCCTAAAAATAAATAAATAAATACAAAATTAATACACAGAAATCAACTGTATTTCTATATACTAACAATTAACAATCAGAGAAATTAGGGAAGCAATCCCATTTACCATCGCATCAAAAAGAATCAAATACTTTTATGAATAAACCTACCTAAAGAGACAAAACACCTGTACTCTGAAAACTATAAGACACTGATGAAAGAAATCAAGATGACATGAACAGATGGAAAGATATACCATGCTCTTGGATTGAAAGAGTCAATATTATCAAAATGACTATACTACCCAAAGCAATATACACATTCAGTGCAATTCCTATCAAATCACTACAGACATTTTTCACAGAAATAGAACAAAATATTTTAAAGTTTGTTTGGAAGCACAAAAAACCCATAATAGCCAAAGACATCCTGAAAAAGAAAAATGGAGCTGGAGAAATCAGGCTCCCTGACTTCAGACTATACAACAAAGCTAGAGTCATCAAAACCGAATGGTACTGGCACAAAGACAGAAATACAGATCAATGGAACAGGACAGAAAGCCCAGAATTAAACCCACACACCTATAGTCAACTAATCTATGACAAAGGAGGCAAGAATATACATTGGACAAAAGACAGCCTCTTCAATAAGTGCTGCTGGGAAAACTGGACAGCTACATGTAAAAAAATGAAACGAACACTTCCTAACACCATGCACAAAAATCAACTCAAAATGGATTAAACACCTAGATTTAAAACCAGATACTGTAAAACTCTTAGAGGAAAACATAGGTCAAACACTCCCTGACATAAATGACAGCAACATCTTCTCAGATCCATCTGTCAGAGTAATGACAATAAAAAGAAAAATTAAAAAATGGGACAATTAAACTTCAAAGTTTCTGCACAGAAAAGGACACCCTAAACAAAACAAAGAGGCAACACACAGAATGGGAGAAAATATCTGCAAATGAATTGACTAACAAGGGATTAATCTCCAAAATTTACAAACACCTCCTACAGCTCAATACCAAGAAAACAAATAACCCCATCAAAAAATGGGCAGAATATCTAAACAGACAATTCTCCAAAGAAGATATACAGATGGCCAAACAAAACACATGAAAAGATGTTCAACATCACTCGTTATTAGAGAAATGCACATCAAAACCACTGTGAGGTACCACCTTACACCAGCCAAAATGACCGTCATCAAAAAGTCTACAAACAATAAGTGCTGGAGAGGGTGTGGTGAAAAAGGATCCCTATTACACCGTTGGTGGGAATGCACATTGGTGCAACCACTGTGGAAAACAGTATGGAGATTCCTCAGAAAACTCAAATAGAATTACCATTTGATTCAGCAATCCCACTCTTGGGCATCTATCCAGAGAAATCCATGACTCAAAAAGACACATAAACTCCAGTGTTCATTGCAGCACTCTATACAATAGCCAAGTCATGGAAACAACCTAAATGCCCATCAACAGTGGAGTGGATAGGGAAGAGGTGGTACATATACACGATGGAATATTACTCAGCCATTAAAAGGAACCAAGTAACAGCATTTATAGCAACATGGATGGACCTAGAAATTATCACACGAAGTGAAGTCAGTCAGACAATGAGACACCAACATCAAATGCTACCACTTGCATGTGGAATCTAAAAAAAGGACACAGCGAGCTTCTTTGCAGAACAGATACTGACTCACAGATTTTAGAAAGCTTATGGTTTCCAAATGAGAGTAGTTGGGGGGTTGGGGGATGCACTGAGGTTTTGGGATGGAAATGCTATAAAATTTGATTGTGATGATGTTTGTACACCTATAATTGTAGTAAAATTCATTAAGTAATGGAAAAAAATTCATAAAGTAATGAAAAAATAAATAATTTTTCAGCATAGGATCATTTTCCTTTAGGCCACGATCTAGAATCTGTTAGTAGAAAGGTAAAGTTGAGAATTCCTCCTTTGGTTGATTCAGTGCTTTACAACCTGTTCAGTTACTATTTTTCAATTCTATTTTTCTATCTATATTCTGAAAATGATCATTATAGACACTGCAGCTACGAGGTAACTTCGGTGTTATACCCCACTTATTTAAAATCAAAGATTTGGGTGGAGGGAGTTAAGGGATGGTACTACGAAAGAAGAGTAAAAATGTAATTAAAAAAATTTATTATCCAGACTTCCATGTAATGACATTTAAAAATAAAACTAGAAAAAGTTCTAGGTGAAAAAAAAACATTTCATCTCATTAAACAACAAACACAATAAGACACATAACTGGCAGAAATAGGTTGAGGAAAACATACAACTCCAATAAGAATATAACTCAGATGCTGGAACAATATTCCAAAAACTGGCCCACCCCGCCACAAGCTGTCCTGTACTAACAGCTACTACTGTTAGACAAATCGGTAGACAAATCTAGTACAATTGTGGTTAAGAACAGCAAGCTCTCCATTCCAACAGATTAAGTTTAAATCCTGGCTTTGCCACTTATTTTACAGAGAATCAATGTCTTCATCCATAAAAGAGAGACAGTAACAATACCTCCAAGGAATATTTTGTTAATATTAAATAAGAAAAGGTGAGGAGAGAGCCTCCTTGCCTGCCCGCTTGCAGCTCCACAAGCGTCCTATCTTAATAAATCTATTTCTTGCCTAGATAAAAAAAGAGAAGGTGAAGAAAATGACAAGTACAGTGCTTGACACACAGTAAAGGCCAAAATTTTTCAAGTATCATTACTATCGCCATCATCATGATTCGATTTTTTAAAGCTGAACAATAAAGCTTTAGTGAGAAAAACTTATTAAATTCTAATTTAGAATTACTGTAGAGCCAGTACTGCCTTAGCTAATGGTGCCTAGCTTCTACTCCCCCTGCTATAAAAGGCAGCATTTCCCATTCTTTCAGAGGTATGGTAAGTGAGCCATTCACAACTTGAACATCTCAGATGGCTTTTCTGTACTCTGTGCTCTTAACTGGCCTGTTACCCCACAGTCCTGCCTGGTAACTGGCTGTTATTACAAACTCTTAGTGAACAAATAAATTTCAAAAGCTCTTGGTACAAGTAACATAGCATCTCACGCAGGTAAACCTTAAATAATACTTATTTCTTGTCTCATCATCTAGGAGCAAAGAGAACGACATACCTGATTCCTCTAAACTGCTGAAATTTTAGCACAAGTGAAAAAAACGAAAAATCCTAAAAATCTCTAAAGCAAAGACACCAGTTATGGCAGCATGAGAAAGAGAACGGCATCCTGAATGGCATCAGTCCTATAAAACAGGAGCTGAGAATAAACAGCTAATCAATGCTTTCCATTCTCTAAGAAAAAAAAATTTTTTTCTTTCAATCGTGTATGGACTAAATTAAGGCCATTTCAAAATCTGAGAATTTACTCTGTATGTATCTCACATCAAAAAAATAAAAATTCTCAAAGAGTTAACTGTAACAACACAGGACAAAGAAATATACAAAAAAGAAATATAAAGAAATGATAGGAGTTCCCGCTGTGGTACAACAGGATGGATATCTATGCAGCTCTGGGACACAAGGTTCCATCCCTGGCTGAGCACAGTGGGCTAAGGATCCGATGTTGCCACAACTATGGCTTGGATCTGATCCCTGGCCTGGGAACTCCACATGCTATAGAGTGACCTTTAGAAAAAAAAAAAAAGATACTAGAGGATTTTCATTTTCGTTTCGAGAAAAAGCATTATTTTTCCTTTCCTAGTCACTCTTAGTTCTACATAGTATTTAAATAATCATAATATGGTAAATATGATTCCTGTTATTTTTTTTGAAGTAACCTATTAGAAAAGGGACAGAAGATTTGATCATAGTTGTGAAAAGAACACAAACATTATAAATTTGGCCAAATAAAAGTATCAGTTTCACCAACAAAACCTGGAAGGTGGAGAAGGGAAGAGAAGTAAAAGGAATAAACCAAATGCTTATCTCTCACTGACTTTTACTATGGGCAGTAAAAACAGCATCAACAACCATTTACAGTGATAAATCAGAAAAAAAAAAGGCAATTTTAATGTAGTATTTTAAATAATGATGAAATCTACCAGGAAAAAAAAAAAGAAAAACAGTAAGCTGTAAAAGCCTTTACTCTAGGGAGCAGGAAAAAGAACAGTGAGTGCAACAGAAAGAAAAATCTTTACTTTCTGTCTAAGACCTTTTTGTTCAAATATAGTTTTGTATAGATTTAACTTTAAATCATTTTGTAAACCGCACTTTGGGGAGGAGCGAGGCAGAGGAAAACAAGAACAAAAACAAAGAAAAGGAATGCAGGTGTTGTCAGAATATCATGGTATCAAGAACTCAGCCCAAACAGACCAGGCAAAAAGGACTCCAGATCTACATATGGGTCCAGCTAAGCGGGAAACAGCTCAACACTATTCCGGCAAGGTTCCTGGGTTCCCAGTGCCTGAGTCAGGAGAAAGAGGGAGCAGGCTCAGCTTGCCAGGAAGGAGTCAAGGGCCAACAGGGGAAGAAGAACAGTCCCTAGTACAGCTATATTTGTACATAAAAGCTCTGCTCATTTTTCTAGTATTTTAAAGAAGTTCCACAGCCTACGACTTTCATTCAACTGCTAAGACCATCTTTTGAGAATTAAAAAAAGGGTATTTAAAGATTATGGGAAATTAAATACATCTGTCTATGTTAAAGTATGGTATTCAACCAACCATTTGAGATGTACACAAAATTTTCAGCTCATAATTCAGCATGCTCTTAGGTTCACTGAGATACTTTCTTTCAAATGCAGTTTTTAAAAATAATAAGTTTTGACTTTTAAAAATAACTTAAATTTCAAGTGAAAAAGAAATTAAATGCTTCATTCAGAAGTACTTTAACATAAGCACACTCTGATTCCTATTTCCAGTAAATTCTAACTCTATGACTCCGTCAATCAACTCAAGAAATGTCAAATAATGTAAAAATGTTCCTGTCAGTTATAAAACTCAACAAAAACTGGTATTACAGTATCTTTTATTAAAGATCCTGAAACACAGCACATCTCAAACAAAATGTTAAGGTACTGAAGAGGTACCAGTTTTCTTTGATTTTTCAATCAGTTGGGTACACCAAATTACTTGGTACTTCATGTATTCAGCTACATAATCATTTAACCTGAGACTTACTAGCTATACAGTCACTGTCTCTTTATGCAGAAGCCAATTTGTGAATTAGCTTTTTTTCTTTCAAAATCAAGTCAGCCTTCAGGTATTCTACGTAAACTTTTCCTAAGACCACAGAGTCTACCCTCTACCAAACATTTTATTTTCAATAAAGGAGGAATGTGAGTAGCAAAGAAAACAGAAACATATCATCTACCAAGGAAAAATGTAAAAGGTAGACGAGCAGATACACCGTATGTACGAATTTGCCTGCAATATAAAAACAAAAAAATACACAGACTCCACAAATGCTCTGAATCATGGAGTGATTCTCTTAAAGAACATTTCTAAAAAGAACGTATTTCATGATTCTCTAGCCATCAGCAAGAATAAAAATATATTTAAATGTCAATATGAGAGCATAAATTTAGCTGGAAACAAATTACTCTCCTTATGATAACCAAAGTGTCAAATGATTTTTCACTCTGATTCACTCAAGTCCGAGCAAAGATTAAGTCTTGCCTTTGGCTAATTTCAACAGCTCCGGGTAAATCAAAAGAATTTTTAAAGCGTTGTTCAATTATGTCTGAACAAACTCAAGCACAGGTTCAACACTGACTGTGTTTAGAAGACCAGAGGAAAAAGAGCAAAACAAAAAATAAATCTACAGAATTAAAACGATGCATCTAATTAATAAAGACAAAACTAAAAGAAAGTTAAAATAAAAGCCCTTTCATTTTTGTGGACTCAACCTGCCTGACACATCAGCTAGCTCTATCACTCTATCACACTACCTACAAGAAGTGAACAAATTTCTCATGTTCTTCTCTCAGAGCCAATGGGTGAAGCAAGAGGAGGGGGGAAAAGGGGACTGAGTCAGGCAGGCTGGGTGGTGGCTGGTGAAGGAAATCACTACACATGGAGAAGAACTGTTGGTGGAAGGCCTGTCCTTAACCAAGCAATTCCAACAAACAGCATTGCTCTCTGAGCCTCCCTGATGTTGTCCCTAAATCACCAAGTTAAAAACACCACCCTAGAAGTTCCCGTCATGGCTCCATGGAAATGAATCTAATTAGCATCCATTAGGACGCAGGTTCAATCCCTGGCCTCACTCAGTGGGTTAAGGATCCAGTATTGTTGTGAGTTGTGGTATAGATCACAAGAGGTGGCTCAGATCCCAAGATGCTGTAGCTGTGGTGTAGCCTGGCAGCTGCAGATCCCATTCAGCTGTACCCCTAGCCTGGGAACCTCCATATGCGATGGATGCAGCTCTAAAACAACAACAAAAACCCAAAACAAAAATCAAAACACAAAACACACAACCCTAACACATTTCCCAAGAAAGCTAAGGTAAAATCCCATTACAATCAATTTCTTGGGATATTTTATTTATTTATTTATTTTTCCTTTTACAGCCACACCTGCACAGCATTACGTAAGTTCCCAGGCTAGGGGAATTGGAGCTGCAGCTGCCGGCCTACGCCACAGTCACAGCCACAGCCACAGCCACACCAGATTTGGGCCTATCTGTGACCTACACCATAGCTCGTGGCAACACCGGATCCTCAATCCACTGGGGGAGGACAGCGATGGAACCCACAACCTTATGGACACTAGGTCTGGTTATTAACTGGCCACTGAGGCACAATGGAAAATCCCCTTGGGATATTTTAATGTATCTGTGCATGTATTTTTACCTATTTTCAGAAAATAAGACACATTCTTATTATTGCATGCATGACTCGTGCATGTAAACACAGCATGCCTCATACACTGTATTATCGAAAATAAATCATGATTAATTTATACCATCTTTACAGATCTTTTCAATCTCAAAACTTTTCACCAGGTCAGGTAACTATTTACCTCCACATAACACCATATACACAAAAATGAAAAAGCCACTTCATGCTAACTTGAAAAAGACCAAATAAGAATTTCTTTGAAAACACTTTTTATAGTTAACTCTCATCAAGTAAGATATTTACTTTAGCAAAGCTGAAATAAAAATTTTAATTAATGGAATAAATAAAGTATCAAAATGTTACCCATGTCCTCAATTTCCTGTCGCCAAATTTCCACACTCATTCTTTCCTATTATAACAGAATGTTGCCCTTTCAAAGTCAATCTCTGCTATATCCCTACAAAGCCATATTATTATGTTCTCTCTCTTTTCCTTTTTTTTTTCTTTTTAGGGCCGCACTTATGGCATATGGAGGTTCCCAGGCTGGGGTCATTAGTGGCATATGGAGGTTCCCAGGCCACTAGCCTACACCACAGCCACAGCAACGTGGGATCTGAGCTGTGTCTGTGACCTATACCACAGCTCATAGCAACGCCGGATACACGGCCCACTGAGCAAGGCCGGGGAACTGAATCTGCATCCTCATGGATACTAGTCGGATTTGTTTCCTCTGCACCATAATGGGAACTCCACTCTATCTTATTTTTAACCTCTTATTCTTTCCCATCGATTCTCAAACATTGAGCTTTCTCCCTCTCAATTCCACATCTCTCCTATTTATAAAATTTCCCCAGCCTATATTTACATCTCAACCAAATCTAACAAGGTCAACTGATTTCTTTGCTACTGTAAATACAATAGATACTTTCAGTCATTTTGATAGGCATCTCTGCAACAAAGACTTCATCACCATACCCTAATCTCAGATCCATAGCCCCTTATACCTAGGGTTTAGGCTAACCCCTCCTGCACTTCCTTCTTGCACTTCCTTCAGATCCTCCTCAGTCTTGATCCTCCAAGAAGAATTAGATCCCAATCTTCTACTATATGCTCAACTTACTTCTCTCTAAAGTCCTATCCCACTTGTGCCCTTGTGCCCACTTCAATCCAAGTTCATCTTTTTTTTCTTTTTTTTTTTTTCTTTTTTGCTTTTTAGGGCTGCACCTGTGGCATATGGAAGTTCCCAGGCCAGAGGTCCAATGGGAACTGCAGCTGCCGGCCTATGCCACAGCCACAGCCACGCAGGATCTGAGTCGTGTCTGCACAGCTGATGGCAACACTGGATCCTTAACCCACCGAGCTAGGCCAGGGCTTGAACCTGCATTCTCATGGATACTAGCTGGGTTTGTAACCCACTGAGCCACAACAGGAACTCCCAATCCAAGTCCATCTTGACAGACTATGCACTCCAGAAAACCATGGATTATACTGATTATATTATATATAATCATATATTATATTATATATAGTTCATCACTATACAAACAATTCCAAAGCAAATCACTTGGCTTATAATAAACACTCAGTAATATACTCAATCACAAATAAGCTTTCTCACTCTAACAGATTTACCACCACAAAGTGAATTAAATGGGCACTATGTTTCTTCAGGACCCAGAAGGCCTTACTACAGATTTTCAAATATATTCAATGTATTAGAGCTAATTCTCTATTCACTCAGCCTAAGTAGAAATGACATAATCAAGCAGTTCATCACTGTCAAAACAGATAAAGTCAAAATATCACTGGTACTACCCAAATATGTGTTTCCTAATCTTTGTGTGTTGCTTCACTATGAATAACTGCAAAGAAAAAAATACCATGAAAATATCATCTTCAGGGGAAAAATACCTAGTTATTCTATACCCAATAAAGACCTGTGATGCAAAAGTATATTAAAAGAAAAAATGTAATTCAAACCGTATTAATGTCTGGCTCTATCATAATGCTTTTAGTTTTTCAGCTACGAGCAATCAAACATCAGTGCATCCTACTCACTGGCAGCCAGGATTTCCATACAAGAGACACTAAGGGGTTACATTCTAGAGCAAGTATGAATTTAAATTTGCTTGGTGAGCTTACTGTTTTACTTCGGTTGTTTGCTTATTTTTGACAGTTTAAGAGAATGATGAAAATCACACTTGAGGATTAGAGCTTCCCCAAGGCACTGTCACCACTAATGCAAAACCCTCATTTTAAGCAGACCGAAATCCATTAATAAAGTTAGAACTAAGAGAAAAGGATGCAACAGCTATCTTCACATTGTACATTTAATAAATAAACATAAGATATAATACATAAAATGCATAATCATTTAAATATTACAAAGATGGCTATACATAAAGTGAAATCACATCTAAATTTTCCAAAAGAATTCTTATCATGATGAACCGAAGAGTTTGAACCATCTAATATGAAAAACAAAGTGCAACAGCACTCTCAGTATTTATAAGCCAAGCAAGTTAAGGAGGAAGAATTCCCAAGAGTTGCACTGGAGACATGGACAGAAGAATTTATTCTCTGCTACATTTTAAAAATAAAATCACTAAGTTTGGAAAAAAATATGAAAAAAAGATTTTAATAAGATGACAAGATGAAGGATTAGAAAGTATCTGTACTTTTACACCCTAAATTTATAAGTTTATTGCACTGCCCATTTACAAGTAAGAAGGCTAAACTAGAACATAACACTTCGCATTAATTTTCTTTCTTTTTTTTTCCTTTTTATGGTTGTACCTGCAGCATATGGAAGTTCACGTGCCAGGGCCAAATGGGAACTGTGGCTGCGGTTTATGCCACAGCCAAGGTAACATCAGATTCGAGCCACATCTGCAACCTATGCCACAGCTTGCGGCAATGCTGGATCCTTAACCCACTGAGCCAGGTCAGGGATCGAATGCACATTCTTAAAGAGACAAGGGTGGGTTCCTGACCTACTGAGCCACAACAGGAACTCCCACAATAATTTTCAACATTTATTAACATTATATGTTACACGACTCCAATTTAAAAACTGACAACAGAGTCAGCTTTAAAAATTTTGCATTACCTTATACAACTGTAATGTTTAAAAGTGCTAGCAGCTTTCTGGCATTCCAGGCACAGCTGAATAGCCCCTGGATAGTCTTCCTCCTAAAGATAACAAGAACAGTAAGTCATTAGATTGGAAACACTTTTCTTAAAGCCCCTGAAAAAGACAAACCTTTGTTCATACTCTATCCAAAAGTTAGGGCACTAGAAAATTTTTAATTCCTCTCAAATAAGGATTATTATACCAACAACAGATAAATAATAAAACATAACAAAGCAATTAGCTCCAGGCCTAAAATGTATACACGGAAAAAATAATCTATTCCCTTAAACACACAGTAATAGCTCTCCGAGAGTCTGACAGGTTGATAAAGCCTATATAGAAGTATAAGCTACTTCAGAGAGAAGGAGTTAACTGTTAATACATCCTCTTTCAGTGATATTGATATAAATGTCCCAAAATAGTACACATTCTACTTGTAACCAACATTCAGTAGTTCTACCATCAAGAAATTCATAAATATTCTTAAACAAATAAATTTGGAAAAAAGTGAAATATTCATTAATAGCCTCGCAATACTTTTATCCCCTAAACAGTAATTTAATACCAAATGAATTTTTCATATGGATTTCTCAAACTCACTTAGTGGTAACAGTTTAAAAGTAATGCAGTGATTATAAAGAAAATCATTAAAAATGTTCCTTAAATTCATAGCTAAATTCAAAAAAGGCAATTCAAACCACGGGAGACATTGGGATGATGACAAAGTACCCAAAGATGCTCAAGAATAATAGGGAAACACACATAAAACATTAGGATTTGGTGAACCTTACAATGAAAGGATATAGAAAATGTTAGGAAAGCATCAAAGAGAAAAGAAAATCAACTAATATATGAAACACCAGACACAACCAATGTACAACATATTCCTCAAGTCACTACTGTAATGTTAGATGTAAAAAAGAATTTCATTGCTCTGTGGGCATAGGTATAAGCAAATAATACTAATGTTTTAACATTCCCCACAAACTGAACATTTCCCCCAATAAATTTTAAGTACATTATGTGAATAGAAAAACGTCCTAGGAGTTCCTGTCATGGCGCGGCAGAAAGGAATTCAATTAGGAACCATGAGGTGTGGGTTCAATCTCTGGCCTCTGGTTAAGGATATGGCATTGCCGTGAGGTGTGGTGTAGGTCACAAATGGGGCTCGGATCTAGCTGTGGCTGTGGCTGTGGCTGTGGCTCAGGCCGGCAGCTACAGCTCCCATTAGATCGCTAGCCTGGGAACTTCCATATGCTGCAGGTGCGGCCCTAAAAAGACAAAAAGACAAAAATTTATAAATAAATAAATAAATAAGTAAATAAATAAATAAGTAAATAAATAGAACAGTGTGTTGTGGAATTAAAAAAATGAAAAAAAGCAAAAAAAAAAAAGAAAAATGCTCTAGAGCGAGTTCCTTTACATGTCTGAAAATGCTCTTTATACCATACACCAATTTGAGAAAAATGCAGAACTGAATTTTTTTCCACAATAATTCTCTATTTAATATCATTAGGATCACCAAATTTCCAAGCTTGTTAACTTACCTCCAGCATTTCACTTAAGCGGACATCTGTTCTTTGCTGAAAAAAACAAAAATCAAAAGGTAAAATCTGTTTTCAACCATAAAATTTAAGTTTTAATTTTTAAAAAGTAACCTGTATATACCAATGTTTTTATAGTTCTCAGAGATTTCAGAAGTCCAATCAGCAACTGACGTTTCCTTTGATTTGCAAGAAGGCCTAAACTAGCTTGGGTAAAACCTTCCTTTGCAATATTCAAGTGTCTGCAAAAGTGAACAACAAATAGTTAAGTTTTTCTACTATAAAAACGCTATCCACACAATTAGGCAATTAATGAAATAGTACCTAAGAGTGCTCTGAAAATTGGGGACTATGAGCACTAATTGACACATTTATTCAACAACTCAAACTAAACCAGCATTACTTGAATCATGGCGGTGGACTGGTGCCAATCCTCAAACTGCTACTGGTCAACCACAAGAAAAGTCCAAAAATTGAAACTAAGCATTTAAAAACATGTAGAGTAAAAGCTGACAAATAATTTTATGCTTGATGAATCTAATAATAAAGATTTTTTTAAACAAGTAGAGTAAAAGTTGACATAATAATTTTATGCTTGATGAATCTGATAATGAAAAAAATGAGACTATTCTGTAAGAGTTTGGATGGTTTTTTAAAAATTCATTTTCCTAGTAATTTGTTTTTATTGCATTTTACAAAAACAGTAGTCTGTAACAAAATGGAAGTTAAAAAAGAAAAAGGAAAAAAAAAAGACTGGTCCTTCACCGCAGACAGTTTGAGAAGCTTTGTACTGATTTAAGCAATACAAAAACAGAAATATTTTTAAGCCCTAACTAGATTTACAGACATTTCCCACGTACCTTCCTAGTGTGATTTTTAGACCATAATATATGTTTGGTTAATGAATGATATTCTAGAAACCACAATCGTAATAAAAAAATCAATTATCCATGACAGTTTGACAGTTTCTCTTAAATGTTATTCAGATGAAAAAACAAAACATTATCAATGCAATACCTCCTCCCATTTGTGCAGATAACGGCAGCTAACT
This sequence comes from Catagonus wagneri, assembly GCA_004024745.2. Taxonomy (NCBI): domain Eukaryota; kingdom Metazoa; phylum Chordata; class Mammalia; order Artiodactyla; family Tayassuidae; genus Catagonus; species Catagonus wagneri. The sequence goes on from PVHT020000174.1 coordinate 7,454,212, forward strand.
GAAGACCTGTCTGTAATGAGGTAACTCTTTCAAGTTCCTATGGAAAGATTAGGTGTAGGTTACTATTTGAAGCATTTTTATTTTTCTTTCTTTTGGGGATGGTACTCTAACAAAAATTTTAGTGGGTTTCAAAGAAAATCCTGATGGGAAAACAAAGTAGCAACAAAAATACCTGAACTGGAACACTGTTGCTGTATTTCTCCCAAAATTATTTTATTTTATTTTTGTTTTGTTTTTTTTAAGGCTGCACCCACAGCATATGAAGGTTCCCAGGCTAGGGGTAAAATCAGAGCCTACACCACAGACACAACAACGCAAGATCCAAGCCATGTCTGCGACCTACATCACAGCTCACAGCAACACCAGATCCTTAACCCACTGAGCAAATCCTGCATCCTCATGGATACTAGTCAGATTTGTTAACCGCTGAGCCACTATGGGAACTCCACAAAATTATTTTAAATGACTACTTGCAATTGATTTTCACAATGGCTTGTGACAAAATATTTAGGTGGTATTGCTTTTAAGGAAATTTAGACCCAATCTTTTTTAAACAGGTATAAAGAAATACTAATAATATATCTGTGTAAATGTTTCTACCCAAAAGAACTTCATGAGATAATCAAGGACCAAATATGATTTGTTTGCTAAGATGCTTTGACAATAAATGTCTTCATTTGAATACTGTTAGATATTTCAATGGATTTTCAAGTCTGATTTTCTGATGAAAAGGCAGGCTCAGCTAGACAGTTCCGATTTTATCGTATTTTAAAGGAAGAATCAGCAGTCATTACTGATGATTTATGAGTTATAAGCACAGAGAAGCAGTTTTCATTGGCTCTCCTAAAGTTAGGAAAACCAAATAGACTACTTTTGAATCAGATATAAAAACGATTTCACTTCTTCAATTTGGTAAATTCCCCAAGTGAGAAAAAACATATACATACACAACCCAAATCGAGTTAATAAGTTGTCATAAAACTAGAGATAAACGAATAAATTAAAATACTTCAAAGTCCAATCCTAAGTCAAACATTTTTAATATTTTACTATTAAAAGCAACAAATATTATCCTACCTTTACATAAGCAGGCTGCTTTTCAAGGATTAAATCTGCTACTTTTTTAGAGACCTATAAGAACATGCAATCAAACAAAGGAAATAAAAGAAAAAGCCTCATGCTTCCTATTACGTTTTACATTTAAAATTTTTGCAAGAATATCCCACAGGTCTTCCCAATAGCTTCTAAAGCAGATACTGGCATGCTACGGCCACACACATTTCTCTGGCCATGAAATTAGTAAAAAAAAAGTTATAGCACAGAGCACAGCACTTGGTCCTTAAGAAAAACTCAATAAATGGTCATTATTACTGTTAATAACATATCATTATCTTATTTAACTAACATGCACAAAACTGTAACCATCTTTAAGGGGGTACAAGATTTGCTTTAAAAAAGACACAAGATTTGCTTTAAAAAAGACACAAGATTTGCTTTAAAAAAGATAAATAAATGTTTAATCTACTGATTTTATGGAAACACAATCTGGTAAACAGAACATCCCTGTACTCTTTTGACCCTTTGTCCTGCATAAGGAGACTAACAGCAGTTTGGTCCTCTACTTCTGAAAAATTGAAACATCTTTTGGGGAGTGCCAGGAAGATACCTCAAGTTTTTTTGGCGAGTTCCATGAATAAGGTTAATGTACGCCAGTTACAATTATAGTAGTTTTGAACATGAATCTCTTGTTTCACAATTTTAGGGGCCCCTGCAGGACTACACTTCAGAGGCACCATGTCTAGCATGAAGCATGGCACACCAAAGGTATACTGAGTGAATATTTGCTCATGGAACACAACAGTCTCCCCTCTTCCAAGCTAACTGAGAACAAAACATTAAACAGACACATTCAACTACTGCTTTAATCTTCTGTTTTCTTAATCTGTTCTGAATTTGTATAGATCTGTATAGACATGAATTTGTATAGATGTACACAGAAACCCACCTAATTTTACTAAATTAGGGTTTTTTTAATCTCTTATTATTTATCTTCAGTGTGGATTCACTGCCTTTAAAAAAAAAATTGAGTTAGGAGGTTTTTGTTCTTTTTAAATAGGCAATGTAGTTATTGCTAGTGTACGCCATGCCAGGCAGTTTACTGAGTCCTTTTCCTGTATTATCTCAATTAATACTTATGACAATCCACTGAAATGGGTTACATGCTTAAATATAGTAGTGATTCAACCATAGTTAGTAAGTTGCAAGGCCAGGATTCAAGCCCAGGTTGATCAAATTCCAAAACCCACTAACGCTACACAGCCCTCGTAGTGGGCTTCATTCCCAGGAAGACCACCAAATAAAGCACCGAGATGGAGGATGACATATTTAAATATGCTGAAACCAGGAGCAGACAAAAGATGCCACCAACCAATGAAATATAATTCTGCAAAGCACAGCATATTTTTACTACACAAGCCCCTGGTGCTCAACTCCCTTCTCCACACCACTGCCACGATCCCCAGGGAGATCCCAGCACCCACTGAGACCTCTCGGTGTGACACAAAAGAAAGAGAAGGATATCTTCCTTTATTTGGCAGACATATTATTAAAGATCAATAGCTAAACTTATTGCTATTGCTCTTTCAGTATTAAAAAATTAACAAGACCAATTACTACCATTATTTAATCTTACACAGTACAGTCTGAGTTTTATCAAAGAAACTCAGCCTAACATAAGGAAAATACAAAATCACAGAAATTTTGCAGCATTAGAGAAAACACAGCCTCAACCCATTCCTTCACAGATGAAACAAAAGCAATTTAGCAAGGCTATGTGACTTGCCCAATGTCACACAATTAATAGTGACAACAATTCAGACTTCCTGAATCTTAAGCCTGTATTATCTTTGGACCTATTTCAACTAGAAGTAGAAGCCTTTATTCTAAGATAAGAAAATCCAATCCTAAAACCATGATGACATGCACTACTGACTAATAATCTGAAAGGTACTGAGTAATCTGAAATAAAGTTCAGACTTCTTGGATCATGTTCAGGGTTTCAAAGAAAAAAACTACAAGTTCTAGAAGTAAATCTATCAAGGTAATGTGAGGCAATACACCTGAATACATATTAATGTATCAATCAAAGTCACGTTAAATATAAGATTTATTTAATATGTTAGCATATTAGTTAAACCATAAAACCTGCAAACATTACACCTCTCCACTGTATTTCATACACAGTTTTGTCAGAAAGAAGTATGTTTTTTACTTACTGCAGCTTGCTGTTGCTTCAATTTGTCCCTGTACTCTTCTAATTCTTGCAAACTGAGAACAGGAGGGAGCTTCTAAAAAAAAAAAAAAAAAACAATAATCCATAAATGAAGAGTAAAAAACAAAATTGTTTAATTTGGTTTCATTTACCTGCACACCTGACTTATGAACTGCAATCTATGCATATGAAAGTGTCACATCCCCTTCTTCCTGTCCTCGCCATCTCCCCACTAGACTCCAAAACAAAAGCCTACCCGTCTCTGCCACCCAACCATCCAGTGCTCAAGTTCCGTCCTTCAAACAGCCTTGCTGTCTCCAGGGCTGCTTCCTCCAGCCTCCAAGAAACCCCACTACTGCTGGGACCCCAGCCCTGAGCTGAGAAGCAGTATTTCCACAACCTGGAACAGGAGAATGTGAAGAGGTCCCTAATCCTATCTCCCCGCTCCACCAATCACCAGATATCCCTACATGTCCACGACAGAACTCATAACGTATTTCCCCTCTGAGATACTATGAATGCTAACTAAGCACTACAGTGTGACAGTGATGGCTGTTGGAGAACATACTAGATTACACATGCTTCAGGGGACGGTATAGGAACTAACAATAATGCGAACAACTGTGTAGAGAGGAAACTGCCAAGTTAGAGTTCAAGTCTCTGCCAACTGATGACAAAATTTTGGAATAAGCTGGGTACTGACTCATATGTACTACATATAAAGTATGTATGCAAACTGCATTTGGTTTCATCTAAGACCCAAATTTTATATTCTGAATTTTCTGAAGTTCCTGTAAATTTAAAACGCCAATGTTGTAAACATTATGGCATAGGGATATTTACCATGACTGAACAATTGGTAATATACTTTCATGATTAAAAGTCTCAGAGATTTCCTAAACATATTTAGCCAGTATGAAATAAAATAGAGGTGGCATGCTAACATATTGTATGCTAACAACTGAAAACAAAAATAGAAAAATGTTTCCTGGACCAATATGCTACAGCTGTACTTAATTTTACATTTAAAAAAATAATTTCATCGTTAAACAATGCCGATAGTTCCTTTAAGCACAATACAGTCAACACAGACCGGTGCTGGTATCAAAAGAATACAACGGTCCTAAAAAGCATCCTATCTCACTCATAAATTCAGTCACTGAACAAAATAGGCTTTACATAGGTTTTAATGAATTTTTTTACCTCCAGTTCATATTTAACAATATCAAATGAGTCCGTAGAAAAATACACTTGTTCAATGCTATTAATTAGTTCTTGTTCAGCTTGAGGGTCACTAGGTTGTTCTCGAAGCTCTCGAAATTCCTCCTTTACAGAGAGAGAGAGAAAAAAAAAAAATCACACAATTATAGCACTTGTAGCTGTTTAAATTCTACCTACGTGGAAACAAACAATCATCTGCCTTGACACTGACAAATCTCCTGGGAAACATTTTAACCAAGAAGACAAACTGAAAGAAAACAGGAAAGTTCATGGAAAATTAGGAAACAGTCAAAAACTAAAAACTACTCATCTATTGGAGAAAAAACTAAGCAGTTTGAAGATTCAGATTGTATTTTCAATTCCTTGTGTGCCAACTAGTAGTTGAGAGAATTTACGTCTTTAACAAAAGGAACAAACAAGTGACTACCTAAAATCTTATCATACATATTACATATGTCCACATTTTCATCATTTAACAGCATCCTAAGATCTGTCTCACCACAGATAACCAACATACAACATCTCAGTGACTTCCAGCTCACAATTAGTATTGGAACCCTGAACAGAAGAAATCCTTCCTTGTGCTGAAATCTCACTGCTTGGCCAAGAAACACAGGCTCCAGAAAAGCTTTACAAGACTAGCTCTGTGATTCTACGTCCAGAAAAGGTTCACAAGTTTAGCTCTGTAATCCCAAGGCTTCTGTCAAAGTGTACCAATACTACAATTAATTATAAACCTAAAGCTCTGAGTTTGATAAAATGCTTCCTTTTTAATAATACAGTATGGGGCTTCTATGCATTTGCACAACAAAAAAGAGCTTAACAGACAAAACCCCTAATGTCAGCATCCTTATCCTATGCAAGTTCACTGCATAAATGGATAAACCTACAGTTAACTGGGAAATTTCAGTAATTGTGATACCCACCCTCTGTTATACTAATTAATCAAGACATTACTAGAGACATATAATTTAGCATAAATTAATCTCAAATAAGTACACAAAAAGAAACTAGTACTTATTTTCATGGTCAAAATAAGTATTAAAAAATTCTTAATGAATCATCACTAATTAAACACACCAAAATCATAATGGTTAATTAGACAACAGTATTTTCCAAGTAGAGAAGCTGTAGATGATTTTATTGCCAGCCATAGTTTTCATTTAAAAAAAGAAAAAAGCCTAGCTTTTCAATAAATTTCAACAAATTGAAAAGAGAAGGCAAAGTCATATAAAAATTACATCTGCATATTTCAAAGAGCATGAAAAAGAAAACGTCTCTTATACAGCAAAACTCAACTTATACACTAAGAACAACAAAAAGTTCAAAGGTCCAGCCTTCACTGATTTAGCATGCAATAAGATTCTAGGAGTGCGTGCTAACAGTGGGAGCTGTATTCCGGTGGGAATTTATCCGTAACACACTAACCTATGTAGCACCTTGGACAACGGCACGGACAAGGTTTAACAGATTTGGGTTAAACCCACACCATCTCTGAAAGGGTTCCCAACTAGTGAGCCTATCTACAGTCAACCTCCCTGTATCCAGTGGAAATCTGAATTGACTGTGAGACATCAAACTGAAAAAGAGGCTAGGAATGCCTGGCAATCTCCCTCCCTAAAAGTTCATGGGCATTTTAAATACCAGCTTTGGATGCTGCTAGCTGAGGGAAGAAATAAGCCCCAAGTAAGCACATGGCAATACTGGTTCCCTCCCTAGAGATTTCACAGCACCACTAGCAAACAAATGTGCTTGGTACATTAAAAAATTGAAGATAACAAAAATTGCTAAGAATGAAAAACATCAGCTATGGAAAAAAAAACAGATATTCAAATAGACTGCAGTGAATGAACACTTTCATCTCATGTGTGTAAATGCCAATGGCATATAAGTCCATGCTGAGGTTCTTCCTATAGTAACTACTGGATGAATCTAAAAGGTAAAGACACTTAGGTTTTAGCTGCAACTCTCCTATTACCCTGGGTCAACTTACTTATTAGTCACTTGATGCCTTGTTTTTTTTTTTCACCTGTAAAGGACAAACACACACACACACACACACTCTCTCTCTCTCTCTCTCTCAAAATGAGAATGAAACAAATATCCAAAGTTATTAAGAATGTCAAAGGGAAAATATGATTTCATTTATAAATATTTCACAAGTGCCCATTTCATAAATGTGATGAATCTGTAAAATAAAAAAAACACTACAATCTGTATATGAACATAAAAGGTCAAATGCCATTCCTGCCTAGAGAATAAGCAATTATTACACACAGAGCAGACAAACCCGTATAATTCCAAAGAAGTAACATGTAACACTTGACACACTAAGTAACCTGGATTAAAGACGGGGGTAAAACCAAGAAAGGCAAAAGAAAAAGAAACATAGCACACAAAGTAGAATTCAATTCAAAACAAGTGCCAACACCATACCTATAAAATACCCTCTCCTTTCAGACAATTTAGTGGCTCCTATGTGAAAACATATGTCCGAACTCAGTCAGACAAACTCTGTTCTGCCTAGAATCCTGATCACTGCGCTCCCTTTAATCCCACTGCACGGGCTGGCTGTAAGACTCAGCTACCCATCACTCTCTAAACATTTCATTGCTGTTAGTGCTGCAGTTTGATCAGATTACACACTTCTTTAGAACAGAGGTTTCTCCTTATTCTCCATCATTACGTTCCAAAGTGCCAAGGCACACTGTAGATAAAAATCACTGATCAAACTGAAATTAATTTACACAGTGAACCATATTAAAAAAAAGGAATATAAGAACAAAAGGAAAGGAAGAGACAACATGCTCTTGTCTTGATAGTCAAAATGTTCCACAAACTCTTAAGGAAAGGCTGCTTTCTTATAACTAGAAATAATAATAAATGCTAAGTGGCATTAGAGATATTTTATTCATGTATATTAGAAAAATAAACAGAAACAGCTAGACTGCATATTCTTAAAACCAGTTACTCCATAATTTTGCCATTATAAGAAACTGCTTTTCTAGGATTAGAGATATAGAAAAATATGTAATTCTTCCCCTAAAACAGAACCAGTTTTGCAAGCCAATATAAACGTATGAGGCAAAATTTTACATACACAAAATGAAAAAAAGATTTTCTATAAAAAAATTTAAAGGCAAAATCAGGGAAACAGAGTAAGAAATGAAACTCCTTATGCCACATTAAAATATGTGATGTTTTTAAAAGTTGCAATAATAGATACTTAAACTATGCTTGACAATAAAATATCTGTGTTACAGACTATTATTGTTAATAATTTTTAAAGAATTTGTAAAGTTTATGACACATAGTAACTAATACATATTATCATTAACAGTAATAGTATAAATGCTTTACAAACTCTGAAAATCCAAAAATAATTTGTCAACAACTACAGACTATCAAATGTGCCACAACTTGCCTGCTAATGGTTGGTAATCAACTATACCTAAAATAAAGTATATACAAATGTCAACCCAGAATTAAAGCTGGAGAAAAACTATCATTAAAGTAATGAATTTAGTTGTAAAGGGGATAAAAACAAAGCACAAATGTTGACAAAGAACATATTAAACCTCTCTCCCATACTATCATTAGGAAGTAACCTGCCTACTAGCAAAGCTCTATTACCTTATCTTTCCCAGTCAAGTCATATATTTCAATTTAACAGTTATTTTTTCAAAATTCCCACTATGTAAAAATTATCTGTACGAGGGCTTACAGACACAAAGATGAGTAAAACACAGTTCTTTCCTCAAACACTTGCTGAAGTAATAGAAGAGGATCAGATGAATAAACAATGATGATGCAAAGCAGAGCATAAAGGAAATACAAACAAAATGAAGGGCATCAAAGGATTGTGAGTTCACATCTGACAGAAGAAGCGGCATTTAGAGAATATGAGAAAATGTAAAGTTTCAAATATTAGAAAGTATAAAGCAAAGCAAAAGCAAAAACAGTGGAGTGGGAAAGCATACAACAGGTTAAGCAGTAGAGGATGGTTTCCCGCAGGGCACAAAAATGTCGTGGGGAAGTGACTGCATGTACACCCAAGAAGCAATAAAATGTAACAACTGTGAGGTTTTTAAAATCCAATATACCTTTATATATACTAGAACCATATTTTCCCTTTACTAAAAATACAATATCTAACACATATCACTGTGCCAGATGCTTTATCCAAAAAATAAAGCATAAACATTCAATATTTTCTTAACATAATAAACCAAGCAGGATCATTTTAGGAAAGTGGTAGCTAACAAGGAAGTTACTCATTCTTGAAGCTCTCTCTTTCAGTCGTCACAATACACTGTAAGGTTGCACGTAACACATACTACCTAGCCTATTTTTCTATTTGATCATCTCTGAGATAAAGCTACAGGAACATATGTATAGAAATGGATATTTCATAAGTGTAACTTTATGAAAAATAACAATCATAAGAGAAATTTAAGTCAACATCTTTGATTTTAGCCGTACCATTTTTTTGCCTCTCAACATAACAACAAAACGTTATATGAGAACTGGGGATTCAAGTCTATAAAACAATTGAAGCCCTCAAGTGTAAGGTGTTATAAAATATTTCCAATATATTTACGGTTTCTAAAGAAATCAGGCTAAACTTCACAAAGTGATTTCCCACTCAAGAGTTCATCTCTTAAGGGAATGTATTCAAGGTTAGGATGGAAAAGGAAAAACTACAAAATTTTATATTTAATGACTTTCAAATTACCCAAAATACCATACTAATTAAAAACATCAGGAGTTCCCGTTGTGGCGCAACGGTTAACGAATCCGACTAGGAACCATGAGGTTGCGGGTTCGATCCCTGCCCTTGCTCAGTGGGTTAACGATCCGGCGTTGCCGTGAGCTGTGGTGTAGGTTGCAGACGCGGCTCCGATTAGACCCCTAGCCTGGGAACCTCCACATGCTGCGGGTGCGGCCATAAAATGACAAAAGGCAAAAAAAAAAAAAAAAATCAATGCAAGCTCAAGGCTTTCAATCCTATTCACTTTTATAAGTGTAAAAAGTCAGTTATGACAGTATAACAGTTCCCTTACCATTATTCAATACAATATTCTCTGTAATTCTGAAAAGTAGTTTTAATTTTTAAACTCACAGAACAGCCTGGAAACTTATAATCTTCAGTAGTAGGTTTTTATTCAAACAAAAAGAAGAATGCAAAAATCTTCATGTCACAGGTTAGGTTTCAAAACCTCAAAGAAAACGTATAATAGAATAAAAAAAAGAAATGCAAATCAACTTCCATTTCTGTTCTCAGCTTATTAGATCCCAGTTTACAATACAAACTGGAATAAACGCAGAATGCACTGTGTTGGGAGGGAATGAGGGACTAAAGGAAGAAAGTTTGCTCTTGTAAGACATGAAATTGGGTTTGCCAAGACGAAAGCTTTATTTTTCTGTTTGCATTTTTTCATCAGTCAACAAAGAATGCTATACAATAAGAAATTCTAAAAACAAAAATCATATTCTTACCAAAGTTGACATCACATTAGAGCTCTAATTGAGAGCGAAAAGCGTTTAGCTATTAAAAACTATACAGAGCTTAAAGGAAGAATAAAAACACAAACTTTTCAGTACACAATCAGTATTATAAAAATCATAAATCACTGAACAAATATAAGTTTTCTGTTTCTAAATGAAATAGAACTCGAGATCATAGATACCCTAAAACTATACATATACCGTGTAAGTTCATAATGAATTGCCAGATGTCTGATTACGTGGGGAAATGGCACATTTTCTTAAAATCCCACTGTAACAACGACAAAAATCCATCAAAGCAGCCGGTTCATCAGTTTGTGCCTGTGTGTTTTAAATAAAAACAGCTTTTCAAGCCAACCATGTCTTTCTTCAGGCTTTCAGTGCCATCTAGTGGAATATTACTGAGGTTACAATTTGAAAGGAGGTTGCAGCAAAATGAGGTATACAAGTTTTTTATAAGTTATTAAAATGGCATTATTTTAAATCCAACTTTATAACATACTTAAGTGATAAAAATAATGTATTTTAATCCTTTCTTCAAAATAAAAGCATTCCAAATATACATATATTTGTTTTTCAGGAAATAGATCTTGAAGAATTTATTTTATTCACAGAAATGTACTGCATTATTAACATGTATTTAAAAAACCACAAAACGAGAAAGAAAAACTTATTTGCTATTCTGCCAAATACTCATTTTATTCAGTAATTATGATATTGTAATAAGTATTTTCCTAAGTTTCTATGAAAAAGAAAACATGAAAGATATCATATACATACAGATAAATATCTTTAAATTTTTTCAATTTTAGACAGGGGATTAAGATGGCGGAACAGAAGGACTGGAACTCAACTTCTCTCATAAAAACAACAAATTACAACCAAATGCCGAGCAACCTTCAACCAAATGGACTGGAAACTTTCAAAAAGATATTCTACTCCAGAAGACAAAGAGGAGACCACATCAAGAGGCAGGATGGGCGATTACGTGATAGAAGCAACCCCATACCTCCCAGGTGGGAAGCCCACAGACTGGAAAGAAACAGAATCACAGAGGCTCACCTACAGGACTGAGAGTCCTGAGCTCCACGTCAAATCCCCACGCCTGAGGATCCGGCACAGGGAGAAAGAGCTCCCAGAGCATCTGGCATCGAAGGCCAGTGGGGCTGGTGTGCGGGAGCTCCACGGGACTGGGGGAAACCGAGCCCTCATTCTTGAAAGGCGCAAACAGACTTTCGCGTGCACCGAGGGCAAAGCAAAGGTTCCACAGGAATCCTGGTCCAAGCTGAATGCAATTCTTGGAGAATCTCCTGGGAAAACAGGGGGGACTGTGGCTTGTAGTGGAGGAAGGGCATTGGAGGTGAAGCTCTTGGGAACATTCATCAACCCGCATTTCTCTAGAGGTAGCCATTTTGGGGGAAATCTGGCTCCTCTGATCAGCGCTGAGAAGCCCCAGGCCAAACAGTAATCCAGGTGGGATCACTACCCCACCCATCAGTAAACAGGCTGTCTAAATACCCCTCAGGCACACAGCCGCCTCTAATCTCACCCAGAGACAAAACCCCACCCACCAGAGGGATAGAATCAGCCCCACCTACCAGTGGACAGGCACCACTCCCTCCCATCAGGAAACCTACAGCAAGCCCCCCTAGACCAACCTCAGCCATAGGAGAAAAACACCAGAAGAGAGGCTACAACTCTATTGTCTGCAAAAAGGACACCATACCAAAAACCTATAAAAATCAAAAGACAGAAAACTAAAAAAATTTCACAGTTTCAGTGAAAAATATCAAGCTGTTGACCACAGGCCTGCCTAGCTAAAGCTGAAGAAAAGACACATAAACTGAATTACAGAGAGAAAAGTCCAGTGTATAAATCTTAATTTAGGGAGGTTTTGATTTGTTTTTCATTATTTTTTTCTTTTTAGGGCCACACCTGCGGGCATATGAAAGTTCCCACGCTAGGGGTCCAAGCAGAGCTACAGCTGCCAGTCTACACCAAGCCTCATCTGTGACCAACACCACAGCTCAGGGAAATGCCAGATCCTTAACTCACTGAATGAGGCCAGGGAGAGAACCTGAATCCTCACGGATACTAGTGGGGCTTTTCACCACTGAGCCACAACAGGAACTCGTTTTTTAGTTAAATACCTCATCAGAACCTCTCTTTAAAAGAAGAAATACTATCAATTCTGAGAAATCACAGCAATTTCAATCTCCATGTCTAATGACCTGTCTTTCCAATTCCTTCCCATTCCACATCCAATAAAATCCTCAGTCCTAAATCCTGCTTTTAAAATGTCTCTCAACTTTTAAAAGCAGGATTTAGGACTCTTTAATCCTTGTCCTTCTTCTCAACCTCATATTCTTATCTTCTTAATCATTATCCTGGTCCAGGATTTCCACTCGAAACCCCACTGTATAATAGTTATCCTTTGAAAACAAGTAAACGACCAACTCTAGGAGACTCTGCACTCACTTTTACCTACCCCAAGCTTCTCCAGCTGTGTTCCCACTGTGCAACCTTAGTACAGGCCTCTACTCTACTCCTCTGCAATTATCTAGGTTTGCTCATCTCTCCTACTCAAGATGAGATAGGAACAGAGTCTTAAACTTCTTTGCATCTTCAAAGCTTGGTAACTGCCAGGCTAAATAAATGATTGCCAATGCCCTGCATCAATTATTTTTTATGACTTGCTATGAAAGAAGGATTAAGAATTTCAAAGCATCTGAAGCCAAGAGAAGCATAATTTCATTAATGGTTAAAAAGAACACAGTTAAATATTGTTAGCCATGAATGCCTAATAAAAACTCTAAATGGTTCTGCAGATTCATGGTTAGAGTCACCTGTGGAAGACAGGGTCTTAAATGATACCTAATCTGAAACTGAAAGGTTTTATCCCAATCACTAAAGCTAAAAAGTCTCAGTCATAAACTTCAATACTAATCTGTCTAAATCAGAGAGTAATACACTCATCTTCTAAAAACTGCTCAGTACATTCTGACTGTGTATTTTTTGTCATTTCTCCTACAGATATAACAGTATAGATAGCATAAAACATCAAAGATAAAAGGGCTCTTAAACATCTAGTTTAATCACATATTTTCACAGATGAGGAAACTGAGGAGCAAAGCTATTAAAATGACTTCCCTTTAATAAGCTGAATGTTTAAGTCAATACTCAAACCTAACTCTCTTGACTCTTGACTCAGGTTCCCTGGCTAGGGGTCTAACAGGAGCTGTAGCTGCCTTCGCCACAGCCAAAGCAACGCGGGATCCAAGCCGTGTCTGCGACCTATACCACAGCTCACGGCAACGCCGGATCCTTAATCCACTGAGCAAGGCCAGGGATCGAACCCGCAACCTCATGGTTCTTAGTCGGATTCATTAACCACTGAGCCATGACAGGAACTCCGAAAGATGCTTATTCTTATTAATGTTCTACCTACACTTGAGTGAGGGAGAGCTAGTAAATAAATTAATGTTTGTGTTTCTCTGTGCAAGTATTTACACTGATTACTTAAATAGTACAAACTGATTTTTTGTTTTTTACTTATTGCACTGGAATATCAAGGGAGCCCAAGTTAAGATACTGTGTATTTTTCTAATGAGGTATAACTGACATTCAATATTATTTAGTTTCAGGTGTATAACATAATAACTTGGTATTTGTATATATATATATATATGTGTGTGTGCAAAACGATCACTCCAAGTCTAATTAACATCTGTCACCATAAAAGGTTACAGAATTTTCTTGTGAGAACTTTTGAGATATACTCTCCTAACAACTTTTGAATACAAAATATAGTATTATTAACTATAGTCACCATGACTTATTTATAAATGGAAGTTTGTACTTTTTGACTCTTTTCACCCATTTCTCACTTTGGCAACCACCAATCTGTTCTCTGTATACATGAGCTTTTTTTTGTTTTTTTCAGATTCTATATGTTAAAAGGTCATATGGCATTTGTCCTTCCCGGTGTTATTTCACTTAGCATAATGCCATTAAGGTCTACCTATGTTGTCACAAATGGCAGAATTTCCTTTTTCACAGGTGAAGAATATTTCTGTGTGTGTGTTTATATATATCTCACATTGTCTTTATCTATTCATCCTTTGATGAACACTTAGGTTGTTTCCATGTCTTAGCTATTGTAAATAATGCCACACTGAACATGAGGATGTGTGTATCTTTCCAAGTTAGTATTTACATTTTCTTCAGATAAATACCAAGAAGTAGAATTGCTTAATCATGGTAGTTCTATTTTTAACTTTTTGAGGAAACTCCATACTATTTTCCTTAATGGCCTTATTAATTTACATTGCCACCAACGGTATGACAGGGTTTTCTTTTCTGTATATTCTCATCAATATTTGTTCCTTCTTGCCTTTTTGATAATAACCACTTAACAGGTAGAAATTATTATTAAGTTCAAAAGATATCTACCTAAATAAGCCATACTATTGGGGTGACTTTCTTTTAAAACCTGGTAATATACTCTGAGTATTTTCTGTGCAACATATTTTATTTTGTTTAAAATCCAAGCTTCAGAACAATTTATAGAGTATAATACCATTTTTGTAAAAGGAAAAAAGGAGGGAAGAAGCTACATTGACTACTTCATGTCAAATAACCCCCAGCTTCACAGTTAGTCTCATCACCCTATTTCCTTCATAGTATCTGCCATAATTTGCAATCACCATGTTTACTGTCTTCCCTCTACTTGAACCTAAGAAAGCTTCCTGACAACAGACGAGTTTTGTCTTTTTGGAAAAGACCTTTGTCTCCACTGCTGTTCACTGCAGCAATACTCACAACAGCCAAGACACGGAAACAGCCTAAGTGTCAGTCAATAGATGAATGGATAAAGAAAATGTGAGAGATATAGACATAGGTGCATGTACACACACACACATAGGAATGTTATTCAGCCGTGAGAAAAAAGGAAATCCTACCATTTGTGATCACACTGATAGACCTTGAGGACGTTAAACTAAATGAAATATGCCATCCAGAGAAAAACAAGTACTGTATGATATCACTAACAGGTAGAATATAAAAAAGCCAAACTCATAAAAAGAGACCAGAAGAGTAGTTACCAAGTGCTGGTGGGTGGGAAAAATGGGAGATGTGGGTCAAAGAGCATACACTTTCAGTTATAAGCTGAATAAGTTCTGGGGAATAATTAAAAAAAAAATTTTTAGAGAAAGTTAAATTTATATGTATGACCTAACTATAAAGTAACATCTAAGTTGTGAAACACAGCATCATGTTTCAGCATTCAAGTTATACCAAGCTATTCTGATAAAGAATTTCTGAACATGAGTCTAAACTCAGTTTCGCAGTTAAAGACTGCGAACTTTAACCCACATCTAACTGGCGCTTTGCCACTCTGCAGACCCAGCAACTCTTAAATTCTCAAAACCACCCTAGAGTAGTTTTAGGCTTTCTTAGTACGTGGCTAAATCTAAGCTGAGAGCATTGAGACTAATTTTACCATTAACTATTTTACAATTTAACTAAATTAGCTTCTTAGTATGTGTCAATCAGACCACTGCCCCAGGCTTAATCATCACCTGAACCATCCATTTACGTCTGCTGACCTTTTAATTCGAAACTGGCCTCTCCACACAGAGGCCATCATCTCAAAAGTTATACAACATTGATCAATGATAGGGAGAGAGCGGGCAGTCAGTAAGAAGACTATATAATGAGATTATAAATTCACTACCTACCACTAGCAGAAAAACATCACGGACTCAGGGTTTAAAAACAATAGAAACTTCCAAAAACTACATTTTTTTTTCCAATGGCCACACTTGCAGCACATGGAGGTTCCCAAGCCACAGTTGCCTACCTATGCCACAGCTGTGGCAACGCCAAATCCTTTAATCCACTGCACCCGACCGAGGACACAACCCACCCCCCCACAGCAACCCAAGCTGCTGCAGTCAGGTTCTTAACCCACTGTGCCACAGCGGGAACTCCATTCATGTATTTTTAGAGAGATTCATTTATCAATATTACTCTGGTGCTGAAACATCTAATGCAATCTATTTCAAAGCATGGTAACTTTTATGCCTGATAATCTTTTTTTCAGTCAAAGAAATAGAATTATTTGTCAATTAGGATTTACTGTTATTTCTTAGTTCCCAATTTTATCACATCCAATAGTCATTTATAACATTGCATAAAACTCCTGAAAATGCCTCTTTAAGGCTTTTGTCTGAGCCATTTCATACAAAAGAGCTGGCCAGAATTTTATCATATTTGGATCTAAGAAGTAAATACAAAATTCACTTTAGGGGGTGAGGCATCTCCCAGAGGTGAGAAACCATCCTCTGAAGCAGCTAACACTGAGATGTAAGGAGAGGTCTATGATCAAGAGAAACAAGCCCTATGTATTAAGCTGCCAGACACAGAAAACAAACAGTAGTTTCAAATATGATCCTCATCGAAAATCACAAGGGCAGACATTCAAAACAGGCTTTGATCTGCAATAGAACTGCTATACAGGGAGGCAGCTCCAAGTGGCAAGGCCCCAGAATGAGACACAGCAGGGATTTATTTATTTAACAATGGCTAATATTTCTCCTTAGGGGAAGCCAGCTAGCTTTCAAATAACACCTATTAAATTTGTAGACTGCGAAGTTCACATGAATATCAGGGGATTAAAATCCAAGATAGCTACAATTTAGTATAAGCTATGCTGTAGCTACTTATTCAAAAATCTCTGCTCCATAACAAAAACATAATTTACTATGATTTTTGGCTCAGTGTTACAGCATAAAAAGTAAATCGTCTCATTCTATTTATCTGAATTACAGCAGATGAATCAATAAGTTTCATTTATATACATAACTGCTTTCAGGCAAGAAATTTGATAAAATAATAAACTCCAAATTTATCAATTTCGCATTTTCTGTTTCACTATAATGAATCATACTGCATCCCAATGAGTAATGAAAGTGAAAACAAGCCCCAAGCCTACTGCATTATAAAACTTTACCTAGCTCATCATAACAACCATCTGCTTGTGGGAAGGAAAAGCTTCTGTGAATCAATTAGTATCCAAAGGCAATAATATTTTCTTAAGGAAGTGAAAAGTCACGTTTATTCATATAGATCGATACCTTTCCAGGGACCCGGAGACTCTCAATGGCACCAAGATCACTGAGGCTCTCCGGAGGACTTCTCAGACCCTTAAAAACAATAAGATAAGAATTTTAATTGTGCTGCAGAACTGTAACATGAGAGAACATACTCACTGAAACAGAAATTACCATTCTAAAAATAGAAATTTTCTTGCTTTAAAATACATAGAACGTACGTTCTAAAAACAATTGTCACAACACATATGGTACTGTTATTAAATCAGGTAAAGATGAACTTTTGGAAATTTAAAATAAAATTATTATATAACACCTTCATACCTAATGGTTAAAGTCTAACTTAACCATGACTTAAAAGAAAAAGAAAAGAAACTTGAGTGACAAAAAGCATTCTATAGTCATGGCCAAACAGACGTGGTAAAAAGGTCCAAGCATTATTATCCACAGATATAATACACAAACTGAGCTAACCAAAGATTTTTAAATAATGATAATCAATTAATATATAAGTGATCCCTAGATTTTACTTATCATTCCTCACCAACGCACCCAACTTATACTATGTAACTGAGACTTAAAATCTCACATCTCACTGCTTTCCACCTGTTCTTTAGCTCTTTGGTACCTGGTACTTTCTCTATTCACATCGAGTGAGGGATGCTGAAAGTCTCGTTTGTACCAGGGAAAGTGACCAAGACAGAAAGAAGTTAACAATTTAAATTTTCTTTAAAAGCCTCTTTTAAAAAATATGATATTTCCATATTTTTTAAAAAATAGGTTATTCAAAGCAGACACCTAAAGTCCCTGTAATATTAGTCTGTAAGTAAAATTAGCTGTACGTGAACTTGAAGAGAGATTTATGCTATTATCAAGTTTTTGTCCCTTAGATACCCGATATTGGCCCTTTGGTGTGCTTAGTAACCAAAATATATGGTGCATAGAGGCTGATTATTTGAAACTTAGGGTAGAACTTGCTCATTTTTAAATCAGAGAGGCATGAATTTTATTTTCCCTATTATAAAATACCACTAGGATTCTTTTATGTTTTTTATGACAAAATGCTCTGCCTCATCCGTAATCTTCCATGACTCCCAGAATATACCCACTCAAACCTTCTCTCTCTCCCTCTCTCCCTCCCTCTCTCTCCTCTCCCTCTCTCTCTCTCTCTCTCTCTCACACACACACACACACAATCCACTAAAGAAACCAAACCGATACCCCTCTCAGAACTCCTCTATGAAGTTCTCCTAAATCCTATGTTTCAAAGAACACACTATTTCTCAGTATTGCCCATGGATCGTCTCTGTCAGCATCACCCAGGGAAGTTTTGAAACATAAAATTCCTAGGTCCCCCCACAGACCTAATAAACAGGCGTTTATGGATTGGGACCAGGAATTGCATTTTAACAAGGAACGCTGGTGATTACTATAATCTCTAACGTTTTAGAAACCTCACAAGACAGTTCCCAACATAATACCTCTGCCAGAGTAGTAAAGTTTTAAA
This sequence comes from Catagonus wagneri, assembly GCA_004024745.2. NCBI lineage: Eukaryota > Metazoa > Chordata > Mammalia > Artiodactyla > Tayassuidae > Catagonus > Catagonus wagneri. Next base: position 7,472,834 of record PVHT020000174.1, read on the forward strand.
TATTCAATAGGTATCTCTCTCAGACCCAAGAGAAGGGAAAGACCAAGTCCTATTTGCCTCTGTAGCCCGGGGGCTAGCAAAGTTCCAGGAAGAGAGTAAACACCAAACAAATAAGTAAATTATTCGGAGCTTGAGTCAGGCTCCAGTCTCCAACTAATTAGAAACTTGTTCCCCTGGGAACATGTAATTGACTGTTTTTGTTGGGTTTTTTTTCTCTTTTTTTAAAATTTATTTTGTGCAGTTGACTTTAAAGTCAGTAGGAATAAGGGGAGTCTGTAGGAATAAGAAAAGCATACTGAGGCCTCAAGTCTTACAATAGGTGAGAAAATAACAGTATGCAACTACTCTTTTGTGTTTATTCTTCCTAGGCTCAATTTCTCACCACTCGTCATCATGAGGGCATAGCACCAAAAGTGGTAAAGAAGGTAAGGTTGGGTGACAATTAAACTTCCCTATACATTATATATACATGCTTATATACACTCAAACACATATGCATACACGAGAGTAAAACTTCATAATACGTTGAAAATTATGACCACCCCTAAAATATCTTTTTAAAATATAACTGCCATGCCTTTTAAACGAACATTTTGAAAAGGAGAGGTTTGTTTAACCGATCTAACAGAAATTCTTGGAGGAATATAGAAGGTATAATTTTCTCTTTCCCCAGAATTACTCAGTAAGGAAACAAATGCCTAAAACAAGTAAACAAGTGATACATATCAATATCTAGAAAAAGGCCTTACTGCAGATTAGTTACCACACATGACAATGTGCTACTAATACGTGGTAACTTCCCACCAAATGTCCAAACTGGAAACCCTATGTATATGTTAAGAAGCAGGGGATTCAAAGAATGGGACCCTCAGCCTTGAACAACTTACTTAACCTGCCTGTCATCATAGTCTAATCATGGTGACAATAACTTAGAGGCTGTTAAAAGGAATGACGGAGATAACATACATGAGAGGCCAAAAACAGTATCTGGTACATGGTAAGCATTAAGTGTTGACTGTGATTTTGAATATCACAGAGAAATGCTTTTCTTTTATCTTATCAAAACAGAAATGAAGAATTATGTAAATGTCTCAAAGCACAGTATCTGATATTCCCCTGTATTTCAGGGTTACAGATCTTGAACCCTTTGATTCACAATTTTATAAATTTCTACTAAGAAATATGAAGTCATTTTTATTTTATCTTTTATCTTTATTTTATCTTCACCTCTTTAGAGCAGGAAGTCATGGTTATAACCATAATTCTCTGCCTTTTTTTTTTTTTTTCTGCTTTTTAGGGCCATACCCCTGGCAATATAGAGGTTCCCAGGCTAAGGGTACAGCTGCCAGCCTACTCCACAGCCATAACAACGTGGGATCCAAGCCACGTCTGTGACCTGCACCACAGCTCATGGCAACCTTAACCCACTGAGTGAGGCCAGGGATCGAACCGGCATCCTCATGTATTCTAGTCGGGTTAGTTAACCACTGAGTCATGAAGGGAACTCCTATATTTGGCTTTTATTTTGATAATTTCCTCAGTTCAAATTTATACAAAATTCATCATAATAATATTTGCTTCTACCTAATCAGATTACACTTCAGACTACTTCAGTTATATCTACAAGAACTCTCCATCTCCATTTATAAGACCAGTAATTTATGTCCCAATGATCAAAAGGAGCATGTGAGATGATTTGTGATTCCTTTTCTTTTCAGCAAAAGTTTCAGTAAACGAGCGTTTATGCTCAACCCTGTTTCTCTCGAACCCACTCTAACCAGGCTTTCCCCCACCCCCCACCTCTTCACAGCAGTGCTGTTATGACCTTTGTGGACTCAGTCCAAGGCTCATTCTCAACCTCCACAGCCCATTTGCAGCTCTTAACACAGCTGATCACTCCCTCCTCTTTTAAATTTTTTACTTGGCTGTCAGGATCCACTTGATGTAGTTGTTCTCTTCATCCAACAAATATTTATTGAGCATTTGCTATAGGATGGGTGCTCTTGGGGGTGCAGCAGACTGCTCACCTCATTGGCTGTTGCTTTTCCATCTGCCTTCCTAGACCACCTCTTCCCCGACCTTGGAAAACTTAGTCCTCAAAAGCTCCAACTGTGAACTCTTATTTCTACACTCACTCAGGTGGTGAATTTAGCAAGTTCATATACTTTCTTTATGCTCGTAATGCCTAAATTTGTATCTATCTCCCGGAATTCTCCTCAGAAATTCAGGCTCTTTTAGCCAACTGCCTACTTTCTTTCTCCACTCAAATATCCAAGAGGCTTTCAAATGAGTAAGTCTAAAATAACTGTCTTCCTTCCTTCAATGTGTTCCTCCCGCACCCTTATCCACTTCATTAAATGGCAATTCCATTCCTCAATTGCTGGGGCCAAACCATATGGAGTCAACCTTGAAGCTTCTCTCTCTCTCAACCCAAATTCAATCTGTCAAAAAATCCGGTCAACTCCACATTTACAATATATTAACAATCTGGTCTCTTCTCAACACCTCCACCACTAGCACCCCAGTTAAAGCCCACACCCTACCCCCCCTGATTACCACAACAGCATTCTTGCTGGTCTCTCTGGCCTTGCTGTGAGTGAGGAAGAAAGGAAGGATGAGCTGAGGATAAAGTTCTATGTGATCCGGCTTCCTGCTCTCAACTCTCTCCTCATCTCCTACTTCTTCCCTCCTCACTCCACTCCACCCACAGTGTTCTCTTGCTGTTCCTCAAACACAATCCTGCCTCAAGGTCTCTGCATTTGCTTTTCCCTTCACCTAGAATGTTCCTTCCCAGACATTCTCATAGCTCACTCCCTCACCTCCTTCAGGTTTTCACTCAAATGCCACCTTCTCAGTGAGGCCTTCCATGGCCACCCTACCTAATTAATACAAATGAGCCCAAATTGCCAACAACTCCTGGGACTCACTATCCTCTATTCCTCCAAAGCGTGTATCACCATGCCTACCTTAGCAATGTCTGTTTTATTCACTGCGGCGACCTCCAGACTTAGAATAGTGCCTGGCACATACTGTTCAATGAGCATTTGTTGAAAGAACTAAAGGAACAAAGGCCAGAATATTGGAGAAAGCAGAACAGATCTCATCTACATAAACAGAACCAACAAAGCCTACCCTTCCACTCTCTTCAAATCAAGATTCCTGGAGAACTGAAATGCCAAAAAGAAAAAAAGAAAAACAAAGCTTCATAGACCTTAATTTCACAACTCTCCACATTAACAACATTATATTAGCAAATTCTTTAGCCTCACAAAAAAAAACCATCTTCATGTATATTTACTACAACATTTAACCCAATAATAAATAGTACAAACAAAATTCTCAGTGTAATTCTACACAGCACCCTACTTTCACACCTCCATAGATTCATAAAATGTGTATTATGATTAAATATGTGGAAGTCAAGCCATAAACACATATAATTAGGATGACTTTTAAAAGCTGTGTAACAATCCTAATTTTACCTCACCTTTTACACAGTACAGTTCCAGATTTAGTTTTTTTTAGTGTTCTTTATTTTTTTTCCCCATCCCAATTAAGCACAGATTTTACCTGCTCAATCCAATAAGCAACTTGATTGAGGGTGAAGAAATACCAATTTCACTACATTTAGGAGACATAAACTTATTATCACTGGGATCTAGACTTTGTACAATTTCTTTATCTCCCATTTGCTGTTACAAAATAAAATAAAAAAACAAACCAACCAAATTTGCTCCTCAATGATGGCAATACTGACCACACTGAACTGCTCAATAAGCAATAGGAGAAAGCACCAATCTTAGCTGATGCACGGAAGTCCAAATTCAGCATTCCAAAGGCAGTATAGGTATATTGGTGATACAATGTACAAAAGCATACATTATTTTAAAAATCAAACCGATACCAAAGGCTGCCTGAAATCAACTATTGTTTGAATTACTGCAACAGCTGGCTTCCAGTTTTCCCACGTTCCCACCATCAATGCAGCCACTGAGATCATCTCTATGATTACAGACTTCCTTGATAAGGCCTATGAACTACGTTAACCCCTTTTTTTATCTCTTTACCTTGATCATAACATATAAATATCACCACTATAAAAGCTCCATGAGATACATGTTATCATTTCTATTTTCTTTAAAATAAATACCGAAAAAAAATTAGGTAACTTGCTCAAAGTAACAGAGCTGCTACAGGACCCAAACCCAACTTCAGGTTTGAAGTGTTACAAACCAGACTCAACAAATATGAGGGGCTTCCAAATGTTACTACCTACTTATATCTTTTATTATTCACAGACCTCTTAATTCTACTTTTTTATGATATTAACAATACAATTTGATAGAAGTAAAATAATCATATAGGACCTCTGTATTCTTCACCAGAGATCTACAATTTGTAATCTATTCAGATACCTCTCAATTCTGAACTAGGAAATAAGAATTTAATTTGGAGCTTGTAGGCTTTTTTTTAATCAACAACAGAAAAACTCATAAATGAAACTTTCACTAAATGATTATCCTCCATATTTTCCAAAGTTTTCAAAATCACACTGATTTAAAACTCTAAATTACATTTCTCTCATATAAAATTGCAGTAAAAGAGTTGAAATAAAGGTATCTAGAGACAAACCATAATCAAGAAGCACATAAAAGTACATTTCTGCCACTTTTTACATGAAGAAAGCTGACGCATTATTAGGAAGTCTTTAACATTATGAAATGAGATAGAAAAGAGCCAAAGGTTTTATTCATGAATTAGGATTCTAGCAAAAAACAAAAGACCATTATTTTAACAAGACAATGATTTTTTTTTTAAGTACCATTTCACATACACTAACTTACTGATGAATCCCCTAATAGAACTGTGACACAAGATGAACAAAAATAATTATCATTCTCACTTAACACATCCGGAAATTTAAGCTACTAGGTTTAGGGACTTGCCCAAAGTCATAAAGCTACCAATTCTATGTTCTAATTATCCGTTTTCACTCTTTTCAGCCATCTCTACTGCACAGACCTCATTTTCCTGCCCAGGCCACCTGCTCACAAGCAACAAGCGGCCTAGACAAAGGGAATCCTGAATGATAGCTACGGCTGGTCACTGTAAAGTTGGCAAAAGGGAGAAGCGGGGCGGTGGGGGAAGGGGGCAAAAATAGCTTCTGACTCCCACACTGACCTTATCTAAAGAGATGTTTCTGAGTCACCGGGACCCGCCTGTTCAGGGCTCCGAACCCGGCCGCTCAGGTGAGGTTTTTCCAGGGGGTGCCCAGGCTTCCTAATGCTCCTAACACCTGCCCCCACCTATAACTTAAGTCTTTGCCTGCCGCGGCCCAGGGACCGAACATCTCGGCTCCTCTCCCAGCAGAAATGAAATAAGCCTTTGCTTCAGCTTCTTCGACTTACCTGTCGGGTCATAAGAGATTTGATTTTTTGCATGACGAATCCGCGAGGGGATACCCTGCGGCAGAGAAATAACAAATCACACAGCACCACCAGACAGCTGGCCCGGACACAAGGAAGCCATAGTGAGTGGTCACGTGGAGCTGTGACCCGGGGTCTCCTTCCTTTCTGAGAGAATGCTGGGAACTGTAGTCTTCCGGCCGCCGCCGGTACCTGCAAGGGAGGCGAGAGGACGGCCCACGTACTACATTTCCCGGCAACGCAAAACAGCTGACTCTTCGGTTAAGCCCACAAATCTTGTTCCTCTGAGTGACGGCGATGGTCGCCTGTCTTTAAAGAGGTACTTGGCTCGAGGTAGCTTTCTCTCGGCGAGGCGAAAACCTGGGTGACCAGATACTGAGGGACAGGAACAAACACTGAGAAAACGGTCTATAAACCAGACTGACGTGATGCCCCCTAGGAGTGAAATGGAGGAAACCACACCTGGTCTAGAGAGGCGGGGTCGGGGGACGAGAGACAGACGCGAAGGGAGGGGGAGGCCAGGGAAGGCACGCTCCAAGAAGTGACTTGAGAACTTAGCACTCCGCAGATAGCGCTGGGCCCGGCCTGAGGAAAAATGTGGTCCACGTTGTCCAATAGGCCGTGTCCAGAGTTAGGACTGTTCTTCCTCAGTCTTGGCATCCCACTGCAGAACACTCAAACAGCCTTTATCACCCACCTATCAGTTTGCCACCTGTGTGATCTAAGGAAAGGCAAGATGGAAAATATAACAATAATAACTAGTATTAATGTCGCTTGAGCATCCTCTTTTCAACTTTTAGCAGTTTAATTGAACTGAGGAAAGCAATAGGGGAGTCGTTTGGAGCTCAGTTTAATTTTTTTTTTCTTGTGTGTGTGTGTGTGTGTGTCTTTTTGCCTTATCTAGGGCCGCACCCGCCGCATATGGAGGTTCCCAGGCTAGGGGTCTAACAGGGATCCGAGCCGCGTCTGCAACCTACACCACAGGTCACGACAACGCCGGATCCTTAACCCACTGAGCAAGGCCAGGGATCGAACTCGCAACCTCATGGTTCCTAGTCGGATTCGTTAACCGCTGAGCCACGACTGGAACTGCTCGAGCTCAGTTTAAAAACCAACTTTCCAATTATGAGAATACCAGAAAAAAACGACCCAGAGCTCACAGTAAAGCTAACATTTACTAAGAGCTTACATGTCAAAAACTCTTAATAGTTTTACATGTGGTATCTCTTTTATCCACACAACCTTCTTATGGGGATGGTACTATTTTCCCCATTTTAAAAATGAGGAAGCAGATATGGAGTAACTAAGCAACTTGCCTAAGATTACTGAAGATGTGCAAGCAGAAACAGAAGAACAGATTATCCACATGTTTTAAGTAAGGGTTTCCTGTATGGTGTTAAAGACTGCGGTCCTAAAGTGTGGTACCGACAATTTTTTTAAATTTGCATCTATTCTCTCATCAATGTTTGTTAGGAAAAAAAAAAAAGACACAAACCCATGATTTTCTTAGGACAACTAAAGAAATGTTAAAGTGTGCTTAACTAATGAAAAATATTAGATAAACAATAGTATGGGTGGTGGTCAGATATGGTAAAAATGAGTGATTTGTAAGTGACTGAAGTTTGGGGGACACTAACAGAGGTTATTTCCAACTCTGAAATTCCATTATTTGATCTCTCAGAATCTTGTCTTATTACGTTTTACAAATGAGGTTGTATTATTTGACTTAGGATTTTGTAAGAATAAGAGAGGATGTAGGTGAGTGCAATATATACATTGTAAAGCACCTTACAATTATGAAGTATTATAGTCCTAATTCCACCCCCATTGCTCCAACAGAACCACCCTATGCATAATTCTATCTTTGTGCTTGACAATTCCATTTGAAATCATATGTTCACTTATATGCTTTCCTGACTGCTATTTCTAACTCCATCAAGAAATTCCTGTGTCTTTCAGGCAACCTTAGTTTAGTTCATTATTTATCTGCTCTAATTTTAGTGGCCAGACAGTTCTTATTGTGTGAAAATCTTCAGCATTTTGAAGTCCCTGAAAGCATCAAAGAAACAGAAAGTGCCAAACATTTTCGCATAAACAAATGAAGCCAAATTCATAAACATTTGTTGGTTGTTGGGCACTGGTTAACGCTATCCTAAGTACTTTAGATTAATGCAGTGTAGCCCTCAAGGAGTTTACAGTTTAGTTGAAAATCATATATTAGGAGTGATCTGAGTCCACTAGTTCTCAAACTTGACTGTTGAGATTCACTGAGGAGGATGCTATCGTTATTGTTATCACTTTTTCACAGTCTTTTAAAATCATCAGTGATTCTTTTTTTTTAATTTTTATTCATTTTTATTGAAGTGTACTTGATTTCCAAAGTGTTAATTTCTGTTGCACAGCAAAGTGATTCAGCTATACGTATATACACATTCTTTTTTTAGTGTTCTTTTCCATTATGGTTTATCATAGGATATTGAATATAGTTCCCTGTGCTATACAGTAGGACCTTGTTTATCCATTCTGTGTATAATAGTTTATGTCCACTCACCCCAGCCTCCCATTCCATCCGTCTCCTAAACTCCTCCCCCTTGGCAACCTCATCAGTGATTCTTATAGGCGCCAGCTCTAGCATTTAAAATTTACTCTTTACAATGAGAACATTTATCCGTCCAATGTTTCGAGGTCACGGGATTAGAACCCAGATCCAAACCCAAACTTTTTCCCCTCATATACTCAATACATAAAGTTGCAGGTGACCAAAAAAAAAGGAAAGATTTTTTTCAGTTCCGTGTATTTGGGGTTTTTTCTATCAGCCAAATTGGGGAAACGAGTGTTTTCTGTATCTGTTTGACCCTGAAAAGGCAAGAAAGCATTAAAGCTAACTCTTATACTCTATACTTTAGTTCATTTCTTGTTAACTAAAACGAAATGGACAATCCAGGCTTCTAGAAGTTCAAAGGCTATAACTACAATATTGGAAACATGTAAAGTAAATTGTGCTATTGTCTAAATAAAATATATTTTAGAATTCAGCATATCCTAACTCTATAGAAAATGATTGAGCCGTATATGATAAATCTTTAACTCGCTAAACTAAACCAAAAAACAAAACAAAAAATATAGAGCCCTAAAAAGCACTTCTTAAAAGGTGAAGCATGTTATTTCACTACTATTTTTCAAAAATGCATGTTTAAGACTTATTTAGGGGAGTTCCCGTTGTGGTTCACTGGGTTAGGAACCTGAGTAGTATCCATGAGGACGTGAGTTTGATCCCTGGTCTTGCTAGTAAGTTAAGGAATCGGCGTTGCTGTGAGTTGTGGTGTAGGTTGCAGATGCAGCTCGGATCCCGAGTTGCTGTGGCTGTGGCTGTTTTGTAGGCCAGCATCTGTAGCTCCAGTTCGACCCCTGTCCTGGGAACTTCCATGTGTTGCAGGTGTGTCTCTAAAAAGCAAGCAAGCAAAAAAAAAAAAAAAAAGACTTATTTAGGACTTTGACACTTGCCTGAGGATCATTAGTGGTAGGCCAGAGCAAACCAACAAACTAATGGAAGGCGTGAATAGCAAGTCTTGAGGAAAGCTTGTTGGATGATAGTCCCTTGGTAAAGGACTGCCAGCCCCATTTTAGCAGATCGGAACATCTGGGCTAAGAATTAAGTAAATTGATCTGATTCAGAAGAGTGGCATTAGCCGTAAAGTAGGATAAAGGTGTATATCCGATGGCCTAAACAATAGAAGTCTCTGAAGCTTAAATAAAAGCTGAGGTCCTGGTTTGATTAGGAAGATGCATTTCTAGTCATCCTATAAATATCAAAACAGAAGAATGTAGCCTCCCCAGAGCAATGTAACTGCACTTCCTGAGCAAGCAGTAGTGGAAAACAGGACACGTGCTGAAGGTAAAACAGTGCTCTGGAGAGAGACCCAGGAAGGAAGACATTGCTGCATAGTCTTTAGCAACCACGTCAGGAGATCAAGGCTTCTGGGAGGCAGCACTGGAGATGTAACTACATAGAAGTGAACACCAGCACAGGCATAGGTGATTATGATGCCTTCTCTAGCAGCCGGCTCTTCCCGGGAAACTGGAATCTTTCCTAAGAGCTTTCTAATTAGAACATAAGATGTCTGCTTTCCCCATTCTTGTTGGTCCCCACTGTTGTACTTTGACCTTGGCGTTGGCATTTCACCACCTCTTCTTCCCAATTCTTCCTACCATTCCAAAACATTCATAGATTACTAGTAAATAATGAATGTGGATGTATGAAATGCATGTGGAGGACTGTCTGCTTTATAAAGCAAAACCAGCCTTTCTTAAACTCATCAGCAAATTACAGCGTGTCTTGAGAAATGACAAAGAAGGCTTGCACCCGCCCCTGTCTCTCACATGCACGCATACATACACAGGTCCCCGACTGGCTCCTTCCATTGCTTGAAATGTAATCACCATGGATATAGATTCCTTAGGTTAATCAGCTTTTCCACTTTAAATGCAAATATAATTAAGATCAATAAGCAGGCTCTTGGAGTTCCCTTCGTGGCTCAGTGGTTAACGAATCCGACTAAGAACCATGAGGTTGCGGGTTCGATCCCTGGCCTTGCTCAGTGGGTTAAGGATCCGGCGTTGCCATGAGCTGTGGTGAAGGTTGCAGACGCGACTCGGATCCCGCATTGCTGTGGCTGTGGCGAAGGCCGGCAGCTACAGCTCCTGTGAGACCCCTAGCCTGGGAACCTCCATATGCCGCGGGTGCGGCTCTACATAAAGGCAAAAAGACAAAAAATAAATAAATAAATAAACAGGCAGTATGGTAAAGCAAAACCCCTAAGTAGGTTACAGGTGAGTGCTGATGGTGGGAAATTTCTTAAAATGATAAACACTTTAGGAGTTCCCATTGTGGTGCAACGGAAACGAATCTGACTAGTAACCATTAGGTTGTGGGTTTGATCCCTGGCCTTGCTCTGTGTCTTAAGGATCCAGCGTTGCCCTGAGCTGTGGTGTGGGTCGCAGATGTGGCTCCAATCTGGCGTTGCTGTGGTTGTGGCGTAGGCCGGCAGCTGCAGCTCCAATTTGACCCCTAGCTGGAAACCTCCATATGCCACAGGTGAGGCCCTAAAAAGCAAAGCAAAAAAAAAAAAAAAAACACTTTAAACCACCTTTAATAATCATGTAAAAATTGAAAATAGTTCAGGTTATATTTTAACATTATCTTCTGTGGCTTCCTATGTAAACATCCTAAATTCAGAAATTATCCAGCAGGTAAGATTTTATGACTACTGCCTGCCACTAGAGGGAGAACTGTCTTTTTTTTTTTTTTTAATTGTGTGCCGTGACATGAAAAGATCAAGTAATTCATTTTGGAATTTTATTTATGTAACATCTATTATAAAATGTCATAAAATAAAGGATATTTTAATATAAAACAAAATAAACAAAAAATATCAGCATAAAAATCAGTGCTCTAACCTGAGTAAATTTAACATTAGGAAAAACTCTCTCCATCATCCTTGTTTTTCTCGTTCTGCCTAGAACCCAAAAAACTTCATCATGAGCCAGCATTAGGTTTGAAAAATACTGGATAAGAGCTTATTTAATAAAATCAGTGAGAGATTAATATTGATTTTTAAAATGTGAGAGGGAGTCTACATGCTTATCTATAGAATTTCAGTATTACCTTTCAAATTGTATTTTTTACAATCCGGTATTAAAGTTTATGTGTATTTATTAAGCATCAACTGAGAGTCAAAAGACATGGGCCAAGGAACATTTGGGTTTTTTTTTCTGGAGGAACAACTTAACAAAGGTACTAGTTAATCACTATACTAGGTCCATAAATGAATAAGACGGTCTTTGTATTTGAGGAGCCCAGAGGAAAAATAAACATGCAATAAAATCAATTGAGGTTAATGAGATAAATGCTGCTATCTCTAAATCACATATACAAGATTTAGAGATAGCACAGAGAAAGTCATGGTGTAATAATTACCTGGGGGGAAGCTCTTATCATTTTTCTGAAGCTCAGAGAGGTCATAAAGTGACCTCTGAAGAGGCCTCACGTTTCCCAACAGTCACTTATTTTCTTTGCCTGTAGGAGCACTTGTGGAAGCATTCGAAGCCGTAGTGCAAAAAGTGTTTCAAAACTCGAATTCCAAAATAACCATCATTCTTTTTTTGACTTTTGATTACGCTTGCCCTATTATCATTTAACTTCAGTGAGACTTTACTGTTAAAACATGATTTATATAAGGAATTTTGCTGGATTTGATGTAGATTTGGTTATATATATATATTTTTTTTGTCTTTTTGCCTTATCTAGGGCCGCACCCGCGGCATATGGATGTTTCCAGGCTAGGGGTCTAACAGGAGCTGTAGCTGCCGGCCTTCACCACAGCCACAGCAACGCGGGATCCGAGCCACATCTGCAACCTACACCACAGCTCACGGCATCGCCAGATCCTTAACCCACTGAACAAGGCCAGGGATCTAACCTGCAACCTCATGATTCCTAGTCAGATTCGTTAACCACTGAGCCACGACAGGAACTCCTGGTTACATATTTTTAAATAAGAGACTTGGACTAGATCTTGTAGTAAATGAAATGAAGTGTTAATTTATAACTTAATAAATTAAGCGAAAGTGCACTGACTGCATGCTGCCATGGTGGTGAAAAGGTTAGACTGGAAAACTGTAGCCCAGACAATATCGTCTCAGGGCCCTTGGTTCACTTACTCTGTACTTCACTGTGAAAATGTGGCCTCAGATAGTATCTGTTGGCATAAGCTTTTCATTATAATTTTGCACGGTCCATGATTCAGTGTCACTGGGAAACACATCTGTGGTTTGCTTTTAAAAATAACATGAATCCACAGATTCAATAAAACCATGGGAAACATTTGTAACAGGAAATAATTCATAGAAATATATTTTTAAAGATACACAGTTGCTCTCAGGTATAACTTTTATGTATTGGTAATTTCATGGTGATCTGTAACTGTATGGCAGATATATGAAATACTGAAATTTTCATAGCAAGAATTTAATTTCAAAATTATGTCATAGTTTTGCATGATAGGAAGCCAGCTTTTGTTTTTCAGCAAATTTCACAATATGCTTCTCATTTTAAAAACACACTGTTTTTTCATTAAAGTCAAGCCAAACTCCTAACTCAAAAGGACATTTTCCTTCATGTGATTATTAATAACTAAGAATAATTCATGAAATATGCTGCCAATTATTGATCATTGCTAAGAAGCTGTTCTGAAAGTCATAAGCCTGTATTCTTGCAGGGCACATAACAGGTGTTCCAACTCCCTGTGTCCTTTGTATACACATTCATTCTGTATTCAAATCACAGGAGCGAGAGGCAGGCTAGGGTCTGTTACCTCACCGTGAATTTCCCTGGCAAATAAACCAGCAGCTGCTGGTCCATGAACCAAGTTGCCACCAGGAACAGGGCACTGCATGCATGGGACAGGATGCTTTCATGGAGCCCTTCAGCAGCATGGTTGTGGTCCTTCAGTGCAAAGTATACCTCCTTCTCTTAGGTAAGGCACTGTGTGACGTGCATTTTACCTACTTTTTTTAAAAAATTGTGGGCACAAGGTAAATATTTGCTTAAGGTGTAGATTCACTCAGATAATTGAAGAACAGCTCAAAACCTTTTAAACAATAACATATTTTGTTCCAGCAAAGAAGCAGGAACATTTAGGAGAAATGAGATTCAATAAATAGATGGTTATTGTTTATTGTTTTGTTAGAACAACAGTTGATGTCAGTAGCACCCATTAAGAAAGTTAAGGCATTCTAAAAACTTGTAAAAAGCAGTGTTTATATATAGGTTCAATACTCTTTAATGCATTTTACTTTGGCAGATAGTCTAATAAGTCATGAATTTGTAACCACTTATAGTGAAACTTAGTTTATGAAAATAGTTTATGGCTGTTTTAATTAAAGATATTGTGGCCAACTCTTAGCTCTGCCTGTTTTTTACCTATCTTATGAAATGTGGGAAAAAGTGAGATTTCAAACTGACCAAAGATGTTTTATCCACAATAGGAAGAAGTGTATTATTTCTCCACAATGCCTTTAGCCTTTCTCTTTGCCCAATGGCTAATTCAATTAAATTATTTTCTCTACCTTAATATTTTCCTCAAATTCTCTTTAGAATTTAAAGGAGTCTTTCTCCAGCATTCACAGTTTTTATGTCATTATTTTCACCAGATGTTCTCTTTCCATTCTTCTTATTTATCTGTTTTAAAAGTCAAGTTAGTTTCTTGTTTTGTTTATATTCAACAGATAGGAATTCAAATAAGACATTATTTCTTAAATTTTAAGAACGAATTAGCTAAAAAACCACCTTAAGTTTTGGCATTCTTTGGTAGAGAGCCTTGTGCTCACTGGTATCTCATGCTATAGTTTTCATAGTAAATGTGAATGTTATTTAAATTATATATTGCATATGTAATATATATTATATATATAATAACTGTTAAATGCCTAATGTTCATATTTTACACATTGGAAAAGTATGGTTTGTAATTCTTTAAATTTTTTACTTTTCTGTAGCTGTGATTGTTGTTCCAGTGTTTATGTTGTCAAATTCAGGCCTATATAATATAGATTTTTAGTTTTTGAAATTTTTAGGAAAATTGAACAATTACCATTACTAGTTTTTTTTTCTAGTTTTGTGCATTTTCTTGGGCTTTGAAAGCTTCCTGTGTGTCAGTGCCCCACTTAATTTTATAGCAACAGGACTGCTGTCATTTCCTAAGTAATTTTTTTGTAATTGGCTTTAACAAAATCTTAGAGACAATTCATTTGAAGAATTATACTAAAATAAAATTTAAAATACTTTAGAAAAATAGATAACATCATAAGTAGTTAAATTAATTATTATCCCTTAAGACTTTCTTTCTTACACAAATTTCATTTTTTTCCATCAGTAGTATGTTGTAAAGACCATAGGTAATTTGAAATTTTTCTGTGTTTCAGAATATAGAGTGTCAATTTTATTTTTTTCTTTTAAAAAAATCTTTAAAAATTTTGGCCTGAAATGTAGTTGGTAAAGTCTATTCAAAGTACATCATCATAATTTCTATTTTCTCTAAAGGTACAAGGGTTTGCTTTCAAAACAATAGTTGTGTTGTGCTTACTGATATCATACATGGTAATGGGGAAGTAAATGTCAACTATTTTGAGCCACAGTTAGAGGTCACTTTGTGAAGTCTGATGTTTATATTCGTACAGTGAAACTTGTTAAGGGAGTCTTTTGTTACTGGAATATAGATAATTTTCACAATGTGGCGGCAAGTGTTCCTTAACACTGGACGTTCCTTTTTAATGCCATTGTTTTATAGTTTAAGGGAAAGTATTGCTGTAATTTTGTATGTCAGACTATTAATGGTATTATGAATGCTCTCCAAATTAATATAGTGCCTTATATGCACAAAATCTAAATTTACCTTTTTTATACTCAAAAAATAAATATTAGTGTATCTAATAATAAAATTGAATTTTTATTTAAGTCCAAATTTCTGGACTATCAAAAGGAAATTAAAATTTAATCAATTTTATATTTTTTTTCTTAAAATTTATTTGTTCTTATCAAGGTTGACTTTCTGAAATCAAATGCTTTAGTTGTTTAGGTTTTCTCATACAGTTAGAAAAGAGCACTTGAAGCTAATTTTTTTTAAGTTAGTAAACTACTGTTTTGACAGTGGGGATTCATCACATTTGTAGTGGGAAATAGAGCAATGGCAAAAGAGTATGTGTTCCTAAAATGTAGAAAAAGCATCCAGTTATCTGCTTATTCCACAAAGTTCCCAAGTAAGGATTGCATCATTTCAATAGGTTCATGTCTTTCCTGCCAAATAAAAAGATTTTAATGGCTGAGATAAAAAACTATATAAAGAAAATTTTATTCCTCACTGACACTCATACCTTACTACCTATAATTTATCTAATAAAAATGGTGTAGGCAATCTAAGCAAGCAGCTATTGTAACATCTGTGCTAGCTCTCACTGTCATACATATATTTGAAAAAGCACACATACTTGAAAAGAATTAAATGACATGATTTCATATAATTTGATAAGATAAGCACTTAATAAATTCAGAGATATTATTGAGTGTAATGTATTATTTAATGTATTATTTATTACATGATGCAATTTCTAAAATAGACCAAAGAACTAGCTCACCCCCCTTAATGATTATTATTATTGTAAATGCCACATAAAATGTTATTTTCTACCAAAGAAATTTCAATTTTTCCCTGGCTACAATATTTGTATTTAATATTTTATTAAATGAAATTTCTTCCCCTCACTTCAGTCATAGACCCTCCAAGTCTTTTCATACTTAAATTTCGACATTCTGATTCAAGATTCAAAAGACACCAACATTTCCATGCCAGTCATGCCTACACTCCATAGTAATAAAGTGCCTCCCAACCATTTTCAGAATA
This sequence comes from Catagonus wagneri, assembly GCA_004024745.2. Taxonomy (NCBI): domain Eukaryota; kingdom Metazoa; phylum Chordata; class Mammalia; order Artiodactyla; family Tayassuidae; genus Catagonus; species Catagonus wagneri. The sequence continues at coordinate 7,488,717 of PVHT020000174.1, forward strand.
TTACAGTATCAGTTAATCTTTTTTAACTCAACCACACAAAAAAGTAGGCTAGAAAGAGTTCCTCCCCTTTTCCAAAAAGAAAAGAAAAAAGTAAATGCGGACTTCTGCAATGACTTCTCCAAGTGCCCAGAACAAATTGGCCAGAATTGCATTTGGGCCATCTCTATCTACAGTTCAGTCTAGTGGTGGTTTCGAGGTTGAACAGTGAAATGTGTTTAACGGACCGATTAGTCAATAACCAAATTGCTCACTGTCTGAGGAAACTACTGAGTTTTGTATCAGTAGCTCTGAAGCTTTTCTCTGTGCCTTTTCAAGGTAATGATGTAGACTGCCACCATCTCTCTTGATTCCTTGGCAACAAACACAGAACTGCCGCTTTATTAGAGGGTATCAGGGATTGACAACTTAATAAGTGTGCTAAAACCTGAGACTCAATACTTCAAAATTCTTTGGGCCTTCTCAAAATACAGGCCTTTCCTCTTTGGATGTGGGGTAGCTATTACCCTGAGAAAGGCATCTCAAGATATGAAGAACATAAAGAGTAGAGAGAGGTCTTAGGCCTCATCTAATATTACCCTTTTCACACGTGAAATAAACTGAGGTCTAGAGAATTAAAATGACTTATCTAAGGTCACTTAACGTACTAATCATCATTTTATCCCAAGTGTGTGTTCTGTACTAAGACCTTTCATTTCAGTGGACTTTTAACTTTATCGAAGTATCACATTCAGAAATCTCTTTGCAAGGTTAGAGAATAGGTTCCTGAAATCCCTTATTTCCAGGCAATTTCCAGGTGATTAATTTAAGACTACATGGATAAGGGAGTCCAAGATCAAGAATGAGCCATGAAAGCCTCAGAAATACTTTCATATTCACTGAAGTAAAAAAGGAAATAGCAACATAGTAAATACAGTGAAAATCATAGTTTACATATCTTAAATTAGTAATGATGGATACTAAAAAATTAGCTTTTATTTATTGCTTACCAGAAAGTTTCAGGAGCTTCCTATCACCAATTCAATGAAAGGCATGTAAATGCATGTTGTTTCATGCCGATAACACATGGTTCCCATCCTAATGCCCAATGTCTTTCTTTTTTTCGTTGTTTTTTTTAACGTTTTATTGAACTATAGTTGATTTATAATGTTGTGGTAATTTCTGCTGTACAACCAAGTGATTCATTTATACACATATCCATATCCATTCTTTTTTAGATTCTTTTCCCATATAAAATATCACAGAATATTGAGTAGAGTTCCCTGTGCTATACAGCAGGTCCTTGTTAGTTTTTATTTTATTTTATTGTGATTTTTTTATTAATTAATGAATTTTATTACATTTATACATGTACAACAATCATCACAACCAAATTTTTATAGCATTTCCATCCCAAACCCTCAGTGCATCTACCCACCACCCAACTACTCTCATTTGGAAACCATAAGTTTTTCAAAGTCTGTGAGTCAATATCTGTTCTGCAAAGAAGTTCATTGTGTCCTTATTTAGATTCTACATGTAAGTGGTAGCATTTGATGTTGGTGTCTCATTGTCTGACTGACTTCACTTGGTATGATAATTTCTATGTCCATCCATGTTGCTGCAAATGCTGTTATTTGTTTCCTTTTAATGGCTGAGTAATATTCCATTTTGTATATGTAACACATCTTCCCTATCCACTCTTCTGTCGATGGGCATTTAGGTTGTTTCCATGTCTTGGCCATTGTATAGAGTGCTGCAGTGAACACCAGAGTACATGTGTCTTTTCAAGTCATGGTTTTCTCTGGATAGATGCCCAGGAGTGGGATTGCTGGATCAAATGGTAATTCTATTTTGAGTTTTCTGAGGAATCTCCATACTGTTTTCCACAGTGGTTGCACCAATTTTCATTCCCACCAACAGTGTAATAGAGATCCTTTTTCTCCACACCCTCTCCAGCACTTATTGTTTGTAGACTTTTTGATGATGGCCATTCGGGCTAGTGTAAGGTGGTACCTCATAGGGGTTTTGATTTGCATTTCTCTAATGACGAGTGATGTTGAACATATTTTCATGTGTTTTTTGGCCATCTGTATGTCTTCTTTTGGAGAACTGCCTGTTTAGATCTTCTGCCCATTTTTTGATGGGATTATGTGTTCTTTTGGTATTGAGCTGTAGGAGGTGTTTATAAATTTTGGAGATTAATTCCTTGTCAGTCGATTCATTTGCAAATATTTTCTCCCATTCTGTGGGTTGTCTTTTCGTTTTGTTTAGGGTTTCCTTTGCTATGTGGAAACTTAAGTTTAATTAAGTCTCATTTGTTTATTTTTGTTTTTATTGTCATTACTCTGTTGTTTATATCGGAGAGCGTTTGGCCTATGTTTTCCTCTAAGAGTTTTATAGTATCTGGTCTTATATCTAGGTTTTTAATCCATTTTGAGTTTGTTTTTGTGTATGGTGTTAGGAAGTATTCTAATTTCATTCTTTTACATGTAGCTGTCCAGTTTTCCCAGCACCACTTATTGAACAGGCTGTCTTCTCTCCATTGTATATTCTTGCCTCCTTTGTCATAGATTAGTTGACTGTGGGTGCGTGGATTTAATTCTGGGCTTTCTATTCTGTTCCACTGATCTATATGTCTTTGTGCCAGTACCATACAGTTTTGATGACTGTAGCTTTGTTGTGTAGTCTGAAGTCAGGGAGCCTGATTCAGTGTCTTTCTATATCTATGTCTTTCTATATCTATGACTTAAAAGCTTCACTCCCTTCTGCCAGTCTCTGCTTCATATTTCTCAAACACTACTGGTTTTTAAGTCCTAGATTTACTCTCTCATCTTCCTTTAACTCTCTTAGGATTTCCTTGCGGAAACCACTACTCATTTTCTCCAATCCACTTTATGTCCTCTTTTTTCCTTTTTTCTCTAATGATTCAAATTACGAACAACTATAAATGTAACATTCCTGCACTCGCCAGAAAGGAAAACAGAATCAAATTCTCATACTTTTGTAACTCCTTTATTACGGACCATATCACTAAGATAAATGTGCAGGTACATCCCATTATCCAGAAAAAAATATTACAAGTCAATCACAAATGCACACAGAGACCAAGGAGACTGTAAGACACATATTTATTTTTCCCATAGGGTCACCTAATTTTCTGTCTGTAGGATCAGTTTTGGTTGAACATCTAGCATCCCTTCTCCCTCTAACCTCCTCTGGTCTTTCTCTTTGTCCTTCCTTCTCTTGGGTTCTTTGCTCTGATTTGTTTTGTTTTTAAGTTTTATTGAAGTATAGTTGATTTACAATGTCGAGATAATTTATGCAAAAAAGTGCTTCACATACCTATACACACATTTCATTCTTTTTCAGATTCTTTTCCCATGTAGATAATCACAGAATATTGGGAAGAGTTCCCTGTGTTATACAAGCAGGTCACCATTGGCCAGTTATTTCATAGACCACAGTGTGCATATGCCAATCCCACACCCCCAATCCATCCCCGCCCCCACCAAACTTTGGTAACCATAAGTTTGTTTTCAAAGTTCGTGAGCCTGTTTCTGTTCTGCAAATAAGTTCATTTGTATTCTTTTTTAAGATTCCACATATAAGTGATGTCATGTGGAAATCTTTGCTCTAACCTCCACCCTGGGAAAAAGAAATTTACTATTGGTGGAATAGTATTGATTCTTCATAGGAGCAGATCTACATCTTTCAGTTTCTCAAAAAAAAATCATTGTACAAACAGACCTTTCTACCATTCCCTCCCTATCATTGATCGCCTTTTATGACATGATTCAGATAAATCTTAAAAGGTCCTCTTCCTGGTAGATATGAAAAAGGGGACACAATCATATTCATATTTTGTATATGACAAAATTGAAATTGTAAGATATCTCTGTGCCCAAATTTCCATCTCTCCTCACTTAGGATTTTATTACACTTTCCCCCATCTATATTCTGCTTATCAAGCTTTCTTTTTCTAGGAGTTCCCAATGTGGCTCAACGAAACCAAACCTGACTAGTATCCGTGAGGATGCCAGTTCAATCCCTGGCCTGACCAGTGGGTTAAGGATCCTGTGGCTCTGTGAACTGTGGCATAGGTCATAGATGCAGCTTGGATCTGGCGTTGCTGTGGCTGTGCATAGGCCGGCAGCTGTGGCTCAGATTCTACCCCAGGCTAGGAACTTCCATAAGCTGCAATTGCGACCCTTAAAAAAGAAAAGAAAAAAAGAAAGGTTTCTTTTTCTAATGATCATTCCGGTAGCTACAAATATGCTGTTTCAGCATCTATCCAAAGAAAAAAAGAAATTAAAAGGAAACATTTTCTGCTCCCTTTCACAGCAAAACTCTCCGTAAGTGTTGTCTACACCGTCTCCAATTTCTTTTCCATTCTTTTTACCCCCTCACTATTTAAAAGACCTCACATTAAAATTCCTCCCATTCTCTCTCCCACTGTTTCAGATGTTCGTATGATGTAGATACCATATTGCTCCCCTTTAAAATGAGGATTTGGAAACAAAGAACTTTCGATTAGGATTCTCACTACATGGTAACCTGAGCTAAGGAGGACTCTCTTCTTAACTACAAATATACAAAAATGCTAGATAAAGTAAAACAATGTGTAGTTCAAAGTAATGATGGAGAAATCTCTAAAACAATGTGTAGCTCAAAGTAATGATGGAGAAATCTCTAGGTGCCAGAAACTAGGAAGAAATCTGCAGACGTAGCTGAGTGCCTGGACCCCAACAAGCCAGGTAGGCGGGAAGCCTGGAGCAAGGGCAATGCATTGAGCAGAGCTTCATGCCCCAAGACCCTTCAGGCCCCTCATTCTCTCCTAAGTGCACTTTAATCAGGCTTTAATGCCCAGTATATTCTTTCAGTATTGCCTCTTAGCTGTCTAATGGGCCTCTAAAATGAACATGTCAGAAACTGACTCCCAATCTTTCCCCCAGAATGTCTCCTTACAGTCTTCCATTTATTTGATGCCCATTAATAAATGATAACTCTGTTCTTCCAGTTGATCAGGTCAGCAACCTTAGAATCACTCTTGACTATCTTTGTTTCTTGTATCCCACCCACACTATGTGCTCAGATCCTGTTAGCACCACCAGCCTTTTCTCACAATGTCTTTTACTACCTCCCTTATCTACAGCACAGTCATCTCTTGCCTCTTTTATGGCAGTCACCTCCTAAATGGTCTCCCTGCTCCTGCTCTTTCCTCTCTTTCAGTCTGTTCTCACAGCAGATAGAATACACCTTAAAAAATTTTTTTTGGAAAAGAAAGATCCCTATCTCTCTCTGCTCACAAAACTTCACTTGTGTCCCATCTCAGAGTAAAATTGTCAAAGTGTTTGTCAAGAGCCTAAGGCACCACCTGATCTTGCCCCACTACCTTGCTGACCATGTTTTTCCTCCTCCATTCTGCTCTGTCTGTTCCTGCCTCTTGCTCTTCCTCAAACACACCAGCCAGATCCCTGCTTCTGAGCAGGAATAACCAATCATGACTGATAATGATTTAATTCCACTTTCCTTGGGATGTTTGCTTTAGGCAAAGCTTTGGCTAAAAGTGAAAACTTCCAGTTATGGACTGTTAAGCCATTTCAGAAACTGGGGGAAGATTCTTGAGAGGAAGTAGCTCCTCAACCACATAGCTGGATTAGGATATGATATGACTCAGATACAATCACAATTTCACGTTTTTTAAAGATTTCATTGGACTTTAGAACTAATAATCTTTCCCAGTTCTCCTTTTCCCATTATTCTTTAACAGTTGATGATAATAACTTCTGCTTTTCCTTTTCAGCTTGCCTTTAAAGAGATCATGCAATCAGCATAGTCTTTGGGTGGAGTTTTTAAAATGAAAGTCTCAGAGGCAAATATTTACCTCTACAGGTAACAGGTACTAGGACAGTCAGTACCTAGAAGCCTCTCGTCTTTGTAAAGGATTATTGCCCGATCAGGTTCTCTCTATAGATTGTGAAATGTGGGTCAGGATCTTTACAACCTTCCTTTCCTTCGTAGCAGGTGCTTGCTCAGGGCTGAAGGTGGCGGTGCCATCACACACCGTCCATGGCATGAGGGGCCATGCTCTCTACCTCCCTGTGCATTATGGATTCCACACTCCGGCATCAGACATCCAGATCATATGGCTGTTTGAGAGAGCCCACACGATGCCCAAATACTTACTGGGCTCTGTGAACAAGTCTGTGGTTCCCGACCTGGAATACCAACACAAATTCACCATGATGCCGCCCAATGCCTCTCTGCTCATCAACCCACTGCAGTTCACTGATGAAGGCAATTACATTGTCAAGGTCAACATTCAGGGAAATGGAACTCTATCGGCTAGTCAGAAGATTCAAGTCACCGTTGATGGTAAGTCCACTGTAAGTGACTTGGGCAGCCAAGTAACACAACAGCAATGGCTCAGGAGATTAGACTGCCTGGGCTTTAGGTCCTGGCTCTGCAATTTGGGGCAAATGAATTAACCCTCAGAACCTCAACATCTCATGGCATGAATGATATTAGCCACCCTATGAGGCTTTCTGTGGATTAAATAAAACATATGTAAAGGATATGCACAGTGTTCAGTTGAAGGTAATTAGGCGGTAAGTAGAACCTATTATTTGTTTGCCTGGAAACCACTAAAGTTCCCTATATAAAGAGATGGAGAAAATTTTATTTCTTGTTAGCAGAATGCACCTTGGGAAGAGCCCTATTTTCGTTACATAAATATATTTTTTTAATTTTGGTACACTATTTGGGGAAGGATGAGACTTGCTGAGTGATCGTACTTATAGAACAATAAACTTTGCTGGGAATGTCCTCTGAGAGAGAGTGAGGTTGAGCTAACTTTCAGACATTTATTTTCCTTATTGAGGTATGCTGGTAGCATACCTTAAATGTACTGTGTCCAAAGCCCAACTTTTGATTTTCCCCTCTACACCTGCTTACTTAACAATATTCCTCCATTTTAACAGATGCCGACTTCATTCCCTTTGGCTCAGGCCAAAACTTTGTCATCACCCTTGACTCCCTCTTTGTCTCATATCCCACCTCCAGTCCACCAGTTAACCCTGTCGGCGTTGACTTCAAAATGTGGATAGAGGTGAATCACTCCTTGCCACCCCACTACCACCTCGCTCAACCCCATCAGCTCTGGCCTGGACTGTCCTAACAGCCTGCTGCCCAGTCTCTGGCTTCTCCTCTACCTCCTACAGCTCTAAACCCTCCCATAGCTTCCTCTCTTACTCACAATCAAAGCCACAGTGCTGACAATGTCCCACAGGCCCCCCAACATACCCAGTAACTCTCTAACTCCCTTTCCTACCTCTCTTCCCCCAAACTTACTCTGCTCTGACAACACTGGCCTCCTTGCTCTTCTTAGAACAGGCCAAACACACTTAGTACTCAGGGCCTTTGTACTTGGCTATTCACTTTGCCCAGATTGTTTTTCTCCTAGGATTGTTCCCTCGCCTACTTTCTTTGGTCTCAGCCAGTGTCACTTAATCTGTGAAGGGTTTTCTGACCACCTTATGTAAAGTATAACCTCACTCTCCAAACAGGAAGGGCGAGGAGGGGGAAGAGAGTTACTGTTTATCTTGAGTTCTGCTTTATTCTTTCCATAACACTGGACATATCATATATTTTCATTTGTTTATTGTTTCTCTTCCTTGCCTGCAATACAAGGTCCGTGGGAGCAGGGCTTGTACCATTTGCTTCTTTATCGTCACTGCCTAAACCCTGTTGCTGGCCATTATTCATAGGCAGTCAGTAATATATGCGCAGTAAATGAGAGATTGCAGAGGAACAAAGACAGGGGATGTGGCAGCAGATGCCTGGAGAACAACTTAGGGCAGAGAAAAGGAGGATGTTTTCATATCTTCATGAAAACCTCCTGGGTAGTATCCTCTCTCTCCCTCAAACTTTTAGCAGAACATCCATTACTTGTTATTGTGTAGAAAATTGGATCTGTTTGGGGAAATGCAGCCAAAAGGTCTTTAAAATGTTTTTATTGAAGTATAGTTGATTTGCAATGTGATATTAGTTTCAGATGAACAGTATAGCGATTCAAATTATATAGATTAAACCTATCTACGAAACAGAAGCGGAATCACAGACATAAGAGAACAGACTTGTGGTTGCCAAGGGGGTGGGGGAGGGATAGCAATAAATCTAAAAATTACAAAAAGAAGTTATAGTTATTATGAAATATTGGCTATAGGAGTTCCTGCCATAGTGTAGTGGGTTAAGAATCTGACTGCAACAGCTTGGGTCACTATGGAGGTGCAAGTTGGATCCCCCCCGGCCCAGCACAATGACTTAAAGGATCCGGTGTTGTCACAGCTGTGGCTCAGATTCAGTCCCTGGCCTGGGAACTTCCATATGATGTGGGTGCATCCATAAAATTAAAAATATATATATGTTGGCTATACTCCCTATACTGTACAATATATCCTTGTAGCTTATTTATTTTATACACAGTAATTTTACCTCTTAATAACCTACTCCTATCTTGCCCCTTCCCCCTGCAACCAAAAGGTCTTAATCATAGTTTAGGACCTGGGTAAAAAGTTTTCTTGGGAAATTTCCACATCTGAGTTACCTGTAAAATGCAAGTGTATGATCACAATACCGATTTCTATTTTAATGATTGATTCTCCTCATAGAGACCTTCAACACTGCTTATTTAACTAATCCCATACCACATATATTTCCACACATGGGCATATTTGAAACATAACTTTTTATGCATAATAAATGTAGCAATTCATTTTTCTTTTAAAATCATAGTAATGTAAACAAAAGCTATTTCGAATCCTTTGTTCTCGCCAGGGAATATAAAGGGTTAAACTGAGTGGACAACTTGATTGCACCCATCTTCAGAAAGGCTGGAGCCTTCAGAACTACTCAGCTCCCCTCCAAGTTGATTTCCAACCTCCTTTCTCCTTATCTTTCATTTTCTCTATCTTCTCTGGGATGAAGAATTGGGTCTCTTGGTGCTCTGATGCATGTTTTCTGGTATAAAAAAAAAAAATGTGAGCATGAGTCAAGACAGATTTACCTGAGAAGATGCAATTAAAGTTTGCATCTTAAATCCCAATTAAAGTTTGACAGGAAATTGAAAGCTAAAATTGGAGCCAACTGTCTGTTACTCATCTCACTCTCTCTGTGTCCTGTAATCATGCATAGAAGGAGATTATCACAGGCTTTGGTTTGTTAAAGTGACTAACATGATACAGTGACTAACATAATGTTGCAGTACAAATGCACAGCAATTAAAACATATAATTAGTTCACTTACATAGAAGGAAAACTAAATGGTGCAAATGTGATTCTCTAAAACTTTCTCTCACTCTCCCAAAAGTATAATATATATGAGCTTTGTATTTTGCAGATGGTGGCTGGGCATTTGAGCTCACCATATCAATCTCAACCAACTGCTTTGGGGATATTAGGATGAATCAATAGAGGGGAATAACTGTGTGAACTTGGCCTTTGAGAGTATACCATTGTGGTGCTGGAGGGAAAGCCCAATGAACAGGAGGAGATAAGGAAGCTGCTGTTCTCTCCCACTAACTACATTATCTATAAAGTAAAGGTTTTCATTAGAAAACCCTTGAAGAGTAAGTTCTAGAATCAGTTATCTCTGCAATAATTTTTTATATTTTATCCTTTTGTATTGCTATGGCTTATTTATTCTCCTCATTAATCACCATAGAACTGTCTACATTTACAAAGTGTAAAACTTTGGAATCATTTCCCTAGGATTTAATATGTGAAAGACCTCATAGACATTCTTAAAAATACTGTTATTATCCGTGGTGACAAAAATCATCTCCCTCTCTCCCTCTCTCTCTCTCTCTCTCTCTCTTTTTTTTTACCTTTCTAGGGTTTCGCCTGCAGCATATGGAAGCTCCCAGGCTAGGGAGCCACAGCTGCTGGCCACAACCACAGCCACAGCAACAGCAACGCAGGATCCGAGCTGCATCTGTGACCTACACCACAGCTCACAGCAACACCAAATCCATAACCCACTGAGCAAGGCCAAGGATTGAACCCATATCCTCATGGACACTAGTCAGATTTGTTTCCACTGCACCACAATGGGAACTCCCCATTTCTATCTCTTTTAATGTTGCAGATCCTGTCACAAAACCAGTGGTGCAGACTCAGCCTTCCTCTGGGGTTGTGGAACATGTGGGAAACATGACCCTGACATGCCTCGTGGAAGGGGGCACCCGGCTGGTTTACCAGTGGCTAAAAAATGGGAGACCTATTCACACCAGCACCACCACTTCCTTTTCTCTCCAAAACAACACCCTTCATATTGCTCCAGTGACAAAAGAAGACATTGGGAATTACAGTTGCCTGGTTAAGAATCCTGTCAGTGAGATGGAGAGTGACATCATTATGCCTACCATATATTGTAAGTTGTGGGTTGGTTTTTTTTTAAATATATATGCACATGTTTTCTTCTGGGAAGACTTCATGAAAGTTGTCACAGAGAATATCAACACCAGATGTCATTTGGTTTTTACCACTATTATGATGCTATACTAGTTGTAATTACACTTCCTAGGCACTATCTTGTCATGAAATATAGTTACTTGAACAGCCCTGTTTCTTGAAGATCTAGTTGAGGTACAGGCAAGGGCCTTTTAGGATACGTTCTCTGGTCGCACATTGTGTAAGGTTCTAAGAGGTTCTCTGGTCACACACTGTGACGTCCTAAGGTGTGACCTTATTTCCAATGCAAAGTAGAATTTTAATTTCAAGAACCCAGAACCATGCAGAAGGCACTGATTTGTTCATCTCCAAGGAGAAAGCATTGTTCATCATAAACTGGGAGAAGGCTGTGCTCTGAAGCTGATGTCACAGGGAGAAAGAATGTTCTCAGGTTATGTGTGGGTAGTGCAGCGCAGGGCATGGCTGTTTTCTCTGCCCATTTTCGCAGCTCCATATTTAGAGGCAGGGTGTAGAGAAGAGCACAGAGAAAATGTACGCAGTGAGGTTTTCAGGTTCCCAGAGAATCAGTAATTATTTCAGATTTCAATTTTCTTTGGTTCTTCTTGCTGTTGCTGAAGTTGCTATTGTTATTGTTGTTGGTTAATATCAAATACAAAGTTAAGCTCACCAGACTTTTTAGTTCATGCCATATTATCATCACCAACCCAAGCGAGATCTTTATTGTATTATTTTCCCAAGCCCCTCTGCACCATAGCACCACCTCTAATGTGTTTAACACTTCGTTCTAATTTCAGCTTCTCACAGGATTTCTCAGCCTCCCCACTAATGACATTTTGGCTGGACAACTCTTTGCTATGTGGACTTGTCCTGTGCATTAGAGGATGTTTAACAGCATCCCTGGCCTCAAGTTACATACCAGTAACACCTTCCCCTCCAGTTGTGACAACTAAAAACGTCTCTGGACATGGCCATATGTCCCTGAATATGGAGGAAAGAGTGTGCAAAATCTCCCTTAGTTGAGCCAATGGCTTATCACATTGGGAAGTCTTGTGATCAGTCACCATTGAAGTTTAGCAGCATGTAACAAAATAAGTAAGGCGTGGCAAAGGAAAACTTCTCACCCTGTGAGGTGAGGGTGGAGGTTTCAGCTGACTGAACCACAAGAGTAGAATTAAGCTTTGTAAATGTGTCTATTCACTCATCAAATATATCTGCATAATTCTCAAAAAGGCCCTAAAGCCTAATGTTTAAGTGCTTAGGAGTAACCAAACCTAAGTGAGAAACCAGTTCTGCCCTTACTCATGTGACCTTAAGAAACCCCTTGACCTTTCTGAGCCTTACCTGTAAAATGGAGATTGTTGAAACTACTTCACCACATTGCTGTGGTTAAATTAACTACTGTCTGAAAAATAGCCAGTGACTGACATCAAGCAAGCATTCAGTTAATGGAGGCGGTTTGTATTATCAGTACGTCTGCATTCTATTTTCTTCAATAGAAAATTGATAGATTCTTCTTGAGAAAGTGTGTTATTAACTCTTTGAAAAAAAAGGCACCAGCATATGTCTAAAATGTAGGTTTTTTTCAACTAAATCAAGCTTAGCAATAAACCTGAGCTCCAGAAATGGGGCAGAAAAAGCAACTGCTAGGAAGTGGTGTGTAATGATGTTATACAGATATACAATAAGGTATGCAGCTATTCAGGTATACAGTGCCTAAGGTCCTTCTTCATCCTCGATCTTGGGAGTCAAATAGTACTTTAAATGTCCCAAATCAGCAGTCTTATACTCTACTACAAGGGGTGCATCTGCAAACATACAGAGTTTCACAATGGAAGAGAGTGCAAAACCATCAAAATTTAAGCTAAGAAAATGGAACCACTGAATCTTGAAACTGGAAGCCATCCTGTATTTTAGCAGAAGTGAGAAAGTGTGACAATAAAATGTATGAGGTAGAATGTAATAGTACTGTATAAGGAAGCATGCAAAGGAGCATGGTGGCCAGACCTCCGAAGCCAGAAGGCCTGACTTCAGATCCTGTCTCTACTACCTTACCTCTGTTGTGCCTTGGTTTCTTCATCCGTATGAAGAAATGGTGATGATAGTAACTACTTCATAGAGTTATTATGAGGATTAAATCTGTTACTATATGTAAACTGCTTAGAACAGTGACTGACCCATAGTAAACACTATATAACTGCTGACCATTAGAATCATTATAATACTATGAGTCTAAGAGAATTCAGAAAAGGAAAACATTGCTTCTAACTGGAAAGAAGGCTTATTGCAGAAAGTAACATTTGAGATGAACCTTAAACAATGGATATGATTGGGGCAAGTGTCAATGTCTGGAAAAATCATTTCAGGCAATAGGGACAATAGGCACAGACACTAAGCAGAGGTCAGAGTATTTGGCATCTGGTCTGGTTTGGTTAGTGTGTAGGATCAGTGAGAATCGGGTTCCCTACTCCCCTTCCCCCCTCTTATCAGAAAGTAGAGCATTCCTTTGAAACCTTGTGTAAACCAAAATGGTATAAAGCAAACCTTAGGACATGCCTTGCTAATCAATGCACAAAATAAATTGAGATAAATCACAGATGCTCACAGAATCAGTTCAAAGCCATGAGACTTGATGCTGAGATGCTAAGTTGTAGTTCCCTGGGAAGGAGCTTGGCGGTGCCACTCTAGCTGCTGGGGTGCGCCCTGCCTCTATGATGGTTCCTGCAAGACAAACACTGAATGCTATTTTTCACTTTTCACCTTTTTTCGTGAAAGTAAAAATCCTCTGAAGATTCCTTTCAGCCCACTAGAACAGGTACTAATGTAGATCTTTTGTAAAAGCAAAGTGACATGAAGCAAAGTTTTGAAAAGCAGAAGGTACCTGTACATTTGAATCAGATTAAGGGGAGCTTTGAATGCCAGGCATTATTTGGTAAACAATGAGAAAAGTTATTTTTTAAACAAGTATCCAAATAAAAAGACTACAGAATGTTTTATAAACACACACAAATATTCTAGACTAAATAAAGAAATGTTTGTCAAGAGAGCACGTTTTCAAAATAGATCACAAATGTTATAAAATTATAGAAAATATAGGAAAGGAGAAAAGGGAAGTAAGGACATATTTTATTAACCTAGGGAATGGAGGAAAAAATCACAAATTTTGAACAACATACAATTATTAAACATGTCTAAGAGTAATTTGAAAGCATTTTTTTCTGAAAAATACTGTTTGCATAAAAATAGAAAAAACTTCATACATTGATTGTGTAATTCAGCTGTGGTGTAGGGGAATGCCAAGAGGATTAACTACCAACCTAATTTGCTAGTCTAACCTAGTTCAGAAATCAGTGTCTTAAAGATGAACCAGTCACTTCATGCAGAAACAGAAAAAAATTAAAGAGTGCCAGAGAAGAAGGAAGTTATACTTTTTTACCAAAAGATACCAAAATACCACTCATTAGTTATATTGTGTTTAACAACGGAATTGTCTTTTAACTGAACATCTAGCTATATTTTATAGTAGTTTTACGTAACCTTATATTCAGATAACGTGAAAATAGTCTGTCTACCTTAAAGCATAGGCTGAGAAATAGATTTACAAAGTATAAATTGTGACTATCTGCATGACTAGCATTGAACTGGAGTGAAAAATTTAGATTTGGTGTAATCTATTTATATGTGTAGTCATATTCTCTACAGGTAGCGCAGACCTAAGCATTCAAATTCCTTGAACACAGTGGAGAAAAAAAAATGTGAGCAGAAAAATGGAACAAAATCTGGGGTTATGTAGACATATCCTTACAGTATTCTTTATTGTTTGATAAAAATGGTTTACATTCATTCACATAGAAAAAGTACAAAATCCAAAACAAGTTATTCAACAAGCCAGACATCACCCACTGAATATTAATCTGGACAAACCATCATTCAATGTCATGTGCCCTAGTAAACGTTGTGCCCTTTGGAGCTTCAGTGGATAGCACAGTGTTATGAGCCTAAGCTGTCAATCCAGTCTGCCTGGGGAAAAGCCCTGGTTCTGACATTATCACTCTGTCATCAATTTCATCATGTCCTTATCTACTGTCCCAGTGTAAGGCTGGTACCTATCTCAGGAGGGATGGGGAGGATTAAATGAGATTAAGTATAAAGAAAGCAATGAGTGGCACATAGGAAGAACTCAACCATGTTCGCTCTTTTGCTTTTCCTCCTTTTTTTTTCTTTCTTATTTTTTTTTTCCCTTGGGGCCAAAACTATGCTGACATAATTGGCAACGTGACAGCAAGAAGTTATGGAGAGCCTGGGTAATTTAGAAGATACCTGCAAAGAGAAAATGGAAAGAATGCTTTGAAAAGAACTTTATTCTTCCCCAGACATTGTCATTATTAAACCCACTTTATTTTTCTACATTAAAATATTTTCTTTACATCAATTCTTCCTTATTATCTATTTATCTCACCATCTTTTACCTGTCTTTAAACTTTAGTCATAGATTTATATATTTTTTTGTCTTTTTGCCTTTTTTTTTATGTAGAGCCGCACCCGCGGCATATGAAGGTTCCCAGGCTAGGGGTCTAACAGGAGCTGTAGCTGCTGGCCTTCGCCACAGCCACAGCAACGCGAGATCCGAGCCGCGTCTGCAACCTACACTACAGCTCACGGCAACGCCGGATCCTTAACCCACTGAGCAAGGCCAGGGATCAAACCTGCAACCTCATGTTTCTGAGTCAGATTCGTTAACCACTGCGCCACGAAGGGAACTCCATAAACTTTAGTCATAGATTTAAATGAAAAATTCTTGGGAGAGAAATTACATAAACAATTATAGGTACAAGAAAATATCGTTTGCATCTTAAAATACCCTTTTGTTTTGCTGAGTAGTTTAATCTGGCAACATGAAAATAAGATCTTTCTTTCAACATACACAACTTCATGCCCCAGTCTCAATATGGTGATACACAGTGTGTGTAAAGTAAAACCATAATCACGCCCGTAAATGTTAAATATTATGCTTTAAAATCCTAAATCTTCTTTCCTTTTCCTGTGTTATTTCAAAAAATTAAAATAACTCCATCTGAATAAATTCAGATTTCACAGAACATATCTTCTATTTTAGCCTGAACTTTCATCTTTACACTCTCTTAGCCTATGGAAATCTCACAGAGAAATGTCATGAGTGAAGACTAATGGTGGGTAGTAAAACGAAGAACATTTAGGAAATTTTAAAATGTGGGTTCCATTTACACATAGTAAAAATGAATTATCTAGATGATTTAAGAAAGATTTTTTTATTCCTACTATCTGGTAATTGTGAATAGAGTATTAATAATCAAAATAATTTATTTTGATTATTTTTGCATTCAACTGCAAAAACCTTCACTTGGTCAAGAGCTCATTTTATTGATCTTCATTCATTCATTATTTACTCATTCACCCATTGTTTGATTTGATTCAGAAATCAAGGGAGTTCTCTGGTGGCTCAGCAAGTTAAGGATCTGACGTTGTTGCCACAGTCGCTCAGTTTGCTGCTATGACATGGGTTTGTTCCCTGGCCCAGGAACCTCTGCATGCTGCAGCTATGGCCAAACAAGAAAAAGAATATGAAAAAAAAAAAAAATCAAACATCGTGGTCTTGTTTGTGCTAAGCAATTATTACCTATCATGTAACATACATAAACATGACCCAAATACATTAATTTATTGTTTTTCCTTACTATCACTATTTTAACCCTGTTTTGTTGTTTGTTTTTGTTTTATTTTGTTTTGGTTTGGGTTCAGGTTCCAAGAATTAAATTAAATATATAACCTGAAGATGTGTCATTTATCCTATTGACATGGCATTGGCATGCTTGCAGTCTATCATTCCATGCAAACTGGGAATATATGCCTTGATTAATATTATTCCTACCTCTCACTCTTCACCTGGTTACACCCTCCTCTTCCTTCACGATAACATCTTATCCCAAAAAGGCTCACCTGTCCCCCTCCTTGTCTCACCTTTTCAGTGTCACTAAGAGGTTTGCTGTGCCACCACAGCTCCCATGCACGTCTGTCCCCTGGAACTCACTGCATAGTGTTTTCCTTTAGTCTTTTCCACTCATAAGCACCGCAGGCTAAAATAGGAGCTGTGTTATTCATCTTTGTATCTCTAGGGCAATACTTGATACAGATTTAGAACTTAATAGAGGCTTCCCTTTTTTTTAATTGAAGTACAACTAATTTACAATGTTGTATTTGTTTCAAGTGTACAACAGAGTGATTCAGATATATTTTTTTTCAGATTCTTTTCCCTTATAGGTTATTACAAAATATCGAGTAGAGTTCCCTGTGCTATGTAGTAGGTCCTTGTTGGTTATCTATTTTCTGTAGAGTAAATGTGTATACATTGATCCCAAACTCCTAATTTATCCCTCCCCTCCTTTCACCTTTGGTAATAATAAGTTTATATGTCTGTGGGTCTATTTCTGTTTTGTATATAAGTTCAAGAGTTTTCCTGAACTTGAATAAAATGGACCAGACTATCTTTCTTCATATCCCTTTTAGATTTCAGTGTTAACTGAACAATGAAATCACAGAAAAACTAAATTCCCATTATAACAGCTTCTTAGTAATGGTGCTTTGGCCCTTCATTGTTTTGCTTTTGTTTTTGTCTTTTCTAATCTTTAGGAAAGTTTTTTCTGATCTTTAGTAAAGTTCCAAAGTAATGTGGTATATATTATATTCCAATACTCCTTCAAAGAGGGCCACATCATAATTTAGAATTTCAGCAAGAATCACCTCTTATGTTTTCTTAAGGTGCTGATTCTATGACAGTTTCCTTCATGAAAGCAGGAATTATTTATTTTGGCAAAAAAAAGCCTAACAAAATCAAGATTGACCTACATTTATGAAGTTATGATATTATAATCTCATATTGGCTTGGTGTAATACAATGTCAAGCCAGAAATTCAGGCAAATACCTACTTGCAGTTAATGAAATGTATGTGCCTTCTGGCTCTGTTGTAAATAATAACCCAGTAACCACTGCATTTTGTGTGCAACATATGGCATTGCTGCAGGGAAGTGCTCTAAGTGATAAAAATTAAAGAAAAAAAGGTCATTCACAGTAAATACTTACCATCTGCTGCCAAGCAGGGTGGCAAGCAGCATCATGATGGAAATTTAGGTCCTGTTCCCGCCCAGCCATAAATTGTTAAAGAGAACAGATGATATGTGATTTTACAAGTCACTTAGTAAACAGCCATCCCTGAGGCAAGGAGTTCATTTCTATTGGGAGTTCTCTGCCAAGAGCAAGAAACTGAACCATAATCCAAAGTCAGAACAGAATTATCCTTCTGCTTTCATCTTCAGTGTCAGAGGCCACACTGGTTGAATCACTCCAAATGTCTTCAATATGATTGCTCATTCTCATGAATAATACACTAGACTTCACTTCAAAGTAAAGGATGGTTTGCCCGAAGTACTAGTGAGAAAGGAAATAACGTCATAGTAGTAAAAAGAAAATAGATTGTAAATAGTATATAGAGTATAACAGATAAATAGGTAGATAGATGATCAATCGATTTGTGTGTGTGTGTGTGCACGTGTGTGTGTGTGTGTGTGTGTGAGAGAGAGAAAATGACAAAGATCATACACTCAAATATGGATATTCGTTCTCTGATATGAAAACAAATGAGTTTTTATCTTCATGCTTCTCTGGAATTTTAGGATTTTCTGCAGTGAACATGTATTTCTCATACAGTCAGATAAAATACGCAGTATTTTAAGAAATCATATCAGAAGCATGGAACTTAAATTCTTCAGGGTGTTAAGTTCCAAGACCTTGAAGAGATGCCTGGGTGGGGACTGAGGAGAGCTTGAGGTATCTGAGGCTGACTCCAAAGAACTAGATATAACATATAATTAAGACAGAAAAGATCATACCAATCATAAAACCCAACAGATGGGAAAGTAGCAGAATCAAAATAAATATAAATGTAGGGAAGATGAACTAAGACGATAGCATTCCTTTCTTTAGAAACATGCTTTATTTTAAACTAGAGTGGTTATTAGGTAATCAATCATTCACCAGCCTTGGCTCTAAATTACAGTGGGCTTCCTCTGCAAATCAAACCCACTCTCTGCAATGGAAGAATTACTATTTTTTTTTTTTTGTCTTTTTTTTTGCCTTATCTAGGGCGGCACCTACGGCATATGGAGGTTCCCGGGCTAGGGGTCTAACAGGAGATGTAGCTACTGGCCTTCACCACAGCCACAGCAACGCGGGATCCGAGCCGCGTCTGCAACCTACACCACAGCTCACGGCAACGCTGGATCCTTAACCCACTGAGCGAGACCAGGGATCGAACCCACAACCTCATGAGTCCTAGTCGGATTCGTTTCCTCTGAGCCACGATGGGAACTCCCAGTGTCAGAACATTTTAAAAGCAGTATTTCTCCTTTTTATGCGCGAAGTTATTAAGCAGTTTGTTTTTATACTCACATTCCGTAAACCCTGAAAACGAGTGGGAGGAGAGAAACTTGTTCTGAATGACCATAGTTCTCTATCAAGCCTGCCTTGCTCTGCTCTCAGAAATGCTCTCAGATTTTAGCTTTTATAACAGACTCAGGTGTTTTGCTGCTCCAAATCTGTTGATTCCTCCCATTGGTTTCCTGCTATGTGAGCTGTAACCAGTGCCCACCAGTCTATGGCCTTTGCTTCCCTAGTGTTCTATTGATGTTGACAATTTGCAGGGACCCTGCTCCTGCACTGGGTCTGAAATAATAATGATAGGAACCATATATGTGAAATCTCAGATCCCCTTAGAATACCTAGAACAGTATCATGCACACAGCATCATCTCAATATTGATTTTGCTTGAGTGAGTGAAAACCACTTTACATTCCCATTACACAACTTACTATTCAGGGGAAGAGGTTTCCATTTTGCAACACACAGTTCTAAAACTAGTTTTCCCCTGAGACCATATCAGAGCCTGAAATGAGAAAACAGTGTTCTAGTGCAGTCACAAAAGGGGCGTTCATTTCTCTTCACATTAATCTTCCATCTCCAGGTCCTGATTACTTCGTTTTGAAGGTAGTAATTTCTGTGTCTGTTTTCTGAAAGTAGGATCATCTCATGTATGCATATTGATAAAAGTCTATAAGTTTCCTTCAGATGCCTCTGTGTATTTAGAAAGCTAATACGTGTAACATATATACTCCCTAGCTAAATATAATTTATCGTTTTGCACCTTTAGTTTCTCTTGTATCTTAGGAAATTTGTTTCCCCAATCGCAAATTGGTCAGAAAATACTTACATAAGAGAGAACCACTCTGGGAATCTGCAAATTTGATCTTGGCTTGCAAGTATGCAAAATAACTTTAGCATGGAATGAATTATGGTGTTTTGAAGGTAGCAAGATTCACACCAGTTATCCAGTCAATATTTTTATAGTAAAGATGAGGAAAGTGAGACCTTGAAAGTGTAAATGACTTTTGAAGAACACTTAGCTAATCGTTGACAGAACGATTAAACCTAGTTATACTACTGTCTAATCACTACATTATATTATTTCACACAATGAGAGATGAACAGTCATTACTTTTTTGAAATCAGAACCTTGAGATTAGGTTATTTCTGAGCAAACGATAACATAGCCTTATGCAGTTGATATATTCCTTGAGAACAGGAACTGTGTCTCACACATTTTTAATCTCCCACACATTAAATATATTATCTTACACTTAGTATCTCTCAAACAAGTATATTTGATTGATTACTTGATTAAGTACAGAATTAATATATAATTAGACAATAATTTATTATATAATGAATAATATAGTTAGAAAACCAACAGCTGTTTTGATACAGAGAGTTAATACCAGAGTTCTCCTGTGGCACAGTGAGTTAGGGATCCAGTGTTGTTACTGAAGTAGCTCAGGTCTCTGCTATGGTGCAGGTTTGATCCCTGGCCCAGAAACTTCCACATGCCAAAGGTGCAGCCAAAAAAAAAGAAAGTTATACCACTTAATAATACTTTTAGAGAGGTAATATGAATAATTAAATACACATATTTTAGAGTTACAGATCTGCTGTTTACTAGCTTTGTGACCTTGGGAAAATTAATTTTTTAAACATCTCTTCCTTCATCTTACAATGGGAGTAATAATATTTGACTCATGTGGTTGCTTTAAAGATTAAATGTGGTTGTCTGCATAAGTACTTAAAGTGCATTCAGATGGCAGATATCCAACAAACACTGGCTATGATCAGCTGAAAAATGAGCACAATAGTGCTTATACCTCAAAGATTTTAATCAGGATAGAGACTGAATTAGAAGAATTGGTCTAGCTGGGGAATATTTTTAAAATCGCTCTTATAATTTATTCTCTGAAGAAATCAATGGGAAATGTGTCTTCATCTGCAGGCAGTCTCATGACATAGAAATAGCAAAATGCTACAGGAATATTGCCATGTGAGGAAAAACACCATAGGGTATCCATGATTAAGTAGTTTATTGGTGATCAGTGAATATTTGTTGATGATAATGAAGATGTATTTTTTCCAAATTGAATCTAACCTTAGTTTTTGGGGAGAAATTTTTTAAAGTCTTTGTTAAAATTTCATGAAAATATGAATATGGAACACTCCTATATCTATTTACACAACTTTGTGTTCCATGTAAAACTATGCAACTTAAATATTTGCATAAACTATCCTAGCGTTTAGAAGAAAAATAGATAATATTCAAAGAAAGATTGTGAAAGAGAAAATAGTGGCCATAATCTATTTTTAAAATGCTTTAAAGTGCAATTACAGTTTCAGAAAGATAGAATTTGTGTAACAAGATTGCAGATTTGTCAATACATGACTCAAAAGCTTAGCACCACAATTACAGTGACAGTATCTATAAAATTATATCTTAAGTTTCAAGGCTTTCAGTATTTCAAAGTTCAATCACATTCAGGTTATTTTCATTTCCATGAGTATCAGAGTAAAATATCTTTAAATCCTTAACATTTAATGGGAATCTAAATGAGGGCCTGTTTGCCCAAGTTTAACATAAAGACTCTCATGAAAAACAAAATACTGCTAAGTTCTCTCAAAACTATATTGTGATTTTTCTTTTGGTCTTTTTAGGGCTGCACCCAAGGCATATGGAGGTTCCCAGGCTAGCGGTCAAATTGGAGCTGTAGCCACTGGCCTCTGCCGCAGCCACAGCAACGCCAGGTCTGAGCCACGTCTGCAACTTATACCATAGCTCACAGCAAACCCAGATCCTTAACCCACTCAGCAAGGCCAGGGATCGAACGTGCATCCTCATGGGTACTGGTCAGAGTAGTTTCCCAGAAGACAGGAGCTCCAATATATTTTGATTGTTTATGTCACCCCTTGATTTCTTTTTTCAATTAATGCAGATGGACCTTATGGACTTCGAGTTAATTCTGATAAAGGACTAAAAGTTGGAGAAGTGTTTACTGTGGATATTGGAGAAGCCATCTTGTTTGATTGCTCTGCTGATTCTTATCCTCCTAACACGTACTCCTGGATCCGGAAGACTGACAACACCACATATGTTATTAAGCATGGGCCTCACTTAGAAGTCGCATCTGAGAAAATAGCCCAGAAGACAACTGACTATGTGTGCTGTGCTTACAACAACGTAACTGGGAGGCGAGATGAAACTCATTTCACAGTCATCATCACATCTGTAGGTAAGTGTAATGTGAAAGGCAGAGACCCCAGTGAAACAAAAATGCATGCTAGCCTTGCCCTGCCCTATTTTATAGCTATGTGGAAGAGTATCATTGTGAGATTATTCATATACTCTGAGAAACTCTTTCCGCAGTTAGCTAAGCCATGGTTTCTAGAGTCAGAGGAAGAATAATGGAGAGAGAATTCAATTGCTGTCTCTAAGGGGCTATACAGAAAAAGCCAGTTCAATAAATTACTTCTAAATGTGCATTCTTGTTTTTCTAATTTTACAAACAGGAATGTAAGAGAAGCAAGCTACTCATTTAAAAGGTTTCTATCTGCTGTTGCATTAGGTCCGATGAATAAATTTTCATGAGTTAGAAATCTGGTTTTCCTACTCTCTGGCTCCGTTCTCACCGTCCTTCATGGGTTCCTCTTCTTTTGCCATTGAAAACTTGAAATCTGCAGAAGTTCTCAACAGTGTTCCTAACATCTTGGAGAGTACAAAATTTTGTAAATCTGTGAAGTTTGGCATTTTCTAGAAATCATCTGATTTTCAGAAAAGTCATCAGTGCACAAATGGTTAAGAGTAACTGCCTAAAATATTTATGTCCACTGAATTGCCAACTTTCTGAGCCTTCTCTTCTCTCTATACAGTGTGATTTCATTCACTCCCATGGTTTCACGTGGCACTGGTTACAACCCAAATCTTTCTCTTAAAGGCTCTAAAATGGTATACCTGGTTACCTTCTAAATGTCTCTACTTTGAACTACCAGAGGCATCATACAGGTCCAATATACCAAAAATGAACCATCTTCTTTCCATTCTTTCTGTATTCCCTGTTTAAGTGAATGACTCTAGTATCTACCAACCCGAGCTAGAAAGCTAAATGCCATCCCAGACTCTTCCTTATTGCCCTGCTCAATATCTCGTCAAGTTTGTCCGTTCTTCTTTCTTCCTATCTCTCAAGCCCATTCTCTTCTCTCCTTCCTTCTTTCTTTCTTTTCTTCTTCTCCCTTTTCCCCACCCTTCCCTCTCCTCCCCTTCTGCTTTCTCTTCCTCTTACACCTTTTTCTTTTGCTCTGTCTTCTATTGCTACTACTTCTATTATCAAGTCCTTCCTGGACTCATCTTTGTGTACAAAGACAAGCCAGATTCCACTTGGGGAAAACCTGGGGACAGGTTTGGGCAGGAGGTGCTGGTCAGGGTGCCAGTGATTGGTAGAGGAACAAGTTTGCTAAAGGTATCACTCATTAATATCTTCTCCATTAATATCCTCTCTTCCTCTGTCTTTGTAGCCCTGGTCCCTAGAATAGAGCCCATTAAATAGAGTCAATACCTGTTTTGCTTTTTTTAATTTAAAAAAGCAGTAATATAATCCTTGTGATTCTTAGGCTAAATTTTTCAATAAGGGTCCCTTGCACCATGTGTATCAAAATCATTTGAGGAGGTCTAATAATGTATTTTCATTTAAACACCTCAGACCTGTCAGATCAGGACCTGGCACCTATTATCTTGGATCTGTATATTAAGCTAGCACAAGTGTAACACCCACTTGTTTAAAGTGTTCTTTTTCTCCCTAGCCTTTTGAATTTATTTAAAAACTTTTTGGGTTTGTTTGCTTGCTTGCTTTTGCTTTTTAGGGCCACACATGCAGCATGTAGAAGTTCCCAGGCTAGGGGTCAAATTGGAGCTGCAGCTTCCAGCCTAAACCCTAGCCACAGCAACACCAGATCTGAGCCGTATGGGATATCCTGAGTTAATTTAAAAACTCTTCAAGAGTCACTGAGAATTGTAAGACTGTCGTAAATCTACATATTGATAAGTATATGGTAAATGAGGTCTTCCCTAGACTCCTTAAAGTTGAGGGTATTCATATTGCAAAAGCATTCGAGTACATTGGAATTTACATATTGGCATGGTGGTTTTGTTTTTCTATCATGTGAAGAAAGTGCCACACTCTCTAGAAGAAAGTTCTCTCCAGTGGAACTTTCTGCAATGAAAGAAAAGTTTGATGTCTGTTCTATCCAGTATGGTAGCCCCTAGCCTCATTTCACTTAAAAAATGGTTATACATCTGAGGGACTGAAGCTTTTATTTTACTTTATCTCTTTTAATTTTAATATTAATGTAAATAGCCACGTATATCTGGTGGCTACCACATTGATAATGCAGCTCTAAAATTTTTACATGAGTTGTGCCCCATGTGGGCAGTAGGTAAGAATATATTTCTTTTATAGGTCCCAAAAGCATATGTGTTAAGGGTTATATAAATCAGACACTCATTCATTCATTATTTAACACCAGTTATGTGCCAAATACTGGGATAGGCATTGAGAATGCCATTTGAAAAAAAATTATCCCTACTAACAAGATGCTTACAATCTAGTATGTGTGGCAGGCATATACTTATTAGGCCATATGGTTTGTAAATAGCATCCTTTGCTTTCTATTTTTCTAAATTTTTAATAGATTTAACCAGTTTTTACCTCAGTGGCTAACAAATATAATTTTGAAACACACCATAATTAAGTATATAAAATAATTTTGTAGCCATCTGGATGTCATCTTGGATTTGTGCCTTATGCTCATCGCAAGTGGCTATCCTGTGTAGATGTATACTGCCGTGAAGCCTTTCTCACTACCTAAACTTTCTCCATTAATATTTAGCCAAGATATTGTTGTAACACAGAAGCCCCCAATATTTGATTAAGATCTTATTACCAAGGTCCAGAGACAGCTATAGCCTTAATATCAAATAATTGCCTTTTGCAAAATCTAAAAAACCTGTTTGACCTGTATGAAGCCAAGGCATTTGTTATTACTGTAAATAAGAGCAGGTGCATATTTTTCAGAGGGATTCAGGATTGTCAACATTTGTGACCTCTTTGTGGTTTTTAGAGCTATATTCCAGCCCCCAAATGTCCGTAGAACTTAAACAATGGCATATGTCAAAGAAAATGAGTAGTATTGATTTTTTTTGTCTTTTTGTCTTTTTTATCATTTTAGGGCCTCACCTGCGGCATGTGGAGGTTCCCAGGCTAGGGGTCTAACAGGAGCTGTAGCTGCCAGCCTTTGCCACAGCCACAGCAACGCGGGATCCGAGCCGCATCTGCAACCTACATCACATCTCACCTCAATGCCGGATCCTTAACCCACTGAACGAGGCCAGGGATTGAACCCACAACCTCATGGTTCCTAGTTGGATTCGTTTCCGCTGAGCCACGATGGGAACTCCTGATGTGTTTTAAGTATTTGATTTTGTAGAAGTTTTCAAATGAATGAATCTCTGCAATGCAGATTAAGGGTACACCAACCTTCAGTGAAAAAAAATGGACATCGCTTGTAACTGTCAATTGAGCACTTACTGACCATCCACTCTGATGAGCGACCTATGTTAGTATCAATGGAGAATCTGAAATAATTTAGAGGGATAAGATACCTGCCTTTGAGATATTTTCAAAACCAAGTCATGTTTGGCATAACCAAAGTCTAGTTGTAAGGAACATCTTTGTTTTTAATGAGGCAAATAATATGGCCAACCAAAAAGTCTCAGCAATAAGAAGTAGGAATGAAAGGAAAAAGACCTCAAAGATAACTCCAAGGTCACAAATATGGAAAGAAAATAACAAGGTCCAGAAATAATCAAAAGTTTTAATAGGGATTTTCAGTTGGGGAGAGGAAGGCTAGAGAATGTGACAATTAGCTCTGTGTTTTCCTGCCTGTGTAAGGCTAGACCAGATGGTGCCTTCCACCTCTGCAGGCTGTGATTCACATCTAATTTGCAGTATCAGTTGACCTTTCTGTATCTTAGTGGAGATAGCTTAAAGAAAACAAGGAAAATAGGCAAAGTCACATAGCTAATAAGTAATAAAATAATATATGAATTTAAAACCCTTTTCAAAAATTAAATGTCTCCCTTGACGTTCTTGACCAAGAATAGCAATATCTAAAAGAAATGTCACAAATATATACAAGATATGTCACATACAGGTATAAGATAGTGTGTATTTTTTTATCACCTTAACTAATTTTATGCTACATACAAATAGATACTTTGGTTTGTCCAGACGTGTGTATACTTTCATATTAGTGAGAAACTATGAAATATCTATTAACTAAAATTATCTAGTATATAAGTTTCAAGAAAAGAGTAACAATTAAAGTAATAAGTAAGCTTTCATAGGAGTTCCTTGTGGCACAGCAGGTTAAGGATTTGGCATTGTCACTGCAGTGTCTTGGGTCACTGCTGTGACACGGATTTGATCCCTAGCCTAGGAAGTTCCACATGCCATGGGTGGAGCCAAAAAAATAAGTATTCATAGTTTGAAAAAAATCAATGATTTTATTACCTTAATTAGACACATCCTTGAATGCAGGTGACACTACTTTAAAATTTAACTGAGCCTAAATCACTACCGTGATATGCAATATGTATAAAATGAAAATGTTTATGATAAGAATTCAAACATTCACATTTAATGAAAACATTCCAGTGTATAAATTATTAGTGTTCTCAGTGGCCACATGGCAATAGTTTGAGATTTAGTCATAATAGAATTATTTTGAATTTGTACATGATCCTGAGAAGTCTGTAATTTTAAATATTTATTTCTATTGAACATCTTTTCATAAAGAAGAGAATAGCGAAATGATGCTACTCCAAGGAAGGATGAATTTATTGATTTCTTCTATCTACCTAGAAATTTCTCTAGTTAACATCTCTTGGAGAGGTATTTTACTTTGGACCATGGTAGATAGCAACTGAGATAAACTACAGCCCTGACATCCAGATCCTGAAACTTTAGGTGACATCCCATGAGCATCTAGCACAGAATAACTGTGTCTGTCAGGTGGAACCAGGGTAGAGTGTGGAAATAGCATGGCCCATGATATAGCACCCTCATTTCCAAAGGATGTGAATCAGCAGCCATACTCAGCTAACAGATTGAATGGGAGAGCTTTCAGTATTCCTGATCTAGAAATAGACACACTGACTGGTAGCATATGGCTGTCCTGTTTTAGGCTCAGTCTCTCAAACAGCAAGGCTATGATACCATGGATACCACACCTCTTGCTCATATTTGCACTTAATATGTTATTTCATTTTATTTGTTTGCCTAAGGAGGGGGCAAATAGCACTTGCACTAGGGCTTTGGTAAATGAGTCAATCAAGTTTAAATAATGGGGAGAATGGCATGCTATGTGCTAAAGAGTAGAAAACTCTGAAAGGAGAAAGAATGGGGCTCCCACAAATGTTCAAAACTGCACTTGGAATCCTTGTACATTCTTTGTAGCAGTAGGGTCAGAATTTCCCTGTTGTCTTATTTTCAAGTTGGGTCTGGAAATCCACTTGCCTAAAGCTGAGACCACAGCTACTGTGCTCCTTGATTTAATCCTAGTCATATTTGGCATTTTCTATCTTGTCAATTTCAAATACTGGACCTGGGAGTTCCCTTGTGGCACAGCAGGTTAAGGATCTGGTTTTGTCACTGCAGTGGCCTGGTTCAATCCCTGGCCCGGGGAACTTCCACTTGCCATAAGCATGACCAAAAAAATACAATAAAATACTGAACATAATAAGTAGTGTGTATTCTGGGATAGAAAAGCAGTGTTGAGGGTAGAAAGCCAGGATACTCTCAAGGAGAAGTGAAGATCATTTGTTCTGAGAAGAGAGACTATCCCTATTCTTTAGTCTCCAGGAAAAGGACACTTGGTCTTTGTCACTGCCAAGGTTTGGGGCTGACAGGGGCTGGTCACTTCAGGGTGGTTCTCTGATGAAGCGCTAATAGAGGCCAAGGGGGAAAGAGGCAACAGGGCAATAAGGAAAGAGTTTGAAGAAATAAGGAAGTAATGGTAAAGGGAATGATTTGAATCCTCTGTAGGACAGAATATACAAATTCAGTCATTTTAGAAAACGAAAAATAAAGGGATAAAAAGTTAAAAATGAAGAATAGGGGAGGAGATATGTCTTATCTAGTGTAAGTCATCCAGTCCTTGTTTGTTAAACCTACATCAGGCATCAGGATCATGGAACTGCCTGGTAAAGAGCTGATGTATGTCAGAGTGTAACTTCAGCATTAGAATGAAAAATACTCTGAAAATAATTATTAGCATATTTTCAAGTTTAAGGAGAAAAAACAGCCAAGACTACACTAAAATACACTAGGTGAGTTACTGAATTTTGGTGAAGGCCGTCTGGCTATCAAGAAGTGAGTGAGAGCATATCGAATCTGGTGTTAGAAAAGGTTAGAGGAAAAACCAAATATATAGAAGTGTCTCTGCCAGTTATGAAAACCATTCTTTGACCACAGATTAACAGCAAAACTTAAATTTGCAATCAGGAAAAAAAAAAAAAAACCTATGTTCCAGTCTCAGTTCTAGGA
Source organism: Catagonus wagneri (assembly GCA_004024745.2). Classification (NCBI taxonomy): domain Eukaryota; kingdom Metazoa; phylum Chordata; class Mammalia; order Artiodactyla; family Tayassuidae; genus Catagonus; species Catagonus wagneri. The sequence continues at coordinate 7,517,226 of PVHT020000174.1, forward strand.
CTTACTGACTGCGGAAAATATTTTTGTTTCTCTGAGAGTATTTATCTGTTCCTGTAAATGACACTTTCAATTTCTTTATTATTTTCATTATTGCCGATAGGACACATCTGTACCAAAACAAGTGGGAGACAAATGTACATCTGGTTTTATATACGTATAACGCATGTACATTTAATTATGCATATTTGAAAGGATTATGGTCCTTCTGAATTTACACTTTAGAAGTAAAAATGACTGGCTTCTCTCGCACTTCCAAAATTGTACCTCTAGGATGGTAGAGAATGTGAAAATCAGTCATATCTAGGGATGTTAAATCCGAACAAGAGAATTCTCAAGGGAGAAGTGAGATTTACAGCAAGCGATTGGGATGGCATCATGCAGAGAAAGGATTCGATTTATTTGTTGTACTTTCAGATAGTAGACCCGAGTACATTTGAGCTTAATGATTTGAAAGATTTCTTTTTCTTGTATAATCATCAGGCAGGAGTGGTGGAAAGAGCACAGAATTGTAGTCAACACTACTAAGTTAAATTTGAGTCTTGTACTAGAATCTTAGCTTTCCCATCTTTAATGTGGAAGTTATTTCATTGTGGAAGCCAGTGGAGATGGTAGGTGGTAAAATTTATTACTTTTAAAAATTGAAGTGTAGTAGATTTACAATATTGTGTTAGTTTCAGGTGGAAATCACTTTGCTTTCCAAATAATCTGAAAAAGATGTTTTATATATATATATACATATACATATATAGTTATATATATATATAACTATTATAAGATATTGAATATAGTTCATTGTGCTATACACTAAATCCTTATTGTTTATCTGTTTTATATATAGTAGTGTTTATCTGTCAACCCCATACTCCCAGTTTGTCCTTCCCCAGCCCCTTTCCCCTTTGGTAATCATAAGTTTGTTTTCTATATTTGTGAGTCTGTTTCTGTTTTGTAAATAAATTCACTTGTATTATTTTTTTAGATTCCATATATAAGTGATATCATATATTTGTCTTTCTCTGACTTACTTTATTTAGTATGATAATTTCTAGGCCCATCCATGTTGCTGCAAATGACATCATTTCATTCTTTTTATGGCTGTGTAATATTCCAGTGTGTGTGTGTGTGTGTGTGTGTGTGTGTGTGTGTGTGTGTGTGTGTGTGTTTGTCTGTTAATTGACACTTAAATTGCTTCCCTGCCTTGGCTATTGTAAATAGTGCAACAGTGAACATTCTGGTGCACGTAACTTTTCAAATTAGAGTTTTCATCTTTTCCAAATATATGCCCAGGAGTGAGATGGCTGGATCATATGGTAGCTCTATTTTTCAGTTTTTTTTTTTTTAAGGAAGCTGTGTACTGTTTTCCATTGAGGCTTGAGATTAAATTATCATTTCATGTGCCTGCTGGCCATCTATATGTTTTCTTTGCAGAAATTGCTATTTAGGTCGTCTGTGCTTTTTATTTTTTTTTTGATTGGGTTTTTTGTGTTTTTGATATTGAGTTGCATGAACTGTCTGTATACTTAGGAAATTAAGTCCTTATTGGTTGGATCATTTACAAATATTTTCTCCCAGTCCGTAGGTTGTTTTTTGTTTTGTTTGTGGTTTCCTTTGCTGCTCAGAAACTTATAAATTTTATTAAGTCCCATTTGCTTATTTTTGTTTTTATTTCTATTGCCTTGGGAGATTGACCTAAGAAAACATTGGTACAATATATGTCAGAGAATTTTTTACCCATATTCTCTTCTAAGAGCTTTATGGTGTCTTGTCTTACATTTAAGTCGTTAAGCTATTCTGAGTTTATTTTGTGTATTATGGTATGAGGGTGTGTTCTAACTTCATTGATTTACATGAAGCTGTCCAGCTTTCCCAATACCACTTGCTAAAGAGACTGTCTTCTTCCCATTTTATATTCTTACCTCCTTTGTCAAAGATTAGTTGACCATGGGTCTGTGGGTTTATTTCTGGACTCTCTGTTCTGTTCCATTGATCCATATATCTGTTTTTGTGCCAATGCAGGGTTTTTTTTATTATTATTACAGTAGCTTTGTGGCATTATCTGAAGTCTGGGAAGGTTATGCTTCCAGCTTTGATCTTTTTCCTCAGGATGGACTTGGCAACTATGGATCTTTTATGGTTCCAAATAAATTTTAGGATTATTTGTTCTAATTCTGTGAAAAATGTCATGGGTAATTTGATAGGGATAGCATTAAATCTGTAGACTGCCTTGGGTAGCATTTAAACAATATTAATTCTTCCAATCAAAGAGATGGGATAGCTTTCCATTTCTTTGAATCATCAATTTCCTTTACCAGTGTTTTATTTTGTAGTTTTCTTTGTATAAGTCTTTCACCTCCTTCCTCAGGTTTATTCCTGAGTATTTTTCCATTACAATTTTAAAAGGGATTTTTTTTTAATTTTCCCTTTCTGATATTTCATTGTTAGTGTAAAGAAATGCAACATATGTCTCTATGTTAATCTTGTATCCTGCTACCTTCTGATTTATTTATCAGTTCTGGTAGTTTTTGTGTGGAGTCTTTAGGGTTTTCTAGATGTAGTATCATTCATTTGCATGTAATGGCAGTTTGATCTCTTTCCTTCCAATTCAGATAACTTGTATTTCTTTTTATTGCCTTTTTTAATTTTTGCCAACATTCAATAATTATATTTTATTTTTATTAAAGTAAAATTGATTTACAGTGTTGTGTCAATTTCTGCTGTACAGCATAGTGACCCAGTCATACATATATATATACATTCTTTTTCTCATGCTATCTTACATCATGTTCTATCCCAGGAGACTGGATATAGTTCCCTGTGCTGTATAATAGGACCTCATTGCTTATCCATTTTGTATGTAATAGTTTGCATCTACCACCCAAACACCCTATCCTTCCCACTTCCTCCCCCTCCCCCTTGGCAGCTACAGATCTGTTCTCTACATCTTTGTTTTTAATTAAATAAAGTATAATTGATTTAGAGTGTTCTGTCAATTTCTGCTATACAACAAAGGGACTCGGTCATGTGTGTGTGTGTGTGTGTGCGCATGTGTGTATTCATTTTCTCAAATTACCTTCCATCATGTTCTATCACAAGTGACTGGCTATAGTTCCCTGTGCTATACAGCAGGACCTCATTGCTTATTCATTTGTTCTCTTAGGTCCGTGAATCTCTTTCTGTTTTGTAGATAGGTTCATTTATGCCATATTTTAGATTCCACATATAAGTGATATGTGGCATTTGTCTTTCTCTTTCTGACTAACTTCACTTGGTATGAGACTCTAGTTGCATCCAAATGGCATTATTTTGTTCTTTTTATGGCTGAATAGTATTCTATTCTATATATGTACTTCGTCTTCGTAATCCGTTCATCTTTTTAATTTTTTTTTTAAAGTTTTTTTTTTTTTTTTTTTTT
>PVHT020000174.1:7520734-7595291 GCA_004024745.2 Catagonus wagneri
CATCTTTTTAATTTTTTAATCTTTTATTTATTTTTCGGGCTAGGACTTCCAATACCATGTTGAACAGAAGTGGTGAGAGTGTGCATCCTTGTCTTGTTTCAGATTATGGTGGGAAGGCTTTCAGCTTTTCACTGTTGAGTATTACGTTGGCTGTGGGTTTGTCATAATTTTTACTATGTTGAAGTAATTATATTTGCTTTTTTTTTTTTGTCTTTTTGTCTGTTTAGAGTCATATCCGTGGCATATGGAGGTTCCCAGCTAAGGGCTGAATCAGAGCTATAGCCACTGGCTATACACTGGCTACATCACAGCCACAGCAACACGGGACCAAGCTGTGCCTGCGACCTGCACCACAACTCGCAGCAATGCTGGATCCTTAACCCACTGAGCGAGGCCAGGGATTGAACCCACGTCCTCATGGATACTAGTTGGATTCATTAACCACTGAGCTACGACGAGAACTCCAATATTTGCTCTTTCAATACATGTTTCTGCCATCTCATTTTATAGTTAAGGTGAAAATGAAAATGAAATCTAATATAAAATATATTAATGAACTAAATATTCCAACTGAAAGACAAATATCAAACTGGATTTTTAAATTATTTAATACTTAATACTTGTAAGAGATACACCTTATATTTAAGGGTACTCAGAGGTTGAAAGTGAAAGGATGAACAGTAAGCCATATAGTCAAAAGAAAGCTGATGTAGCCATACTAGTATCAGAGAAATTAAGAATTAGATAAATTTCTTTAGATAAGAAGTATTGCTTTAGATTAAAAACAGACATTTCATAAGAGAACCTGGATCCCACCTTGCTGTGGCTGTGGTGTAAGCCAGCAGCTGCAGCTCTGATTTGACCCCTGGCCTGGGAACTTCCATATGCCGCAGGTATGCCCATAAAAGCAAAAAAAAAAAAAAGGAAAAGAAAAGAAATTAATAATAAAGAGTATTGCATAGTTTTTTTTTTTGTCTTTTTGCCTTTTTCTAGGGCCGCACCCGTGGCATATGGAGGTTCCCAGGCTAGGGGTCTAACAGGAGCTGTAGCTGCCGGCTTATGCCAGAGCCACAGCAACACGGGATCCGAGCCGCGTCTGCAACCTACACCACAGCTGACGGCAATGCTGGATCCTTAACCCACTGAGCAAGGCCAGGGATCAAACCCTCAACCTCATGGTTCCTAGTCATATTCGTTAACCACTGAGCCACAACAAGAACTCCATAGTTTATTATTAATTCTAGATTATGTAATTCTAAATTATATGCTACACATCCTTTGTATCAGTAAAATTTATAATTTTTATATATATATACATGCATACAATTTTTTTGGATACTCAGTTACTAGCATGCCTGTTGTATTCTGTTTACATAATAAACTTCATGTAAAACTTTCTGGCTGCCTAAAATCATGTAATATCAAAGCAATAAGAACACTTAAAGGCAATTAACTCTAACCTCTTCATTTTACTAATGTGAAAATCAAGACCGTTACAGTCAAGTGGCTCCCCAGATTTGCCCAGCTCTTTAGAGAGAACAAAGTAGCACAGTATCTGAAGAAAGGCTAAGACCTTACAGAGAGATCACTGAAGTGCTAAAGTAGTCCAAGCTAAAAGGTCAGATTTCTAACAGTGGGAAAAATACTAATTATTCCACAAATTACTAACAGATAAAAGGAGGAAAAATAATATTTTAATAAGTTTTGTGGTGTTATAGTCTAGATTGGAACCAACAAATTGCCATTCTAGTCCTTTTCATACTGCCTTGCATTTATTTCTTCAGCCCCAAGTTGAAAAGAGTTTAATTTAAAATCTGTTTAAAGGCAGTAAATATTACAGTGCTATTATAACCCCATAAAGAATATTTTAGGAACACAGTTCTCTGAATGCATATCAGAAACGTATACACGTTCCCCCCCTGAGATGATAAAGATTTTGGGTAATGAAAAACAACTTGCTTAAACTCTTAAGGACTTAAAGGAAAGCATTACATGGAAAAATTAGAGGCAATATCATGATTTCCATGACTTTTTAACTGGAATTTAACATATGTGATCTATACTACATTATGAAAAGATTCTAGGAAGATTAAAAAGTGAATGTACTTATAGATAGAAGAGCCAAGAGAGAGTATGTACCGGTGCACAAAGAAAGAAGGGACAGATTTAATGTTTCATCACTATATGGCCCTGGAGACCTCAGCAGAGGCTTTGTGGTGGAAGACAGCAGGGCGCTGGCTGGATATTTATTGCAGAGCTGAGTGCCCGCCACGTTTTTCACCACATCTGGATGCTCCAAGCTGTTCTCCACCATGCTGGAAGGGAATTCACATCCAGTGACTTTCACCCCCACAGTAAGCTGGACAGAGACAGTCAACTACCACAGTTCATTTCCACATCAGTATCTGATTCCCATGATAATATGGAAGACATCTGTTACTTGCTTTTGCTGGAGGTCACAACAACTTCCACTTTATAGGTTAACTCTTTGACTAAGCATGTTATGTCTGGAACTGGGGTTGACACCGCCATACTTAATAAGTTGTGTTCAAACAGCATCAAAGTGAGGCAGCTTTGTCAAGAGCCTGGGGTCCTATCTGGATTCTGTCACTTACTGCCTGAGTGATCTTGAGTATGACTCTAAGAGGGGATAATAATAATAAATAATGCCTCCCTAATAACACTGTTGTGAACATTCTATGGGTTAGTTATGTATCATGCTCCCTTAAAACAGATCTTCACGTATTGTAAGTGCTCAGCAGGTATTAGCTGTTAGCACTATATTTTATGTAGGAGTATTAACAAAAGGAATGACTTGCAAAACAAATTGAATTGTAGTCATGAGGTGGGGCTTTAGTATTTTATTGACAATTACATGCACATTCTAGTTTAAAGATTAAAATTTCTCTATTGGTCAAAAAGTAGTAAAGTATATTTGAAATTTATACCTTCCCTCACACACCTTGATCACACACCACCTCCCTGGAAAATACATATTTGAATTATGCTAAAATAGCGAGATTGAAGGAGAGCGAGAGAGAGAAAATAACCTAGCATCTGGGGACGTTTTACACAATGAGGTCAAGCAGATCTAAGTTAAATACTCACCAACACTATTAAAAAGTATGGTGCAAGTTATTTGCTACTTCTAGTACAACATATCAGTATTATTCTGGACAGCTCACCACGTTTTTAATCACTAATATCCTTAGAGAGTTTAGTATAGATTCTAAAATAAGTGCATGCCTTCTCTTTGGTCTCTCAGATCCTCTTCTAGATAGGCAGGTAGGTAGAGAGAGAGAGAGAGATTTTTGCAGTAGTGTACCATTTCGGATAAAGCATAAAGTCAACTATATAATAATTTATTACTGATCTTTAATAAAAATATTAAAAATATATTTGCCTTTTTATTTAGGAATAGAGAAGCTTGCTCAAAAAGGGAAATCATTGTCCCCTTTAGCAAGTATAACTGGAATATCACTTTTTTTGATTATATCCATGGGTCTTCTCCTCCTATGGAAAAAATATCAACCCTACAAAGGTACGTTAAAATTGGGGGAAAAAAATTTTTGAATGATTTTATATATATGCTAAAAAGTGTCTTACCATGTGTTTTTTCTTTCTTGGTTTTAGTTATAAAACAGAAACTAGAAGGCAGGTAATGTATATGTGTCTATGAAAATAATTTTCCTATAGAATGCTCTTTTCTCAATGATTAAGACTAACAGAAATACCCATTTTTCTTTGCAGGCCAGAAACAGAATACAGGAAAGCTCAAACGTTTTCAGGTAATGGCCAGGCTGAAAGGGGTTATTATCCATGTTAATGTATATGAATTAATATTGTTGCTATTAATTATTACATATACTGTACATAAGAGGTATAAGAGAATTCACATAAGGTAATACTAACAATCCCTTCCCAGAATTGCTGCCTTCACTTCACAGAGTGCTATCCTTTGTATTAGTTTTATTTAAGTAACACAGATTTATAAGTTTAACCTGAAAGACACTTTCAACTCCATTTTACAGACAAGAGAACTAAGACTCGGAGAGATTGTCACTTGCCCACCATCGCTGGGTTTGGCTGAATCCTATTCCGTTGATCCTCTTATTATTTTGAAAATGCCCAAGGGTTCTCACACTGTGTCAGTTCCTAAAGCAGATACAATGCTGGCAGTTCCATCCCAGGGAGAAGAGGAAAGCCTGTTTCTTTGTCCCCAGCAGTCCCCGTATTGCCATCTCTTCTGACTCCCTGCTGAGCTATTATAAGTTAACAATGGATCTTTTGCTCAGGCCTTGCAGTCACAGGAGCTGGGTTTCTGTCTCATATCTGCCACTTTTCCCCAGTGACCTTGGGAAAACTAATTATTTTTCCTGACCTCAACTCATCTATACAGTAGAGATGATAACTTGCCCTAGGGTTGCTCTGAAAATTCAATACAATGGTGTAGGCGGAGTGCCTAATATGATGCCTGGATACTTAGTAAATACTGGTCTTCTTCGTCTTATCTAGTCCTTTCTCACAAATGGTAGAGTGCCAGAGTTTAGAAAAGCCCCAGAGAGCATATGGTTCTTCCCAAGTCCCCCATTACCGTCTTTTTACAGATAAGAGTATAAGTAATCTTGGTCTTGTACTATATTTTGTATGTATGGGCAGCTATATTTGCTTATTTCGTCTTATTAGCCCTGGTGGTCTCTGTTAGATCTAACAAGGTACAGTAGATGATATGGGTGGATTAAGCGCTGCTGTTGATACCGGAAAGATGATACGGGAATCGAGGTTCTTGTTCATGGCAATCGAAGAATGAACTCTGCAAACACTCAGGCAGCAAGCAAGCAAAGTCTTTATTAAAGGAAAGCAAATAGCTCCCAGGGCTGCTGGGAAAGGGGGAGAAAAGCCCCCTTCTCTATTGTCCTCTATTGTCCTATAGGGGTTTTTATTTCTTAAAGATGGGGGGGTACCAAAATGGGGTCCAGAAAGATGTGGTTTTCTCCCATTGGCCTTGTTCAATTACCTATATCGGTCTTTGTTCAATAGGGCCTTAGGGGTGGAAATGTCCCCATAAATTTGATGACTTCTTTGTCCTTCTCTTCCCTTGGACTAGGTCACCATTTCTCTCATTCCTTTTCTATCAGTTGAGGAGTGGATTAGAGATTATGGTCTGTTTTGGAGAAGGCACATTTTCTATAGTAAACAAGGCCTGTGGGGAATTACTCTCTAGAGCCCTTAAACCACAAATATTAATCAATGGCCATATCAAAGAATGCACTGAAGCCCATATTCCTACACCTGAGTTAATATTCTGCCTCACTGTGACTCCAGATTGTTGCCTTGGTGTCCTTAAGTCTCTGGTAACTGAGAATTACAAAGGATAAGCCTGCTCCCATGTGTTTATCTGAATGTATAATACACTGATCCTACATTAGATTTTAAGAATAATTGTCCCAATTCAGTCCCAATTCTTAGCTCAAAAGGAGTGATTTCCAACACTGTTTAGGTGGCAACATGACTATAGGGGATTAGGAAATGTTAAATTGGTTTTATATTCATATCACTTGAAGTAAACAATGAAGATAAGTTTTATAAAGGTTTTTAAAAAAAATCAGTAGCAATTTCAGGCATTTGGTTTGTAAGTAGTATTTATTTTCCATTTCAGGCCACGAAGATGCTCTGGATGACTTTGGAATATATGAATTTGTTGCTTTTCCAGATGCTTCTGGTGTTCCCAGGGTTGGTTTTCCTAGTGGCTGATTAGCTCTGTGGCAAATGGCTGCATTACCCTCAGCAGTGTTTACTCACTCTGTAATGAATGACATTGCCAGATCTGAGGAGCTAAAGCATCTTTCTCAGCCTCTATCAATAAGGCTAACACAAATAAGAAAGTTACACTAATTCATAAACATTCTTCACCTAGTAAGGTCAGTGAAGCGAGAACTAACAAGGTTGAAGGTCAAGATAAATGAATAAATAGGGGACTGAGAGACCCTGGTTTAAATCATTCTGTATCACTTTGATGACTGCAGACTGTCACTTCACTGACTTTCTCTTGCTCGGTCTCCCCTTCATTTCTCCCTCATATCTCCTGAGGACATTGCAAAGACGAGTGATTATACCTTCAGAAGAAAGGTAACATATACAAGTATGCAGCTACATATCTTTATTTTAATCCTAAAGGTGCATGAGATATGACAGGGGAAACTTTTATACAGTTGAAGCCATTTTTTTCAGTCCGCACAGACAAGGTCTTTTAAGCAATCAGTTTTATTTACCAGACATGCAGGCTGTTTCTCCAAGCTAATCAGCCCATTAACATTTTTATAGATGTGTGCACCACTGATCTTTCCTCTGCTTCCTTATTCGCCTATGACAGTTCATTTAAGGAAGGGGTCAGAAATGACTGCTTGCCTCTGGGCATTTACATTTCCTTTTTTAAAAAGAACTATTTGTCGTTAGGGTTAGGTTACCTCACTTGTTCAGAGATTTCTATCTAAGTTTCTAAGGTTCATCCAGTAAGTTACCTGGCCACAGGCTTTATTTCTCAAATGTCACGTGAGTAATGGAGGGGATTTCATCCTCCCATGAGTGTGAGTCATAGCATCAGTGCCTGCATCCTCACAGATGAAGGGAAAAACTGCATTGCAAACACTATTGCTTTGTGAAATGCAATGTTTATTAGTGAAATGAACAACTGCATTACTTTCTAACAGCTCTAATATTAGGCTAGGTAAGTTAGTCATTGTCAATAGATTGCTTTTATCATAGCCCCTGAACACTTTTACACCAAAGAAAATCAAGAGTTGATTTTGGGAGTTCCCTTGTGGTGCAGTGGGTTAAGGATCCAGTGTTGTCACTGTAGTGGCTTGGGTTGCTGCTGTGGCATGGGTTCAGTCCCTGGCCTGGGAACTTCCACATGCCACAGGCATGGCCAAAAAAATTAAAATTAAATTAACTTTGAAAAAAATAAAAAGAGTTGATCTTAAGTATAAACCCTGAGCCAGAAATCCCCTTGACACAAAAGTGATAGGATGAATCACATAGCCTAGGACTGCCCATGGGAGCTTTAACAAGTGTAGTGGAAACAAGCATTTTCCAACAAAACCTAAAGCTAAGATGTTCCATTGTAACATGGCAGGTCAAATTGGGAGAAGATAAAGAACTCTTCACATAATTTATCAAGGGTTGTATTTAAGTATGAAGGACTATAAGTGGTCAGAAGTATGATGAAAATAGGAAAAGTTTAGGATAGGGAAGGAACCAGACTTTAGCTAATAATTGGAAAGCGGTGTTTAAAAGAAGGACAATATCAAATATAAGGAATAGGAGTTAATGAAACATGAATGCCAGTTTCAATAAAATACGTGTTGGCTTTAACCAGACAGAAATATGCTAGTGAACTTTCCACTTTCATCCAAGTCTTTAGTTTGCTGTACTGATTCAAACCAAAAATATCTTCCTTTGTGTGTTCTGTATTTCTTGGTGCTGTCTACTGACTTGCGATGTGATGAGGGCTTTTGGATGTACATTATTCTTTCTTCTAAACCACTTTGTGCACACGTGATTGGCAAATACTGTCAAAAAGGTAGGACGGAAATGTAATATAAAAAATAATAATATATGTTCTCTGATTCTAGCTGTCCTCATATCTTTTCTTTTGCTATTTTTTTCTTTTTTCTTTTTTTGTATTTCCTTTTCATTACTGCCAACATTTTTCTTAAATGGAGAAAAGAAGTTTTAGTTTGTCCCACTAATCCTCTTCTGACCTCATAGCTATGCCTCTGTAGAAAAGGGTAAGTGCAGGGAACTGTAGCAAGGAGGAAGTGGACATTGAAGGGAGGTTAAAATGTTCTAATTCTAATCTTCACCGCTTCCAGTCATTTTCAACTATGCAACATAGTGGAAATACTACTTACTAGACTACTGTTCTTTTAATGTGCCACATTTTCTAGATGCCAAATAGGTCCATCCCAGCCTCTGATGGTGTACCAGGGCAAGATTTGCACAGTACAATTTATGAAGTTATTCAGCACATTCCTGCCCAACAGCAAGACCATCCAGAGTAAGTATGAATTTGCATTTGATGATGCTATGTCGAAAGAGCTCAGCATTCAGCCCCTGCTGTCCCCAGAGTTTATTGAAAGCCTCAGAAGAAAGATATTAAAACAGGAAATTATAGCTCCTATACATTTGAACACATTTTTCCACCTGGGGGAAAAAATTGTTTCAGAAATAAAGCAGGCTAACACACAAGTATCTTCAGAGGCCAGGTACTTGGGCCAGTGGACCAGAGGCAGAACTATAAGATCCAGCATTGCCCCCAGTGAATCCACATCTGGGTAAGAAAGTGTTCCTCAGGCCAGTTCTCAAGCCATCTTGGTTATCTTGATGATTTTCCAGTGGCTATGGTGGTTCTTGGAGCCAATGACCTATCAATACAAATAGAACCAGGGGAAAAAAAAAAAAAAAAACCTTAAAATTGTGCCCAGCACTGACACCGTCAAATGCCCACCTCTCCCGGATTCAAAGCTGTCTACTCCCAAGTGAGTAGAACCACAGCAAGGACTGGCCTCTCACCCAGAGAAGTAAAACTTGAGCTGAGGCCAAAGCAAGGAAACTGCTTATCCAGTTAACCTAGGGGCTGACACCAAGGAGTCACCTGCCCTTCCCAGTCATGGAAAAACTAAGCCTCCAGCCTTTTGAAATCATAAAATGAACTTCCCTTTTTTGTGGGCTGTAGCTGCCTGCAGGCATAACTGCCACAAATCATCTTCCATCATTTCTTTATTTGTCATTTATTGACTTTGAGAAGAACATCAGTAACCACACACAGGAACTTCCCCTTTGGCAAAAGAAACAGTTCCAGCAAAGTAATTCATGCACACTTCTGGGTAACTACCAAAAATAACAGCCAGCAGTGGCTGAATGCATGGGAAATGTTTGGAAGGGGAAGAGACGCAGTCCCGGGGCAGGGGGCCAGTGGGGGCACGTACGGTCATTTAAGGCCTAAATAATGGTCAGAGCACCTCTGAGGACCCCGTCAGTGCATTCCTTCTTGTCTCAGGGAGCCTGGAGAAAAGGGAGTCAGGTGAATCAGGTGCAGACCCTGACAGAGCTAACTTCAGGTTTGAAAAGAAAAGAAAATTACTTTATAGCTGTGATTAATCTGGTAGAAAACAATAGTGGGATATTATTCCATAACAGTCAAAAAAAAAAAAAAAAGCTCTCTAAAATAATACCTACACTCTTTACTTTTTAGAATAGAAAATGAAGGGATTCTTTTTCTTCATCAAAAATTAGGAATAGGGAGAGTTATGAGAGTGTATCTGCTTCTTCATTTGTCAAATTAAAAAAATTTACCTTATTTAAATCCATGTGTTTTCTTCCTCTATGTCCTTTATCTACGTATCTATTTTTACAGTTAGACTGCAGGCAAACCAAAGGAAAACTTAAGGTTTATCTTTTAAGACTCACAATCATGAAGTAAATGCTGATTGTTAACCTGTGGAATATGGCAGGTCTAATTTCAGAACACAAAATAAAGTAATTAGGTAGGGTTTGCATGTGAAAAAAAAAAATGATTCCCTAAAGTAAGGGGAAAACACTCTCTGAAACTAGACTGCCGTCAGTCTTTAAACTTTCTAAAAAATATGAAACGATTTCAGAAATAAACTTTGAAAGCGGTAAATAAAGCAGAAAAGCTCTTTTTCAAGCACATAAAGGACTATCTAACTACTGTTGAGGGCATGCTCCTTGCGGAGCAGTCCACCCAAAAACATCCACTCACACTCCCAACCCCAGAGCCTTCCCTCCCCCATTCCCGTGGCCTCTCTCTTCTCACCTCCTTCCCCACCTTCTGAGGAAGCTGCCCTTTGAGTGTGTCTTTGTCTTCTTTTCATTCCATCAGAAACTCTTTGGCACTTATTTTATTTATAATCAATTCACAAACATTTCCGGGTCATTAACCATGTGGTGGGAATAAAGATTAAATGAGCCTCAGTCTTTTAAGGACTTACTTCCAAGCTTGGTGGGTTCCTGTTTGCTTATTTTAGCTAAAAATCTGTGGTCCTTATTAGAATAAATATTTCTCAGTAGAATAAACTTTCCCTAAGCATGCAAAGACCATTTTTCTTTTCTGATAGCCTATGGTTTTACTCTCTAGGTCCAATTAAATTCAAAGATCAATTTCATGAATAATGCAGTATTACAGGTGGTTAGTGAATCTCTTCTACTCCCCCATTCCCAAAGTAAATGTGCCTGCTCTGAGTAAAGAACTGTCACTTACTGCTTTCTTTTACCTCTATTTGGCAGTTTGTTCTGAGATAGGAAAGACAGCCAACATAGTTTTTCTTTGGCTCTTAGACTATTACAGCTGTGTTGTTTTCATTACATGTGTCTATTACCTAACCGAACTGCTATTTAACAAATCGGTAAATTGGCTTGTGGTCATATTCTAGTACTCCGCCTAGTTATTTATTTATTGAACTTACGGCTGCATTTATTTAATACAGTCTGTTGACCTCATTATATGCTCTTGGCATGGTTTTTTTTGAACCCAAGATTTGCTCACAGGACATTCAAGTAAGTAAACCTTTTAGTTTCAAAAGGAAACTATCTACAGAATTTAGTGATTGCCTACTCTTTATACTTAAATGTATACGTATAAATGTAATTTTCTTGAATTACTTCAAAACACTCATATTACTTGCAGCTATGGAAAGGAATAAGAGAATTTAGGTTCTTCGACTTATAGAACTGGGAATCTTGTAGAACATTTTACATATCTCCACCAGGTGAGCATTCATGGGCAAAGCAATGTATTGGAGCAAAATCACAAAAGCACGTTTTGAGGGAAAACAGTGGAAATGTATATTCATCTGGAATCAGTGAAGACATCAAGCCCAATACCTTTTACTCATCACTCCTTTTAATGCAGAATGGAGTCATTTATAAAAATCGGATGGTGGATTTTACAACATACAATGCATTATGCTACAGAGTTGAGTAAGCCTCATGGAGAAAGTTCTCAGTGGACAGTCTTTATCATGCCAATTGTAGGAAGAAAAGGACGGGACTTTCCATTTACTTTTTTTGTATCAAATTTCCTACAAAGCTCAATTAGTTCTAATCTATACTTTCCCTTTCGTCTGCACTATCTAACCTATCAATGTGGAAACCGTACATGTTTTAAAAGTTTCAGCAGCCTTTGTTTTATTAAATTCTCATTACTATTAAGATTGCTGTATTTACTTTTTATTTAATTCCCGTTTCCTTCTTGCTATTTGTACCGCAGAGTAATAAAGATGATTGTCACAAAAGCAAGACTGTGCCTTTTCCTAGGTTGTCAATCACCAGTGATGTTTTTGAAAAGACTTGTTAAACGCTGAAGGAAATGACTTATTTTTATTTTTGTTCAAGGAAAGATGTATTCAAATAAATTATTCTGTTTCTGCTTTGATGTGGCCTTGATTCTTTGTCTTGTAGAAAAAAGTTTTACATAAAAGACTGTGGAATTTTTTATCTTTATTTTCCAATGAACTGTACCGTGTAGATTATAGAGAGCTACTGAAATAACCTTGCTGTCATCTGGGTATTTACTTTTCACAGTTGAAATTTTTGCTGTATTGTATTGTGGATTCTGGGAAAAGTACCACATAAAACTACTAGATGACCAAAGGTTAGGTTGCAGAAACTCTGTGGGGGGCAGTTGGTCTGAGGCCTAAGAGAAACAGGTAAACAAATTGGCACAAGGCAACCTTTCAGGATGCAGTGAAGCCCAGGGAGAGAGGACAGATCTTGAAGACCAAAGGCAAATTATTTATGTTTATGGACATTGGCTGCAGACACTGACCTGGCAAAGCCACACTTTAGGATTCCATTCTGGCCAAATAAAGGTAGAAACAACCCAAGTACACACTAATGGGAGATTTTAAAATACATTAATGACATTAGGTCCATACAACAGGCCATTGTATGGACCTAATGTCATTAATGGCTATTAAAAAAGGAGAAATGACTGTATTTCTTGTCTTTTTTTTTTTTTTTTTTTTGGTCTTTTGTCATTTTAGGGCCGCACCCACGGCATGTGGAGGTTCCCAGGCTAGGGGTACAATCAGAGCTACAGCCGCAGCCGCCAGCCTATGCCACAGCCACAGCAACGTGGGATCCAAGCCATGTCTGCAACTTACACCACAGCTCACAGCAACGCCAAATCCTTAACCCACTGAGCAAAGCCAGGGATCAAACCTGCAACCTTATGGTTCCTAGTTGGATTCGTTAACCACTGAGCCACGACAGGAACTCCTGTATTTCTTGTCTTTAAACTGTGTTTCATGGCCTCATTTTATACAGAAGAAAATCAAAAGAAAATCATTTTTTTATTACTTCAAATAAACCACTGTATTTATACATACCTCCTATATTTTCATAAAAGCACATGGTGAAAGGAAAATTAAAACTAATTCCTACAATCTACCTTTTCTTCTTTTCTGGTCTTCTTTCTCTTCCATTCTTACCTATCCTTCTGCTGGAGAAGTCAATCAGTCTTATCATAAATACTTTCTTCTACATTTGGTAAAATATTTCGTCTAGTTAGAAAAGGAATTCATGCCCATGTTAAAATGCAAAAGGCTAACATAAGATATTTAAAATCACCTGTTCAGAGTAGATCTGAAATGTTCTCACGACAGGAGAAAAAAAAGTTGTAATGTGTTAACTAACCGTATTGTAATTATTTTACAGTACATGTGTACCAAATCACCACGCCTTAAACTTACACAATGCTATATGTCAGTTTTATCTCAGTATATCTGGAAAAAATTATATAAAATCACTTGTAATCTCACCTCAACTGTTAGCATTTTCTCAGCTTGGCTATGCATACATTTATTCCTACTCCTTCCAGTTCTAGAAAGGATTTATGGTAACTCATATAAATGCATAATACAACAAGATAAAATACACCCCTCCCCAAAATAAAGTTGATAAAGAAAAAAGTATGAAGGCGCAATGAGAGCTTACAAAGGCAAAGCAAAAACAGGAATGAGGTTAATAACCAGTATGATGAATTCCCCTTCATCGGAGAGTATTGTTTTATACCACTGAGATCATGCAGCACACACAAGTGGATATCTAAGGAGGGGCCTCTAAACTGAAGGCAAGTTGTAGCTCTCAGAGGCAAAGAAAATTTGCAATCCCATTGCAGGCCTAGGAGAGTGCAGGTCAGCTTTCCCAGTCACCTGCTAACACCAGGTCCATCTGCCTCTCCCCTCCTTTCTCGAGCTCCAGTCATCTCCCTCCAGAGGCACTGTACCTCTCACTTGGAGAATAGATATTAACTGCAATGAACTACTGCTGCATCTCCATAGACCCAACTCTGGGACACTTTAAACTGTAGGCAATCTCAAACAGCCTTTTCTTGAATAGATAAGATAATACATTCACATGATTCAGAAATCAAATCTTATTAAAAAATAATGCATTCTGAGAGCTTTTTTTTTTTATTTAGTTTTTGGTTTGGTAATTTCTGTATATCCATCTAGACTTTCTTACCACAAACCAAAGGAAATACAAACACATATTCTTATTTTTTCAAACTCATTTTTCAATCACTTGTAATTCCTCTCATTTCTATATCTCTCTTTTTCACACAAAAACACACCAACTCTCTTAGTGCATGGTTCCACTCAAAAGCGGCAAGGAATTGCTGAAGGGAGAAATGCGAAAGGATCTAGAAACCAATTAACTTTTGCCGTCACTGGTGTGTAACACCGGATGACTCACTGCTTGTTTAGTAAATAGGGATGAAAAATCTCATAAATTAATCAAGGTTTCCAAGGGAAGTGATGAACCAACCCAGATGTTCACCTAATTAACAAATTAATCTTTAAAAACCAGCCTAAAGTTCTTTCCTTATTACTAAACATCAGCTTAGCTGTTGTTAAAATTTTTATCTTTATGTTACTGCTTCTAACTTGGAATAGAATCGCATGCCTCTTGCTTAATATGTTTAAAGACCATGACCTACGGATAGACTTTTAAGCAAAAAATTGAAATATTTATGAATAAAACAGTATTCCTTGTTTTTCTGACATTTGTGTACTTCCATATTAATAATTTCAGTTAAAACAAACTGCACACATAGACTCCCAGAAAAGTTCATCTGATGCCTCAGTTCTACAAGTGCATGTACCTTAAGAAGTTCTGTTTGAAAAAATTGGGTGGTAGCACATTACATGGCATATAGGTAGCTATTTTACTGTATGTTATTAAAATTTTAATTTATTTTTATAAAATTTTAATTTTCTTCTGTATGCTTTTACTTCCATGTATCCCTGTGAATTCCTGTGTCATTCCTATAAATTCCTCTAACGTTCATGTTCAAATATATATGAATGTGCATGTTTTAGTTTCATGAGGCAGTAAGATAAAAGGATTTCTAAGACCGAACTAAACTTAAAATCTTTTGCGCAGCAAAAGAAACCATAAATAAAACAAAAAGACAACCTACAGAATGGGAGAAAATATTTGCCTATGATGCAACTGACAAAGGATTAATCTCCAAAATATACAAACAGCTCCTACAGCTCAATATCAAAAAAACAACCCATTGAAAAAATGAGCAGAAGATCTAAATAGGCATATCTTCAAAGAAGACACGCAGATGGCCAAAAGTACATGAACAGATGTTCAACATTGCTATAATTATTAGAGAAATTCAAATCAAAACTATAATGAAGTACCAACTCAGACCGGTCAGAATGGCCATCATCAAAAAGTCTACAAATAATAAAAACTGGAGAGAGTGTGGAAAAAAAGGAACATCCCTACACTATTGGTGGGAATGTAAATTGGTACAGCCACTATGGAGAACAGTATCAATCTTCCCTAAAAAGCTAACTATAGAACTATCATATGATCCAGCAATCCCACTCCTGGACATATATCCAGAAAAAAAACATAATCTGAAAAGATAAAGTACCCCAATGTTTGTAGCAGTACCCAAATCTACAACAGCCAAGATACAGAAGCAAACTAAGTGACCGTAGACGAACAGATAAAGAAGATGCCATATATATAAACAATGAAATATTATTTAGCCATTAAAAAAAATGAAATAATGCCATTTGAAGCAAGATGGATGGTCCCAGAGATTGTAATACTAAGTGAAATAAGCCAAAGACACATATCATGTGATATCACTTTTATGTGGAATCAAAAAAAAGATACAAATGAACCTATTTATAAAACAGAAATAGACTCACAGACATAGAAAAAAATATATGGTTACACAAAAGGGAAATGGGGGGTGGAGAAGGAGAAATTAGGAATTTGAAATTAACATATTCACATTAGCATATATAAAATAGTTAACCAAAAAGGACCAACTCATATATATATATATATATATATATATATATATATATACACATACATATAACTGAATCACTTTGTTGTACACTTGAAACTATGATAACATTGTAAATCAATTATATTTCAATTAAAAGTATAGAAAAAAGAGGAGTTCCTGTCATGGCACAGTGGAAACCAATCCAACTAGGAACGATGAGGTTGCGAGTTCAATCCCTGGCCTCACTCAGTGGGTTAAGGATCCAGCATTGCCGTGAGCTGTGGTGTAGGTCACAGACGTGGATCAGATCTGGCATTGCTGTGGCTGTGGCTTAGGCTGGCAGCTACAGCTCTGATCAGACCCCTAGCCTGGGAACCTCCATATGCTGCGGGTGCGGCCCTAAAAAGACAAAAAAAAAAATTAATTTTTAAAAAACAGGAAAAAAGAAAGAAAATATTTCTTTTTCACAGAAATTAGACACCGCCCTTGGATTCAACACTGCTACTCTCCTTCCTTCTCATCTCCCAGATACACTGTTTTGGAATTATCATGTTAACCTTGAACTTTACAAATACTTTTATATCCATTACCCCCACTGATCTTCATAAGAACCTTCGGGGCTAGAACATGGATGTCTGCGTTACAGATGAAGAAACAAATACTCAGGAAGTTAAAAGACTTTCCTAAAGTCGTCAAACCAGTGAATGGCAGAGCTGATCCTTGAACCACACCTTTGTTTCCAAGTCCACAATCTATTGCAACGCACCACAGTTTCTCTGGACAGGGCATCCTGGAGTGGAGTGACACCAGTTTATCTCCTGTTAGCCTTACCATGAGAACTTTATTAGTTTCGAATGCTATTAGGGCCCCAGAAAGCAATTTATAGTCTTCCTTCTGAAGGGAATTGATTCCAGGATACAAAATCTGTAGATGCTCAGGTCCCTTATATAAAATGGTGTAGTATTTTTACTTAACCTACACAATCCTCCCATGTACATTAAATCATCTTTAGATTATTTATAATACCTAGCACACTGCAAATGCTATGTAAATAGTTATACATACAATGTTAGTGCTATGTAAATAGTTGTCTGCATGACAAATTCAAGTTTTGCTTTTGGAAACATTTTAGAATTTTTTTGAATTATTTTCAGTCTATGGATGCAGAACCCAGAGATATGGAGGCCTGAC
This sequence comes from Catagonus wagneri, assembly GCA_004024745.2. Classification (NCBI taxonomy): domain Eukaryota; kingdom Metazoa; phylum Chordata; class Mammalia; order Artiodactyla; family Tayassuidae; genus Catagonus; species Catagonus wagneri. Next base: position 7,537,272 of record PVHT020000174.1, read on the forward strand.
TATTTTTATTTGTTTTTTGTTTGTGCCTGAGAACTTTCTCATTTGAATATGCTCCTAGGGAAGATGACAGCTCTATTGTTCATCACACACAATAGGGCATAAACTGGCAGGTTGCTTCTTCCCTGCAGCAGAATTCTACTTTGGGTTTATGGCAGAGGCCTTCTGGAGCTTCAAAGCAGTCAGTTCCTTAAATTCTACAAAAACAACTTGTCCCCGGAAGCAGGGACTTCAGAGATCATACCTCCGTAATAGCCAGCTCCTCCTGAGTTCACTGAGCATATTTCTCATCCTTACCTTGAACACTTCATTGGATAGTTTGCTTAGCTCCACTTCTCTCAGTTATTCTTCTGGGGTTTTATTTTGTTTCTTCATTTGGAACATACTCATTTGTCTCCTCATTTTGCCTAATTCTCTGTGTTCATTTGTATGCATTAAGTAGTTTAGTTACACTTCCTGATCTCAGAGAAGTGGTCTTTTATGGGAGCCATCCTATGCAGCTCAAGCAGCACACTCCCCTTTGGTCACCAGAGTTATATGCTCTAGGGGTGCCCCCTGTGTGGGTTGCACGGGTTCTTCTGCGTAGTTGGGACAACTACTGTGGGCATGTTGGTAGGCTGGTCCCTTCTCTGTGAAGTTTTGTGTGGTGCAGTGGCTGTGGGTCCACTGGGCACAGTAGGCTTCTTGTGCACTTTGCTGTGGTGCCAGGCAACCTGCAGCCGCTGGTGGGTGGAGCAAACCCCGGCACCCCTAGGATAGAGGGAGGATTCCAAAATGGTGCTTGCCCTTGCAGTTGTAGTCACAGTAGAAGAAGCTCTAGAAAATGGCTGCCACCAGTGTTTCTGTTATGGCTGCTTTGTCTTCCCGATTCTTGTCTGCCTGCAGCAAAGAACTGCAGCAGCAGACACATTAGAAAGTTTAAGCAAGCTCATTAAAGTGAGAGTGTTATAGCTGTGTTGGGTGCATTAGAAACCATAAGCGAGTATATTAAAACAAAAGTGTACTCTCAGGGAGAGCAGGCCACCCTGCCAGTAGGGACTGGCCCCACTTTACAGTTGGGTTTCCCTTTATATCCCCATGCTGCAGTCTGGAGTGAAGACTGCTTTTTCCTCCCCAGGTCTACTGAGTGGGGGTGAGGGCAGAGTGTTGGTCTCAAGTGCATGCCTCGTCTGTGTGGGACACATGCGATCTTCTGGTTGGTCTCATAATACACCTGCTGACCTGCTGATTGGTTGTGGAAAGAAGGGTCTTAGGGTACACTTGCTGGTAGGTTGGGGCATATATTGCCCCTATAGAGGCGGGGTGAGGAGTGGGTCACACACCTTTCCTACTAGGGATTAGGAAGGAGTTAGACCAGGTTGCTCAAGCTGGGGAAGGGGCATCACAGTGAGACAGGGGAGATGATCGTAAGGGTCTGGTAATTCTTGTCTTGGCCAGAGGCTTTGAGTTCCGTCTCCCTGAAGGGAGCTTGAAGCCCAGCATTTCTATCCCCCACCGGAGTCCTGCTTACTTTCTGCCTCTCTGGAAGTCTCTCCAAGATCAACAAGAGGGTCTGACCCAGGTTCCTCTCAGACTGCTGCTGCTGTGCTAGGACTCCGAGCATATGAGATTTTGTGCATGCCCTCTAAGAATGGAATCTTTGTTTCCTACAGCCCTCCAGCTCTCCCCAGTGTAAACCCTCTGGTTTTCAAACAAGACATTCTGCAGGCTCATCTTCTTGAAATATTTTTTTAAATGAAATAACATTTAGTTATTAGGTTATAAGTATGGAAATGTTATTAGCTAAATACTAGTGTGTATGTCCTTAAAAGAACCAAACACTGTGTTTTTTTGTTTGTTTTTTTGCTCAGTCCTGGTTGTTTAACCTGTAATATGAGAGAGATGACCCCAAAATCTCATTATTTCTTTAAATTCCACAGCTTATGATTTTATCAATTTACTAAAAAATCTGTATCTTCTTAGCAGACACATTGAAAGGTCAATTTTTTTTAACCTAAGCTGCTGCCTTTGCTAAAATAACTAAATGAGGAACTAGTCATAAAGGGTTTTTTTCCCTCATTTGAGAACTCAGCATGACACCTCACTTGTACTCTTACAATTTTTATGCAGAGCTGCTTAGTGTAGGCACCAATAAGTAATCACACACACAGTGTAATGTGATGTCCGTGACATGGTCACTATTTTTCTAGTCATTATTTTTGAAGTTTTTCCTTTTGAAGTTACCTGTTTAAAGGAAAGGAAGAAGAAACCAGCCCAAATACCAACTGACGGGGACCAGTTAGGAACTAGGTACATTGAGTTATGGCAATATGCAGCTATTAAAAAGTAAGGGATAAATTTAAAAGAAATAACATGGAGAAATTCTGCACATGTTATTAGCTGAAAAACAGTATGTCACTGGTCAGTATTATGGTCTGATTCTTTATGTGGATAAAAAAATTTTTACACAAATATTTAGTAAGAAACATACTAAAGTGTCAATGGTAGCAACCCCTGGAAAGAAAAAAAAATAGTAGGTAGAAAGGCTTTCATTTTTTTCATTTTCACTTTGCAGAAATGTGTGCGCTGCTTGATATATATGTTTACAATAAAAAATCAAAGGCAAAAACATTTATATAAGAACCTAAAATTTTAATCACACATCTGACTGAAATTCCATTTGTTCAACATTGTTCTATCCTCTTCATTTCCACTCCTTTACTGTTTGTTTTTTTGTATGGCTTTCCTCCTGGTTTCCCTTGTTTTTTTCTGATTTCTTTTCTCTTTATTGTATTTCATATCCTTCCATCTTTAACTGCCTTTCTCCCTTCTCCAAAGCTGGATCCCTGAAAGGTAAAAATCAGACAGTGTGAACAGGTGACCTTTGTAATGAGGAGTGACTCTGAGCATGGTCCAGGGCTCTCCAGGTAGAGGATTCTAGATTAACTGTGTGATTCTGGCCACCTGAGAAGAACTGTGGCCAAGATGGAAAGACATCAAGATTCAGAACTTGACAATAGAGATATTTAAGACAAACTTGTGTTGCTGAAACCCAGAACTTTCTTTCTTTATCAAAATGTGTAGAGATTTGACTGCAATGGGCTGCCTACTTCTCCAGCTGGACTATAAAAGAAGAAAGAAAAGTGAAACCTGGAGTAAAGGAGCTTCATCACCAAGAGCAGACAAGGTTGTTGGTTACCATGGCAACTCCCGGGTTAGTCAGAAGGGTTAGTGAAAGATATAATATATTTGGGGTATTGCTTCATAGGTGGTAATAGTCTAGGTAGTAGTCTGTGTCATCAAATTGAATTGAATTGACTTGAAATTGAATCAAAGCACATTGCTTTGAACACAAAAAACTAACCTGAGGCAACGGCCTTTCATGGATCCCCTTAATTCATTTATGTTCAACATATTGTGCAATATATACCAACCGCTGCTAGGTGCTTAAAATATATTCTCCCAGCCTCTCAGAATGACTATATGAAGGACTATCCCTTCTTTATAGATGAAGACAGTGAGGTTCAGAGAAGTTGGTCACCTCTCCCACATCATCAACTAATAAGTAAATGTCTGTGTCATTCCCAGCTACCTCCTGGCCCATCCAGCAAAGACCACCTTGTGAAATTATATGGGAGGTTTCATGAAGCCATGTGTTTACTTGCTATGTCCCCCCAGCTAATGCCCCTAAGCTCTAAGACAATTTAACTGGAGTTAAAACACTATAGAACATCAACTATTTAATTTGTTCAGTCTTCAGATGGCTTCTTCTTTACCGAGGAAAACCAGAAAAAATGGAGAATCAAAAATCTATAATCAAAAGGAGTGTCTCTCAATATGTATGTATATAATATATACTTGTATGTCTATAAATATTTATACAGAGAAATATCTGTATACATATTTACATATATTCATGGAATGTTTCCGTTTTCAAACTTTTTTATCTGCAGAGAGATAAAGGTAAGATAATTTTCCTGACGTTTCTAGAATTGAGTACTCCCTTTTTTTTTTTTTTTTGCTTTTTAGGGCCGCTCCTGGAGGTTCCCAAGCTAGGGGTCAAATCGGAATTACAGGTGCCGGCCACAGCAACACAGGATCCAAGCCGCGTCTGCAACCTACACCACAGCTCACGGCAACGCCAGATCCTTAACCCACTGAGCAAGGCCAGGGATCGAACCTGCAGCCTCATGGTTCCTAGTAGGATTCGTTTCTGCTGTGCCACGACGGGAACTCCCAGAATTTCAACTCCTAACTCTGATACCAAACTGCTCCACAATGTTGTTAGTGAAACCTTTATTTATATAGAAACAAGAAGGTCCAGTTGAAAGAGGGGTGTGTGTATATGTGTGTGTTTAATGTGGCTCTGAAAGTTCTCTGAACCAGAGGGTACCTGTTTAAACTAGTGTTGACTAGTTTTAATGAGTAGACTCAAGTCTTACGTCCTCTGCATCTGATGCATTTTCATTGTGAGTGACAAGAAGTAAGGTTAGCATTTTGTGACACACCTTTGAAAAGGCACTAACATGTATGTTTCCCAGCACTTCTCTTCCCTTGCAATCTTCCAGCTATAAACTGAGGGTGGTGAAAACATTTTCTACTGTTACCGCTGAAGGCAGTTACAGATGGAAAGCCAACTCCCAGATTTTCATTTCAAACTAAGTCAAGGCAAGCAGTGTTTAATGTATGTACATTTCATCTGACCAGCAGGGGCAATTTGGTCTTCTAAGAAAAGCAGGCACTATGCAAAGCCTGTTTGCCTCTCAGTCACTGGTCTATTGAAATCTAGAAGTGCTGGGAAAGAAGTCACACGGATGGCAAGAATAACTGAGCAACTCCCACTAAGAGTGTAAACAGCTGATGGTGGGGGCATGCAAAACCATCTCCACCAGGACACATCATTTTGGCATTTATGTATTTTGCTTAAAATAAAATTTTCACACTGCAAACTTAGAAAGTCACCATACAGCTTAGCAGATTAAGTATGTCACGTAAACTCTTTCCAGAATATTACAGTGCTCATCTTCATGATCAGAGCATGCCAGTTTTTTGCCTTTCTGATTCATAAGTATATGTCTTTTTTGCTTTGTTTTGTTTTGTTTTATGGCTGCACCTGCAGCACATGGAAGTTTTGGGCTAGGGGTCAAATTCAGGCTGCAGCTGCTGGCCTATGCCACACCTTGGCAACACTAGATCTGAGCTGCATCTGTGACCTATGCCATAGCTTGCAGTAACCTGATCCTTAATGCACTGAGCAAGGCCAGGAATTGAACTCCCATCCTCATGGACACTACGCCAGGTTCTTAATTTGCTGAGCCACAAAGGGAACTCAGATACATATTTTCTTCTTGGAAAAAAAAAAACAGAAGTTATAGAAGTAGAAGTAAGAAAGATTCTGCCTAAGACAGTTGGTGTTTTAAGGAATAGTTTGCAAATGGCATGGTGAAGTGTGCTCCACAGTCTAGAAGACAAAATAAATGCAAACAGGCTTCATTGTTAGGCTTAAATATGACCATTAATACTAAAAATCTAACATTAGAATATGGGCTAGGTTTGCTTTATAAATAATTTTAAGAATAAGAAGGATTATTTTTCTGTCATTGTTTATTACTTCTCTACTATAAAAGACTGTGACTGAGATATTCATTCAACATCTGTTCCAACCGAGGTGCTTGGAAGTAGTTCCATTCCCTGATCCTTTACTGCCACCTATGGTTCCAATTAGAAAATGTTGGATTAAGCATAAAATCTAGGTACTGTGAAAAATAATCTAATTTTAAATTAGCATATTCATCACTATTATATTTTGCCTTTTGGGTCTGACAAAATGAACAAAATACCTTTTTGGAGGGCAATTTGACAGTTTGCATTAGATTTTAAAATATTTAGACTCTTTAATCCAATAATCCATTTTTAAGAAGTTACGACAAAGACACATGTATAAGAATATTTATTACAGTATTATTTCAAAGAACTTAATGTTCAAATGATTATAATACACATGTGAGATGGAATATGATACATTTAAAAATATGTCAAAAAGAGAAAATCACCTTTAGTTATAATATCTATTATTTTTATTCTTATAGAAACATTTCAGATCTTTTTAGAAACTCTTAAAACTTTAAAGAGGTAGAATAAATACAGTGTGCAATAGCACACCAAAAATAAAATCTATATGGGAGTTCCCACTGTGGTTCAGTGGGTTATAAACCCGACTAGTATCCATGAGGATAAGGATTTAATCCCTGGCCTCACTCAGTGGGTTAAGGATCCAACGTTGATGTGAGGTGTGGTGTAGGTCACAGATGCAGCAGGTCACAGACACAACTTGGGTCCCACCTGCTGTGGCTGTGGTGTAGGCTGGCAGCCTCAGCTCCAATTGGACCTCTATCCTGGGAACTTCCGTATGCCACAGGTGCAGCCCTAAAAAGAAAAAAAAAATCCATAACCCACAAAACTGAACAGCTATGTGCCTAGAAAGTAAAATTTATAAATGTACTGAGATTGTCATGTTTCATATACACCAGTCAAAATAAATGAGATAAAGTCCCTACTTTGCAGAGAAAACCGAAGTCACCTGATAGAAACTCCTTTATCATTCTAAAACAAAATGCACCTCCCTTGTTCTTCCATCCTAGTCTGCATTTCTCTAGTTATCATAGAGGGGACCAATCTCTTTACCTCTGCTTTGGCAACTACCCTCTGTTACCTGTTCAAGAATTTACACCATCTATTATCCTATTCGTCTCTTCTGTGCATTCAGTCTTTCCTATCAATGAAATGTGTTCCACCAGCTTTAAAATATACTTGTGTCTGATATCCAAAATAATGATAATAATAATTCCTCAGTCAAACCCATACCCTCTACCTCTTCGCTACCAGCAAACTACAGTCTTATAGCTATCTCTCACCTCACAGTCAAGCTTCTTAATTCCTAAATTTGTTATCATAATTTTCATACCTCCTATTCGGTCCTAAACTCACCCCAGTCTGGTATGTACCCCTATCACTCCTTTAAAAGGTCTCTCTGTAAAATCACTAGTGACCTCCATGTTACTAAACATGGACATTTTTCAGTATTCATTGTGGTGTCTCAACAGTATTTACCAATGCCTCCTTCCTGAAACACTCACTACTCTTGGCTTCCCCCTCCTCTCTAGACTTTTTTCTGTTTCTTTTACTGCTCATCCTCCTATTCTTGGCCGTTAAATATCTAGCTCAGTTTTTGACCCTTTTATCACTCTTTAATCTCTTCCCGAGCAATTCTTGTTGCTATGTTTTTAATTACCACCTATATGCAAATGATTCACAAACCCTAAGACGAGCACTTTTCCTCTGAATTCCAGGAACACTGTTGAAAAACATATATTTCTTCATTTTTTTAGAAATTTCTAAGGTATCTCAGTCTCTATTTAACCAAAACCTAACTCATGATTCTTCCTTCAAAATTTATTCTCTCAGTTTCCTCTTTCAGTTCTATAAATAGTTCCAATACCAATCTTATTATACAAGTCAAATGCTAAAGATCATCCTTGATGTTTCCCTCTCCTTCACCACGCACATTTAATCCATCTCCAAGCTCTGTTGCTTCTACTTCCTATCTCTTAAATCCACTTTTTGCTCCATCTCAGCCACCATATTAGTCCAGGTCAACATTACTTCTTGTCTGCATTACTAGTTTCAATAGTCTTAAGAGTTTTATTTATCTTTATCAATCTATATACCATTTTTTTTAGTCTAAATTCGATAACTAGGACTTCAATGCAACTTTGGATAGGAGTGGTGAGAGAGGACATCTTTGCCTTGTTCTTGATCTTTGGGAAGTCATATCCAGTTTCTCACCATTAAGTGATATTAGCTCTAGGTTTTTTGTAGATGTTCCTCAATAATCAGAGAGACTTATCCACTACTCCTAGTTTTCTGAGAGGGTTTATCGTAAATAGGAGTTAGATTTTGCCAAATGCCTTTACTCAGTTGATATGGTCATATAATTTTTTTTCTCTGCCCACTGGACAGATTTCCCTTCAGTGTTTTTTGTCAAGGTTACCGTTGAGTGTTGCTGTAGTGTGGTAATAGTTTGTTTTTAGTTAGTGCCAATATATTGAGCTGACTCATCTGTGAACCAAACCTTATTTTCTACTTTTTCTCTCAGTTGGTCATGAGGAATCCCCATGATATCATTAGTATAATTTGAAGGAGAGGCAATAGTACAACTGAGAGAGATGATGTGGAATTCTGGGCCTGTTTCTGAGACTGATGGACCATTTCTGCAACTATTTGTGAGACCTCTGGACCTGCTGAAATATGACCTGAAGGTACCATTCTAGCATTTGACAGAGTACTGTTGTCCAGCTTGACCTCATGATTCATTGACTCTAACAACATATAGCTTGGGTGGTGAAACTGAGTCATTTGACATCATGTGATCAGACACTTTGTCTCTAGGGCTTCTTTTCAGACATCAAAAGCCCTGCCATTATAAGAATCCTGGGGAACATATAATGTGCCTCTCCTATTAGACCCTTTGAGGGACTCCATGGAGCATTTTTATTCACAATGGACACCGCTGGCATTAAGAGATCCACAGCCCTGCGTGGCCTTACACTATGGTTTGGATCTTCTATGAGTTTTTTCTTCCTCTAGACGCCATAAACCAAGAGATCCCTAAAATTTTCATCAATGTGACAGACCCCTGATTTTTCACAGTGTGTCTTCACCTTCTGGCATATCTTTTTCTTAAGAAGAAATCCAGATTATTTCCTGTACACTAAGTCCAACTGGCATGATGTTATCAACATAGTAAGCAAGTATGAATCAAGATGCAGTGAACATTCTTATACATGTCTTTTTGTGGACACTTGCATTTTTCTTCCTTGAATAGATTCAGAATGTTCAGCTTAAGTAGCGAAAGACAAAGTTTTCCAAGATGGATATATACATTTACACCCTCACAATCAGTGTATGAGCTCCATTTGCTTAATCTTAATATATATATATATATATATATATATATATATATATATATATATGTAGTCTAATTTATCAAAAGTTCCCTTTATCATTAGCACTTTTCACATCCTGCTTAAGAATTTTTTGCCTATCTTCATAGTCTCCTGTGTTTTTTCTCAAGCCTTTTTTTTTTTTGCCTTCATTTTGAATATTTATAGTTTTGACAGACATTGCTGAACTTTTCTCAAGATCATCCTCATTCACATTTCTATCTACAGTGTATGGGTTAGGTTGTTTTCCCATACCTTACCCAACAACAGGTATTATTAAATTTTTTCACTTTGGCAACAAGATATGAAAAATAAGTGATATTTTATAGTATTTTGATACATTTAATTATGAGTGAAGTTGAGTATATTATCAGTCTTTTTTCCTTGAAAATCCCTTTTATATCTTTTGCTTACATTTTTATTGAGCTATTAGTTTTTTCCTTACTGATTTGTAAAGATTCTTTGCAGATTAGAAAATTAGTTCTTTACTAGTATTGAAGGTATTATAGTTTTCCTAGTTGATTGGTGCTCTTTTGGCTTATTTTACAAAAAATTTTCAAAGTGACTTACATGTTTATGTATTAGCTTTTTCTCTACATGCCTTTTAGGGCTTATATTATGCCTTCCCCACTTGAATATTTTAAAAACTTGGTCATGCTTTCTGAGAGTGTATTAATGAATTTATTTATTACATTTTTTTTTTGTCTTTTTGCCTTTATCTAGAGCCACACCCACGGCATATGGAGGTTCCCAGGCTAGGGGTCTAACCGGAGCTGTAGCCGCCGGCCTTCGCCACAGCCACAGCAACGCAGGATCCAAGCCGCGTCCGCGGCCTACACCACAGCTCACGGCAACGCCGGATCCTTAACCCACTGAGCAAGGCCAGGGATCGAACCCGCAACCTCATGCTTCCTAGTCGGATTCGTTAACTGCTGAGCCACGACGGAAATTCCTATTTATTACATTTAAATCACTGAGTCATCTACAATTTAATGTTGCCAAAGTGAAAAAATGCAAACCACAGCAAGATAAAATTTCAAACCCACTTGAACAACAAAAATTAAGAAGTCTCATAATACCAAGGGTTAGCAAGGATGTAAAGTAAGGAAAACTCTTGATCCACTACTAAAAGGAACATAAACTGGTGCAACTTTGGGAAACACTTAATATTATTTATGAATGTTGATCATGTGCATCAATCAGAATTCCCCTCCAGGAAATATTTTCTAGAGCAACTCTTGTTCCTGTGCATCAGAGACATGCACAACAGTATTCAAAACTGCATTATGGCACCCCAAGATTCATCAGCAGAAGCATGGATAAGCCAGATATGGCAAAATCACACAATAAAATATTAAATAGCATGAAAAAAATTAAGTACAGTTACCTCAACATGGATGAATCTCAGAAACAATGCTGAGTGCATGAATACATATAATCCAGTTCCAGTAAACAAAACTAAGCAGTATATTGTTTATGGATATTTTTATGGGTATTAAAATCTCCAAAAAAAATTGAGGAATTCTAAACCTATTTGCATACTGATAGGAAGAATGCCATTTAAACTGGGAAATTTTAATTTGGATTTAAGTCCCTAAGAGTGAAGGAAAGGATGGACTTCAGGTTACTTCTTTCTTTTATTGGGAATTAGGAATGTTATTTTATAGGTGGTAATTGTATGAATCCTTTTTTATTTGTAATAATCACAAACTTGTAATCCACCAAACACAAACTTACAGATTGATAGGCAGTGTAAGGACAAATTTTTTAATGAACAGTTTAAGATATCAAATTATCCCAAAATACATTCTATGTATTTTAAGAAGCAAGGAAATTCTAGCCACAGCACAAGGAAACACAACACTATCATCCAAATTAGGCTGGTTAACTTAGAATGGACACTGATATTAACTTAGTTATTAATTTGATTACTTTTGTCTAATCTTCACTCTTCATCCAGGTTTCAAGAATTGTCCCAATAATGTCTTTTACAACAAAAAGACCCAGTTTGGAAGTGCATGTTGCATTTAATCTCCTCCAGTCTGAAACATTTCCTTAACCTTTCCATGATATTTATGACCTTTACACTTTTTAAGATGACAGGCCAGTTATTTTGTAGAACATTCTTCAATTTAGGTTTGGATGATGTTCCAAGAATATTAGATTTAAACTTGTGCATCTTGGCAAGAATATCACAAAAGTGATGCTATGTACTCATTGGTACATGGTTCTCATTTGTCCCACATTGATGTTGTTCCCTCAATGACTTGAAAATAGCACTGAAAAAAAGGCATACAGACTGAGCTTCACCACTATAAAGTTAGTCTTTCCCCCTTTGTCATTAGTAAGTGTTTGATGGGGAAGTAATTTGAAACATTGTAAATATATTATTTCTCACTAAACTTTCCATTTATTCATTCACTTATTTATAGCTGTATCGACTCATGATGTTCCATATCATTCAGTGAATTAACTGGTAATTCAGTGGATAATCTACTACTACACTATTTATTTTGATGCTCCAATTGTCCTAGATTTGACCAGGAGCCTGTTCAAGTTGAACAGACATTTTGATGTCAGTCCTCTCTTTCTTGATCCCTCCCTTGCTTTCTGGACAAAAGATGTTCCAAGCTCATGAAATCAGGCATCTTTCCAAGGTGCTCTAGTTCTTTATACAGAAAAGTGGCATTTAGAAAGCCAAGATCTGTGTGCTAGCTGTGTTCATTGCTATTGGGATGTCTCTCCTCCCTCTCAATGAACGAGCCTAGACAATACATTCACAGCTTTATTTATTTCTGTATCTAAATATATTGGAAACCGTGAGTTCACACAGATACCTCCAATTGTAGTTCCACATCACAAGTTATTTCCTTCTCATAGTTGTTACCCATTTCTCCAACAGTGAGATATCTGGCTTTCATTTCCTTATGTATTTCCTTATTCTAGCAACTCTGTGTAATCAGTCTTCTGTCTCATTGCTGCCATCCCCTGCACAGCACAGCTGCCCTCCTCTCTCAACTCAGCACTGACTCTTGGCCAAAATAGCCTTTAATGTTCCACTAAGCTTAATTAAACTTCGGACATACTTCTTCTTGATTATAGGCCCCTGACCAAAGGCCTCCCTTTTCTTAGAGCATTTACTCTAGGAAATTTGTAATTGCAAATTCTTTTTCTGCCCCTTTAAAATGTATGCAAATATTCTCCCAGCCTGTTATCAGTTTTATAACCTAGGATTGTCTTTCTCAAGCACCAGGGAACCATGTCTTTGAAATGTAAACATCAAAGGAGATAGCACTTCTGTCTCCCCTTATCTGTGGCAGGTTGGAACCTGATTTAGACCTTAATTAGAAAACCCAGGTGGCCTAATCACAGAGAAAAACTTTTGCAAGCCAAGGAGCAACCCAAGGTGCTTGACACATCCCACCGACCAACCTACACCCCTAGTACTCTAGTTCTTTTCCTCCTAGTTCATCTCTGTGCTTAAAAACCTTCCCGTGTTTGGCTTCAGCAGAGCTGAGTTCAGTCTCTCTCCCCCTCCTATTATAATCTCAAATAAAGTCTCCCTTGCCTGTTTAACTTTTCTCAGTGCAATTTTTGCTTTGACACTCTTAGTTTTAGGATACTTCCCCAAAAGAACACTTTCTTATTCTGCTCTGATATCCCACACCAGGCCAGCCCCCTATTTAGACTCCTTGCTCACTGTGCTTAGGTTCTGACACCCACACCCCTGCACATCCTTCTCAACTTCTCAGGCCCTGCTTCCCAGCACTGGGTCGCTCTACAGACAGGTACTGTCTTCACACTGAGTAGGTTCTGACTTTCCACCCCAGGTCCTTCCTCTGAAAGGCCACTTTCCTGGGCCCTGACTTCTCACTCTAGGCCACCTTGACTTCCCACACTCCCACCGCAGATGCCTACCTTTCTCTGCACATATGATGATTTTTAGGACTGAATTGTTTGAAAATGGAAGATAAATAAAAAGAAGGTAAGGAAAGAAAGGGGAAGAGGAAGAGTTCACTCATTCTATTCCAGACATTCTTGCTCTGTCTATATTTTAGAACTGCTTAGGCAATTTTTAAAAATTTACTAATATTTGGCCCTTATCCCTGAAGATATATGATTGACCAGCAGCAGTCCTGGGCATCATCTGGTTTTTGAAAACTTCCCAGATGTTGTTAATGTGGAGTCTGGGCTGAGAATTTCTCTATTGGGTACAAATAGGAGAGGAATGTAGGGGTACATGTGAGTCAAAAGATCTGGAGTCGGAGCATGTGAAAAAGCTCAGCTGATGCCTTCAGTTTTGTCCATTAGGTAGGACGGGATGTCATCAGGTGAGAGTGATGGTGGTCAAAATTGTCAGGGGGTGGGAAGTGGAGAACCTTGGAAACTGTGCTTATTGAGAGAGGGAGACTAAGTATAATAAGGAGCGAAAGACTCTGTGAAAATAATGCTGAGTTTAACAAAAACTATAGCAAGAGTCTTACTAGGCTGGATTGTTCATCTTTAGAATATTGTAGAACACAGAAGCATGCACATTCTGAAAACCCAAGCCTCATTTAGATTTTAGAACAGAAACCCAGTTTGGTAAAACAGCTGTGATTATTAGACATATTACAACACTTCAAACAACTATAAAAAATCATCTTCATTTAATATTGAAAATAATGTTGCAAACATTCTTAGAGAATTTTGTTTCTTAACAAGCTAATCAAGGTTGTGTGTGTGATTCAGATTTTATCACTTATTAATTATGTCATTCTATACAATTTTACTTAAGCAGACTTTGAGGAAATATACTAAGTATTAGATGATGGCAATATTGATGAGAATGTTCATCAATATTGTTTATGTTTTACATAAGGTAGTAAAAAGCACCACTGTCACCATCACCCCTTGAAAACTGTACACGTCATAGGAAAAGAGTAGCAATAGTTTATTGGCATTTAACTAGGATTTCTATGTAATCCATGGACCATGATACACCTGAAATTTTTCAGAACTTCAGAGCAAAACAAAGCATTTTCTTCCATTAGCAGGTGTAGTAGTTTCAGTTTCTTTAAAAACAAGCAAACAGATTAACACAATAAAAACTGCACACAACTCCCAAACAAAAGTTGGCATATTCCAGTGGTCCTGAATTTTGATGTTTGTATATATATATTTTTTTGTCTTTTCTAGGGCCGCATCCGCAGCATATGGAGTTTTCCAAGTTAGGGATCTAATCAGAGCTGTAGCCGCCAGCCAACGCCACAGCCACAGCAAGGCTGGATCAGAGCCGCATCTGCGACCTACACCACAGCTCAAGGCAACGCCGGATCCTTAATCCACTGAGCAAGGCTAGGGATCGAACCCACAACCTCATGGTTCCTGGTCGGATTCATTAACCACTGAGCCACAACGGGAACTCCTGTTGTTTATATTATATTAATTCAAGAATTAAAATGTGATTCAGCATTTACTGGGTAGTGTACATTACCTATTTGAAGTTATGTGTTTCAGGGCTTGATAAAATATCTCAAAGTTTATATTTTTTAAATGTATGAATAGAAGAAATACAATGAAAAATGGAGATTGCTTTTGTATAATATGGTTCCCCCTTCTTTCTATATTCTGTATTTCTTAAGTTTTAAAATGAACTTTAATTATATTCATAATGAAAAAATATTTTTTTGATTTTCAAAAAATAATCAAATAAAAATGATGACCCAGCACATAGTAGTATTAGTTTGCTGGGGCTGCCGTAACAAAGTACCACAAGCTTAAAAATCAAAAATTTATTTGCTCACAGTTCTGGAGGCTAAAAGACCAAGATAAAGGATTTGGCAGAGTTGGTTTACTCTAAGATCTCTTTCCTTGACTTACAGATGTCTGTCTTCTCCTTGTGTCTTCACATGGGTGTGTGTGTGTGTGTGTGTGTGCGTGTGCACGCACGTGAGCACACGCCCATCTCTACTTACAAGAATATCAGTCATATTGGATCAGGGCCCACCTTAGTGACCTCATTTTAATGTAGTTAAAGTTTTAAAGTCCTTCTCTCTAAATGCAGCCACATTCTGAGATATGGAGGGTGACGGTTTCAACATATGAATTTGGGGGAGCACAATTCAGTTGATAACAGGCACTTGGATCACTGGTATTTTTTAGCAGGTGTTTTTCTCATCTCAGTCTCAACTTATGACATAGATTTCTGTTTGACGAACAGTTTCTCAGCACGGTTCAACTTTATTGGTAATCTTCTGTGATTTTAATCTTTTCATATTTTATGATCATTAAAATATGATCTTAATCTTTTCATATTTTATGATCATTAAAATATTTACATATATTATCAAATATTTAATATTTTACAAACCCAGATAAATATGTTCTGAAGCAAAACTGAAAGTGTCTGCCTCTGCACTTCCTCATTCTGCTTCTGTACAGGCTCAGAGCATCAGGGGACCGGTAAATTTCACAACTTAAAGGTTTTGTTTTTTAAAAAGATCCTTACAGTCATACCTCTCCTACCCATTAGGAGATGAATGAGAAAGCAAAGATTGAAAATCAACCATTTCAAATTTCTGATGTAGAAAGACAAAGTTTTCAGAAAAATCCTTGTAAGTTTCTGAATCATTACACTTATTTTTTATGACAAGACAGCTATTATCATAAACTCCAGCCGTACTTTTTTATGATCAGATATGTTTTTATGTAAACTGTTACTTTTTAAAATATTGAAAGTAATTAGAAGTATTTATGGATTAAATACATATCAGTATATCTAACTGAGGCTAACTTTGTAAATGCTCTTCTAAAAGGAAACAGACCAAAAAGTATACTTAAAGTGGTGAGAGTGTTTCTGGTCTAGTAAGGCAGTGGGGAAAATATGATAAAGAAACAATGCAAAGAAGTTTAGGAAGTTAAGCATAAAAGATTGTAAAGGAAGCTCTGGTCGTGTGCAATTATACAAAATTCTGTCTTCCAAAACTTAAGGTGTTATTAGAAGCTTCACATTTAATCAAAGATAACATCTTCCAGAAGATATTTTTATGTGTTTCTTTCACATCCATCTCATACGGCAATCTGAAATGAGAGCTTACCCTCAGGAAAATGAAACTTAACTTGGCTTGATGTAGTTTCAGTTCATCAGACCGTCTTCCTTGGAAGAGCCAGAATATCGAATTGTCTCGCTCCCACTATCAGCCCTGAGTCCTGGGAGCAGAACAACTCCTCAGCATATGCATGTGCTTCTGAGGACTGAGATGAGGGTGAATGGGCACTAGTGCTTGTCCCTAAGAGAGCTGATGGTTTGGTACTTCTTGTTTAATACTTCAAGGGAGAAAACTACAATAGTCATTTGAGAACGGCATCCTGCAGTTCCTTTGATAATAATTAATGTTACTACTACTACTAAGATTTGTGTTCATAACTATTTCAAAACAGGAAGAGGAGAGCCCCTAGAAGCCAAGAGTTATGTCAAGGCATTCTCAAAATCTGTCCATACCAGTCATTTTGATCTTTATCTCCAACAATATATATGCAGATGCTCTTAACACTGATAAAGTGTAAACTAGTTTCAAAGCATTACTGAACTCTGCAAGTGTCCATGGGCATTCCAGGGAAAGGAAACAAGTGTGCTGCGTGCTGGAAGCAGCTGTTCCTGTGAAAAGCAACAAGGAAGTCAGGGAGCTGCACAGATTTAAAGAAAGGAAAATAAAAATAAGATGAGTGGCAGAGGGGTAACAGGGTGACAGGTCACGTAAAGCCTTGTAGTTCATATTAAAGAGCTTGGCTTTCACTCCAAGTCAAATGGAAAGCCCCTGGAGGGACTGAACAGATTATGGGTATAGTATTTACATTTGAACAGGATCACTCTGGCTATTTTGAGCAGTCCCCAAAGGGATCATAGCATCAAGACGGAAACTCGTGAGGGAACCACTCCTGTAATTCAGAAGATGATGCGGACTTGGATCAGGGGTGGAGGGGTGGCTAGTAATCAGAGCCTGGACATGTTTTGAAGAGACAATCCATAGGTTTCCATTGAATGTGGAATGTGGGAGAAAAGAAAGTATGCCTGCAACATATTTTGAATGCTAATTTATTTTATTAAAAGTATTTAAATATAGGAAGAGATACCATCTAGCTGAAGGATGTTCCTTCCACTATTCTTTCAAATCTGTGGATGAAAATCTTTGTGGTAGAAAGTTATGGGGGAAATCTGTTCCATAACAGTTTTTAAGCAATAGGTCAATAACCTGCATTTTAATTTTGCTATGATACTTTTTTAGGTAATAGATTCTCACCAGTACATCCTCAGGCAAAACTAGGAAATGACGAGGTTTGTTCTTCTCACATCTCTACTTCCTTATAGATGATTTCCGGGATGTGACTTGCAGATTCACAAGACAACTAATCTAACAGCTTGAGATCAAAGAACCTCTTGAAGACTGATTTCAAGTTGCTTCTATGAAAAATATGTTTTCAGAGAAGCCCTGGTAAGTTTTTAATCATTAGTTACATTTCATCAACTATTTCATCAATTTTCCTTACAGGCTATATTTAAAAATGAATTCTAAGAGTTCCCTGGTGGCTCAGTGGCTCTGCTGTTGTCACTCCTGTGGCTAGGGGCGCGGTTGTGGTGCTAGCAGTTGATCCCTGGCCCAGGAACTTCTGCAAGCCACAGCCATGACCAAAAAGAAAAAAAAAAAATTCTGAAAACTAAAGAGGAACTTTGGAAATGAATATGAAGGTACTTTCAAGTCTACGTATGCCGTTTCTAACAAAACGATTCTAAAAGGAATGAGAAAATTCACTGCTTTCATAAACATGAAAAATCTTCTAGCAAGGTGCAGAGTGTTTCTGGTGATGGAAGGTTCTGGAGATGAAGCTAGAATTCTTGATGTATCTTAAAAGACCAGGAGTTGAAGTGAAACAAACTTTGTAGAAAATCATGGTCATGTGCGGCTATGCAAATTCTGTCCTAGGTAACTCAAGATGCTGATATCAAAAGTATATATGTAGTTACTAGACGGTGAAACTCTCCAAAGTTTAATCAACATTTAAGGCTTTTCTTCACAATTAGCTTGTTACAGAGACCATGCGAATGATTACATAATTTTAATGTAGTTAAAGTTCCAGAAAATGAAACTGGCTAGATCTGTATTTTCAGTCCCAAAGAACATCAGAGCAGGGCATAAGCCTGCGGGGCTGCAGCCAGGACTGAAAGCATCCTTTCCTGGAGGCATGAGTAACTGCAGGCCCTAGAGATAGGGATGGGCACGGGTTCTCATCCTGAAAGCTTCCAGTTTGATCCTTCTTGCCCAAAGAGAGAAAAGAGAAATCCTTAGGAAATGGATCCTGAAATTAAGAAATGATAGGAGAACTCTTGGGTTCACAAGTTTTCCAGTACAGAATAAATGAGATAAAATGGTATTCTTTTCCCCAGCTCCAACCAGAGTAGCTCCACCTTTATCCATTTTAGACACAGAAGTTTCATGTGCATTTCTTTTGAAGAAGCAAAACAAAAACAAAAACAAACAACAAAGACAACCTTGGTTCTGGCGCAGTTTCCCTATATGCACAATGAATGAGAAAACAGATTGGCTGAGAGGAGACATAATTTATGATGTCGTTTTCCTGATCACAACTCCTCCCCTTTAATTTACACTACATAGCTTCTTACCAAACATAAAGTTCCCTTGTGTTTAAAAAAATATGCCAGGAGTTCCCGTCGTGGCACAGTGGAAACGAATCTGACTAGGAACCATGAGCTTGAGGGTTTGATCCCTGGCCTCCCTCAGTGGGTTAAGGATCCAGCATTGCCATGAGCTGTGGTGTAGGTCGCAGATGAGGCTCAGATTCTGAGTTGCTGTGACTGTGGTGTAGGCCGGCATCTACAGCTCCGATTAGACCTCTAGCCTGGGAACCTCTGTATGCATGGGTGCAGCCCTAAAAAGACAAATAAATAATTTTTTTTTAATTTAAAAATATGCCAATGCTCCAGAACATAAATCTGGTCAGATAATATTCACAGTGAAGTATATTAAAGTTCTGTATCAATATTAACAAACCATCACTGAAAAAAAGGTTGAAAACACACTGATGAGCCAAGGAGTTATGTTAAAACATTATTAAAACATTTTGCCCAAAACATTTTCACCCTTGAATTAAACATAGCCCCAACTAAATATGGATCACAGGCCAAATAAGATGCTGGGATAATTGATGAGTGCAAAATCCATGTGAAAATATTACTAAATATCTATTACCTTGAAATCATTATGTATCTTCTCATCTCCCATCACAGGAGTGAGCAACTGAGAAATTTTTTTGAGCAGCTGAGAAATGTATAAAGGGTCTTCAATCTTGAACAATGGGGAAACCTCTGAAATAAGGTACAGATAAAAATACAGGCTTGGGGAAATCAGATGTCACTCACCCTGTTTGACAAGTGTGCTTTTAATCTCCCTGGATAGAATCCCTGGGAGGATTCAAACAACAAATGAGGATGCAAAGGGGAAACCAGTCTCCCTGTAAGGTGATGCAAAGACAAGCCGTCTGATGATTCCCCCAGGTGACACATGCACGGGCATGAGAGCACACGCACTGTGCCTCTGGGCATGTTGTAGCCAATAGGTGGAAAATCCTTGACCTGCTGTTGCTTGTGGAGTGCCAGACTCCGCAGCAATTGCTGTAATCACTGGCTCAAACAGGAGAGAAAATCTAGAGCTTTTCTTTACAATCTTTGAGTTCCCAGAGGAGCAAGTGGGTAGGTTGCTGAGAGAAGACTGGCTAAGAGAAGATATTGCCTCAGACCTGGACAGAGCAAGTCTGTGGAGAATACGAGCATCTCTTGAGGAGAGTCTGTTTGCTGAAGGGTCAAAGCAGTTAGAACAGCAGAGGGTGGAGTTCCTCTGTGGTGCAGTGGGTTAAGGATCCAGAGTTGTCACTGCAGCAGCTCAAGTGGCTGCTGTGGTGCAGGTTGGATCCCTGGCCCTGGAACTTCCACATGCAGCCATCTCCAGTGGGGAGCAGTGGAGGCAGGGGAGGAGATGCTGAGTTCCCATGAGTCCTGCTCACTGAAGACCTGTAGTAGAAACCCTGGAAACAGGGTGAACCAAGACAGCCAGTGGGAAAAGCTTATACTTAGAAAACAGGTTTACAGCGCAAGCCTAACTCATCCATGGAGTGAGTGTACACAGGTAAATTAGAACCCTGTTCTCTTGTTTCTAAGATGAAGATAAACTTGGTTGGCAAACATCTGATGAGGATTAAGTAGAGTACATTATGCATAACTGGCACTTGGCTCTTATTAGGAGGCAGTTTATTGAGATAATTCACATACCATAAAACTCTCCTACTTAAGGTATACAGTTCAGTGGTTTTTGGCATATCCACAGAGTTGTGCAAACATCAGCATGATCAATTTTAGAACATTCTCATAACCCCCAAAGAAGCTCTATACCCATTAGCAGTCAGTCACATTTTACCACTTCCCCCAGCCTCTGAAATCTGTTTACTGTCTCTATGGATTTGCCTATTCTGGACAGTCCATATAAATGGAATCACATGATATGTGTTCATTTATAAATGGCTTCTTTCACTTTGCATAACATTTTCAGGTTCATCCATGCTGTATGAATCATGACTTCATTTCCTTTTATTGTCAAATAAAATTCCATTGTATGGATATACTATATTTTGTTTATTCAGTCATGAGAGGCAATTTATGAAGCACTAAATCAACATTGCTTTATTGATCTAAGATGGGTGTGTTTTACCAAGTTTGCCAAGGCCTTCTTGAATTTAAATAAGTAGTAGCTGTCTTTATCACTCCATTTCAGTCTTTGGTTAAGGAAACATTCACTGACACACCAATTCAAGCCCCTTCTCTTAAACATATAACCTTAGTTTTCTTAAACTGTATTGTTTACCCCTTTTTCAGTACTCATCTTCACATGTAGGTATGTTGTAGTATATCAGTTTATACAGTTTTTAAATAAAAACAATATTTCCCCAGTAGTTGAAAACCTAGGTATGGCCAAGTATAAACTGAAAAAAAAAATTATACTCCAGATGGTTTCCTCCAACAATTTGAAATGTTTTATTGTTTTCATTTTTACTTGAGAAAATAAACAGCATTCCTGAATATCAAATATGCATAAGTGATCTAAGAGCCAGATATCTTTAAACATGGTTGGCCTCTACTGAGAACTATGAAGCCACATTCAGTACCCCCTGAGGGATGGATAAATATGGACCCTTCAGATCAGCAGAACCTTTAGGGAACAATCATTCTGTTTTCCAATATTAGCAAAACTCCAAATATTTCCTCAAAACACATGACGATATGGACAAAGAGAAATTTAAACTTACAGTAAGATTGGTATCACTCTAAAGTGATAACTAGTATATTAGTTTGGAAATACCTATGACAGGAAATACACACCCAATGTAGGATTTTTAAACCATGTGAATAGTACTTAAAGTTACCGAAAAGACTTTTCAAAAACAGACATGTAACAAGAGGGTAGACGTTTTTAAAGAAAAGCCAAAGGTCAAAGATCTCTGCTTAAAGCTGAGTAACCCTTGGGTAAATGAAGCATAACTGTATGCTCTGAGTCTAACTAACCTTTAAAAAAAAAACATTGTGTAGAATCGAGACTCTGTTGTCCAAACATGCCTAGTCCCTGTGAGAAAATTGGGCCTTCTAGGGTGGAGAGATGGCAGTGTTGTATTTAATGCTCATAAGGGCATAAGCCAGATTCTGAGTGGAATTAGCTCTTCAAAGAACCTCCCGTGTCCAGAAGACTAAGAGTGTATATTGGCTATAAATAGCCGTAGGAAGATTCAATCTGTTCTTACCATCTTAGAAAAAATGGAAAGTAGCATTCAAATGAGCCATGGCATACAATTTATAGGTGCATCTAGAAAGAAAAAATTAGTAACAGAGTTAATAGGCAATATCCATGTGGTCTGCTGTTATTTAAAAGATATCCATTGTGTGCAAAGAAGCAAGAGCTGCCTATTAGGACACAGTATCTGAATGTGACCATCATAATGTCACTTTACTGAGTTCCCGTCATGGCTCAGCAGTAACAAACCCAAGTAGTATCCTTGAGGATGCAGGTTCAATCCTTGGCCTCACTTAGTGAGTTAAGGATCTGCTGTTGCCATGAGCTGTGGTGTAGGACACAGTCAAATCTCAGATCCAGTGTTGCTGTGGCTGTGGTGTTGACCGGCAGCTGCAGCTCTGATTCAACCCCTAGCCTGGGAACCTCCATATGCCACACTTGCGGCCCTAAAAAGCAAAAAAAAAAAACTCTCCTTACCTTATTTTTTCAACCAATTGTATAAATTTCCATCTGTGAGCACAGTATGTATAAAGCAGATTCATTTTGCTGGCTCATCTTGGGAGTTTTGAAATGACATTCATTACAGCTATTGTAAAAAATATAAACATTCGCCAATAGGAGTCACATCTGACCACTCCTAAATTGCTGAGAACATGTTAGACAGTTCTTACATCAGGCCAGGTATTATGGGTACCAGTTAAACTGAAACACCTGTTACTCTGTACGTAGTGGGGTAAAAGTGTGATGTCTGGCAGCCTTAGACTCTTGTTACTGAGTGTCATTATTTCTTTATTCCTGAACTTGCCAGGTGAGATTTCACCAGTTCCTTATTTCACTTTGACTTATAGAGTGGTCTGACAAAAACTCACCATGCGTTAAAGAGTGCTGCTTTTGCTAAGAATTTGAACAAAGGCATTTGGGGTGAGGTGGGGAGTGGTTCTTGCCAGTGGCAGGCAGAATTTCCCAGGCCAGGGACTGAACCTGAGCCACAGCAGTGACAATGTCAAATCCTTAACTGCTAGACCACCAGGGAACTCTCTTGACAGTTTCTTATAAAGTTAAACACCCACCTATTTGATCCACCAATTCCATGCCGAGGTTATTTACCTAAGAGAAATGACGATATATGTCTGCACAAGACTTGTACAAAAATAGTCACAGCTTTCTGCATGACTGCCGAAAAGGAAATAACCCAGATGTCTATTTAAAGGAAATCGGATAAACAAAGTGTGGTATATTAGTGAAATGGATTACTATTCCTCAATAAAAATGAACAAAACTATAGCTACATGCAACATTTAGACCAATCTCAGTGATGTTAGGTTGAATTAAGGAATCCTGTCACAGAAGAATATATATTATATGAGTCCATATGAGTTCCATGTATATAAATGCTTGGGTCAGGTAAAACTAATCTATGGTTGAAAAAAAAATTAGAAGAGTGGTTTCCTCAAGAGAGCGTTAGGAGTGGCTGAGAATGGGTATGAGGTAACAGAAATGTTGTGTCTAGATTGAGGTGGTTTTGAGGCCGGGCGAGGAGTACAAGGGGGTTCATTACCCTGTTCTGTTTACTTTATTTACATTTAAAATTTTCCAAAGAAATTATGTTATAAAAGTCTTTAATGATCTAAGGAAACAGAAGCTTACTTTGTTAAGTAGAACAAAATATTATAAGGCACATGCATCTATTGTTGGGCAAATGTTTATCTGTTCATAAAAGACCAGGAGATTATATACCAAAAGTATTATCGATTGTGAATGGGAGATGAAATTCATGTAGGTCTTGTTTTCCTTTTTTCTAGCTGTTTCTGATTTTTTAATTGAGCATATACTAGTTTTTTAACTAGAAAAATGTTACTTTTAAAAAAATAACAAAGAATAATGTCCAAAAAGAGAGTCTTGGTCCTAATTACTCTGAATCAATAATGACAAGGGAAATGTGCTCAGGACTCTCGCAAAAAAAAAAAAACAAACAAACAAACCCTGTCTTGTGGGCTAAGAGGCTTCCTGGTATTATA
Organism: Catagonus wagneri; assembly: GCA_004024745.2. Lineage (NCBI taxonomy): Eukaryota > Metazoa > Chordata > Mammalia > Artiodactyla > Tayassuidae > Catagonus > Catagonus wagneri. The sequence continues at coordinate 7,561,101 of PVHT020000174.1, forward strand.
ATATGGCAAAACTTCCTTTGAGAGAAAGAGGAACATAATAAAGTAGAAAGCTTTTGGTAGTTCTGTTCCTAAGAGAAATTTTATATAAAAACAACAAGAAAGAATAATAGCATGAAATATTATGCAAAGCCTTTCTAGGTTATGACAAAATTTTCTGGGCTTGCTACATTATAATAATTTTATTTATTTATTAACTATCTTTTTGTCTTTTTTGGGCCGCAACCAAGGCATATGGCAGTTTCCAGGCTAGGGGTCTAATCGGAGCTGTAGCCGCTGGCCTTTGCCACAGCCACAGTAACACCAGATCCGGGCCACATATGCAGCCTACAGCACAGCTCACAGCAATGCTAGATCCTTAACCCACTGAGTGAGGCCAGGGATCATGGATCTTGGGTTCGTTAACAAGTGAGCCATGATGGGAACTCCATTTTTTTGTTTGTTTGTTTGTTGTCTTTTTTTTTGTCTCATCATAATAATTTTATTAGAGAATAAAGACCTCAAATGAGTTAAAAGAGAAACACTGATCAGATGGTATTCAAAGAGCTTACCCTTAAATACTCTTCTCTTGAGAAAGAGGTCCTCACTCTTTGGATTATTGAAATAATTTTTAAATGATAATAAAACCTCACTCCAGCAAAAAAGCTTAAAAGACAGCTTGGAAAGAAGAAGAGGAAGGAACTTCCTCTCAAACACAGAGCACGTTCTGTAGTGAGGCAAGCCACATCCCAGGGTTCTTCAGAGGCTTACTCGAAGCAGGAGAGGGCTGATGGGTGAAGATCAGACAGAGGTTCTAGAGAGAGGATGCTGGATGACATCTGAGTTCACCAGCAGAACACATCCCCTCAGGTGGTAAGGCATAACTAGTTTCCATTTTCTACAAAATGGTTTCAGGAAATAATTGGCCCAGAAGTTCTTATTCAATGGCAGGACTAAACCAATGGGCAGGTGAAGAAATGAGGAATCTAGGCAAGCAACATGTGCAAGTCTAGATTATGCATTCCCAATCAGGGTGCTATCACCTCCAAGGAAGTTAAAATTGGCTCTTTAGAGAAAAAAAAAGTAACTTTCTTTAAAATAGACTTTTTCAGAGAGCAGTTTTAGGTTCATAGCAAAGTTGAGAGAAAGATACAGAGATTTCCCATATCTTCTGCCCCCATATATACACAATCTCCTGCACTATGAACGTCCCTCATCAGAGAAGTATATTTGTTACAGTCAGTGAACCTCCGTTAACACATCATCACCCAAAGTCCATTATTGCATTATGTTTCACCCAAAGTCCATTATCACATTAGTTTTTGGGTTTGGCAAATAGATATAAAATAACACATAGCCACCATTGTGGTTTCATATAGAATAATTTCATTGCCTTAAAAATACTCAGTGCCCTACCAATTCACCTCTCCTTTCCCCCTGCCAACTCCTGGCAACCACTGATCCTTTTGCTGTCTCCAAAGTTTTGCCTTTTCCTGAATGTCATATCGTTCTAAGCATACAGTGTGTAGCCATTTCAGATTAACTTCTTTCATTCAGTAATGTGCATTTAAGATTCCTCCATGTCTTCTCATGGCTTGACAGCTCAATTCTTTTCAGCATTGAGCAAAGATTCTAGTGTCTGCATGTACAACAGTTTATTTATCCATCACCTACTGAAGGACATCCTGGTTGCTTTCAAGCTTTGGCATTTATGAAAAAAAAATTAAAACTGCTATAAGCTTCTGTACAGATTTTGTGTGGACATAAGTTTTCAGCTCCTTTGGGTAAATACCGAGGAGTGTGACTGATGGATCATATGGTAAGAGTAGGTTTAATTTTGTAGGAAAGCATCAAACTGTCTTCCAAAGTGGCTGTACCATTCTGCATTCCCTCAGCAAAAATAAATGAGAGTTTCTTTTTCTCCATATCCCCACCAGCTTTTAGTGGCATCCATGTTGGCCATTCCAGTAGGTGTATAGCAGTATCTTACTAGTATTTTAACTTGCAATTCCCTGAAGACATATGATGCCCGTTTTTAATGTATAAAGCACAGATATACAGTATACCTGTAGCATTAAAATTTCAAGGGAGGGGAACAACTAGGTTAAAATTCTCCTCCTTAAGAGAGCCATAGTGAAATAAAGAAATGTAGAAGTGGAGTTCCCTTCATGGCTCAGTGGTTAACAAATCCGACTAAGAACCATGAGGTTGCGGGTTCGATCCCTGGCCTTGCTCAATGGGTTAAGGATCTGGCATTTCCGTGAGCTGTGGTGTAGGCTGCAGACGCGGCTCGGATCCCGCGTTGCTGTGGCTGTGGTGAAGGCCAGCAGCTACAGCTCCTGTTAGACCCCTAGCCTGGGAACCTCCATATGCCACGGGTGCAGCTCTACATAAAAGGTAAAAAGACAAAAAAAAAAAAGAAATGTAGAAGCAACATCTGGGTGGTCAGAGAAGCAGCCTGAGGAAAGCAACACAGGATAGAAGAGAAATATTGCTCATGCTGAAGATATGGAACCTGGCCTCACTGGGAATCCGAGCAATGAGATAAGCTAGTGGAATAAAACTGAGTCTGGAAGGCAGAGCAGAAGTTAATTATTATAACGTGTTTGTGTTAGGCAGTGTTGATACGGAACAATAGTATATAATGGAGAGAGAGAAGGGAGGATGGGGGAGAGAAAGAGAGATTATTTAACATCCGTGTGCCTTAGTTTCTTCAGCTGTGAGACGGAAATAGTAATAGCACCTACCTTACAGAATTGTTGTGAAGAGTAAGCTAATATAAAGCAGTTCGAGCAATGCCTGGAACATAGTAAGTGCCTGATAAATGTTTAAAAAACATATAAAACCAGTGTGAATCAGCAGTGGGATGTGGAAACCAAAAGCTAATTGAGTACACATAATAAATGTTAGTACTTGCTATTAGTTGTTGATTTTTTGTTTTGTTTTGTTTTAAGGCCTCACCTGCGGCACATAGAAGTTCCCAGGCTACTAGGGGTTGAATCGGAGTTGCAACTGAGGTCTACGCCACGGCCACAACCACACCGGATCTGTGACCTACCTCTAGGTCGCAGAGCCACATCTGCAGCCTACCTGCAGCTTGAGGCAACACTGCATCCTTAACCCACCGAGCAAGGCATCCTCATAGAGATAACATCGGGTCTCTGTGACCCAGTGGGAACTGATCCCCAGTGGGAACCCCTGCTACTAGTTTTTAAAATACCAGCTATTTTTGTCACTCTCATTCAGCTAGTTCTCTACCTGTCCCTGAACCTGATATTAGCAAATCATAGAAAAGAAAAGATAAATCCCTGCAGTGTGGCCACTAGGGCCCCCAACCCTAGCCAGCCCTGCAGAACTAACCTAGACCCCTTTAGAATTTCTAGGGAGCTCCAGATTTCCCTGAAAGCCATTACTTTGCAGTTTAGGAAAACAGGGGTGGATGAATAGTCCACCCAGGAATGCCATTGAAATGCCAACATAAGCTCCTCCCTACTGGAGTTCCACAGGCTCTGGACAGCAGTGGAAACTGCTGCTCCCCGAGGGATCCATTCAGAATATCTCAAGTTTGTTTGTGGTAAGCAACTGGGCTCCCTGCAGCCCTCAGAACTCTCTAAAAAGAAGAGATTTTAGACTTTTAGATTCTAACAGACCATAAGGTAAAGTAATAGCTTACAAAAAGATTTTTTTTTCAAAGAGAAAAGTCACTTCAGTAAGTTCATATCTAGGAAAACGAAACTGAAATCAAGTCTGCAACTTCCTTCTCCTTACCTCCCAGTTTCGGAACACCCATTACTAAGAAACACCCTGTTTCTGAGTCATTTAGATCTCAGTTTGAAGTAGAAGCAGAGGAGAAACTTTCACAAAAACAGAATGAAAAAAATGTATTTTTCTCTAACATAGTAGGAAGAAGAAAACATGGACATTAGGATGTTTCCTGCACTGAAGTACATGGCTTTCCTCTTGTTTATGTAGAAGAAATTTACAAGAAAAATCTGGGTGAGTACAATATCTGTTGTTAATATTATTAGTGCTATCACAGCATTTTATTGAATAGGAAGGAATCTACATCTCAATTAGAAAAAAATAATATTTTAAGCCTAGAAATATTTTAAGCCTAGGCTATTCAGTGCTATGATAAGAATCAGCTTTAGAATCTGCTTTATATTAGTTGAAAAAGGAGTCACAACATTCCATAAAAGTTGTGATTGAAAACTGGAAGCACTTTTACTGTTGAAATCCGCTAAGGCGTGAGCAGTATCTTCAGAAAGAACATATAAAGAAAATTTAGGAGTTCCCATTGTGGCTCAGCTTTTAGCGAACCCAACCAGTATCCACGAGGATGTGGGTTCGATCCCTGGCCTCACTTAGGGGGTTAAGGATCCGGCGTTGCCGTGAGCTGTGGTGTAGGTCTCAGACACGGCTGGGATCCCGCGTTGCTGTGGCTGTGGCGAAGGCCGGCGGCTACAGCTCCTGTTAGACCCCTAGCCTGGGAACCTCCATATGCCGCGGGTGTGGCCCTAAAAAGACAAAAAAAGAAAGAAAGAAAAGAAAATTTAAAGATGTACTCTGCATTGATCAAAGAGTCCTTCCAACTCTAAGGAGTTGACAGAAAATACAACTCTTAGATATCGTCTCTGATATTAGTATCTGATGATATGCGTAAGAGACAGACAGAGAGAGACAGTGAGAGAGAGACTACTATAGGATTTTGGCCACACCGCAGCATGTGGAAATTACCTGGCCAGGGACTGAAACCCAGTCAGAGCAGTGACAACACTGGGTGCTTACTTAACCTGGTGCACATGGCAACTTTTTTTATTTCTTGGTAAAAATCCTAGGTTTATGTCTGATTTCCCCCAAAGTAAGGAACAAGGTAATACAGAGGGTGGTGGACATACATTTCTGATTAAAGGACTGCTCTTTCACCTCCCTCAGAAAAAGCTGACACAGCCTACAGTTAACCCTACAGTTCATAAAAACATGTGGGCTTGATCTTCGTACAACAAATTGAATTTCCTTTTTTATACTGGTTGCTAAGAAACTCAGAACCAAATTTTCAGCCCACTTTTAGGAAAGAATATAGAATCAAAAAGTTATTTTAGGCACTAACTTTAACCTATGGCTTCACCTTCATTCCACTTGTACCCATATTTAGCCTTCTTCCAGATTTTTTTCTGACATTTTAATTTCTTTCTCCAGTTTTATTGAGATGTAATTGACATACAGTGCTATGTGTTTAAAGAGTACAGTATAATGATTTGACTTACATGCATCGTGAAATGATTGCTACAGTGAGTTTAGTGACATCCATCATCTCATATAGATGTGAAATAAAAGAAAAGAAAATTATTTTTTTCCTTGTGATGAGAACTCTAAGGATTTACTCTCTAAACATCTTTCATATATAACATGCAGCAGTGTTAATTATGTTAATCATGTTGTAAATTATATCCCTAGTACTTACTTATCTTATAACTGGAAGTTTATACCTTTTGACCACCCTCATCCAGTTCTCCCTTCTGGTAACCAGAAATCTGATCTCTTTTTCTATATAAGTTTTTTTTTAAGTATAATTAGTTCCTGGTAGACAATGTAGTGATTCAGTATTTCTATACATTACAAAATGATCACCACCATATGTCTAGTGACCAAAGATATTACATTATTGTTGACTATATTCCCCACACTGTGCATTTTGTGCCCAACACTTATTAATTTTATAGTTGGAAGTTTGTACCTCTAAGCCTTCCTAACTTATCTCACTCATCCCCGCATCCCCTTTCCATTAGGCAACTACCCTTTCTTTTTCTCTGTATGTATGACTCTCTTTCTATTTTGTTATTTTTGTTCATTTGTTTTGTTTTTTAGATTCCACTTGTAAGTGAAATCATATCGTATTTGTTTTTCTGTCTGACTTATTTCACTTAGCATAATACTCTCTAGGTCTGTCTATGTTATCCCAAATGGCAAGATTCCATTCTTTTTTACGGCTGAGTAATAGCTCTTTATTATTCCATTGTGTGTGTATAGTCTTTTTTTTTTTGTCTTTTTGTCTTTTTAGGGCCTCACCCATGGCATATGGAGGTACCCAGGCTAGGGATCGAATCGGAGCTGCAGCTGCCAGCCTGTGCCACAGCCACAGCAATGCGGGTTCCTAGCTGCATCTGCATCCTACACCACAGCTCACAGCAATACTGGATCCTTAACCCACTTAGTGAGGCCAGGGGTAGAACCTGCATCCTCATGGATCCTAGTCATGTTCACTACCTCTGAACCAGGATGGGAACTCCCTGTTTCTTGTCTTTTTCATAATAACTTTCCTAGTAAGTGTGAGGTGGTATCTCACTGTGGTTTTGATTTGCATTTCCCTAATGATTAGTGATGTTGAGCATCTTTTGATATATCTATTTGGCCATCTGTATGTCTTTGGAGAAATGTCTGTTAAGGTCCTCTGCCATGTTTCATTTGGGTTGTTTGGTTTTTTACATTGAGTTGTATGAGTTCTTTGTATATTTTGGATATTAACCCCTTGTCATATATGTCATTTGCAAATGTCTTCTATTCAGTTGGCAAGCTTTTAATTTAATAGATGGTTTTCTTCACTGTACAAAAAGTTTTCATTTTATTCCCATTTGTTTATTTTGCTTTTGTTGCAAATGCTTGCAACAAGGCATATCCAAAAAAAAATCATTGCGAAGACCAATGTCAGAGTACTGCTTATGAGTTCTTCCAGGAGTTTTATGATTTCAGGTCTTACGTGTAAGTCTTCAATCAATTTCAAGTTTATATACAGTGTGAGAAGGTAGTCCAGTTTCATTCTTTTGCAAGGAGCTGTCCAGTTTCCCAACACCACTTATTGAAGAAGCTATCTTTTCCCCATCGTGTATTCTAGTTTCCTTTGTTGTAGATTAATTGACCATATAAGTGTGGGTTCATTTCTGGGCTCTTTATTCTGTTCCATTGATCTATATGCTTGTTTTTGTGCCAGCATCATACTATTTTGATTACTGTTTTGGTTAACTTTATAAGTATAGTTTGAAATCAGGGAGCATGATGCCTCTAGGTTTATTCTTTCTCAAGATTGTTTTTTGGCTGTTCAGATTTTTTTATGATTCCACACAAACTTTAGAACTATTCATTCTAGTTCTGCAAAAAGTGCCATCAATACTTTGATAGGGATTGCATTGAATCTGTAAATTGCCTTGGGTAATATGGTCATTGTAATAATATTAATTTTTCCAATGCTTAAGCATGGTACATATTTCCATCTATTTTTGTCATCTTCAGTTTCTTTCATCAGTGTTACAGATTTATGCTAGAAACTACAGATTTATGCTAAGTATTCATAATTTAGATTTATTCCTAGGTATTCATTATTTTTGATGTAATTATAAATAGGATTGCTTTCTAAAGTTTTCTTTCTGATAGTTTGTTGTTAGTGTATAGAAACACAGCAGATTTCTGTATATTAATTTTACATCCTGTGACTTTACCGAATTTATTTATTTGAATAGTGTTTTGGTGGCATTTTAGGATCTTCTGTATATAGTATTATTGTTATTTGCAAACAGTGACAGTTTTACTTCCTCCTATCCAATTTGGGTGATTTCTATTTCTTTTCCTTGTCTAATTTCTGTCACTAGGACTTCCAATACTGTGTTAAATAAAACTGACAAGAGTGAGCATCCTTGGCTTATTCCTGATCTTAGAGAAAATGTTTCTAGCTTTTCACCATTGAGTATGATGTTGGCTATGGGTCTGTCATACATGGCTTTTATTTATGATTAGGTATGTTCCCTCCATACCCATGCTTTTGAGTGTTTTTTTTTTTTATCATCAATGGATTGTCAAAAGCTTTTTCTGAATCTATTGAGTTGATCATATCATTTTTATTCTTCAGTTTGTTAATGTGGCCTATCGTATTGATTGATCTACAGATATTGAATCATCCTTGTACCCCAGGGATAAACCCCACTTGATCATGGTGTATGATCCTTTTAATATATTGATGCATTTGGTTTGCTAATATTTTTGTTGAGGATTTTTGCATCTATGCTCCTTGGTAATACTGGCCTGCAGTTTTCCTTTATTGTAATATCTTTGCCTTGTTTGTAATCAGTGTGATGCTGACTTCATAATTCAGAAGCATTCTTTCCTTGTCACAGTTTTTGGAGAGTTTGAAAAAGATAGGCATTAACTCTCATTTAAATGTTTGGTAGAATTGGAGGTCCCGTCGTGGCTCAGTGGTTAACGAATCCGACTAGGAACCATGAGGTTTCGGGTTCGATCCCTGGCCTTGCTCAGTGGGTTAAGGATCCGGCGTTGCCGTGAGCTGTGGTGTAGGTCGCAGACGTGTCTCGGATCCCGCGTTGCTGTGGCTGTGGCGAAGGGCAGCAGCTACAGCTCCTGTTATACCCCTTGCCTGGGGACCTCTATATGCCGTGGGTGCGGCTCTAGATAAGGCAAAAAGACAAAAAAAAAATATTTGGTAGAATTTACTCATGAAGCCATCTAGTCCTGGACTTTTGTTGGTTATGAGTTTTGTTGTTGTTGTTTTTTGTTTGTTTGTTTTGTTTTTGCTTTTTATGGCTGTCCCCAAGGCATACTGATGTTCCTAGGCTAGGGGTCTAATTGGAGCTGCAGCTTCTGGCCTATGCCACAGCCACAGCAACGCCAGATCTGAGTCCCATCTGCGACCTACAACATAGCTCACACCAACACCAGATCCTTTACCCACGGAGCGAGGCCAGGGATTGAACCTGCATCCTCATGGATACTAGTCAGCTTCGTTAACCACTGAGCCACAAAGAGAACTCCGTGATTTTTTTAATTACTGATTCAATTTCATTACTGATAATCAGTCTGTGCATATTTTTTCATTTCTTCTTGATTCAGTCTTGGGAGATTGTATGTTTCTAGGAATTTATACATTTTTTCACATTGTCCATTTTATTGACATATAATTGTTTGCATAATCTCTTATGATCTTTTATATTTTTATGCTATTGGTAGTAACTTCTTTTTCACTCTGATTTTATATATTTGGGGTCTTTATAATTTTTTCTTGATGAGTACGGCCGAAGATTTATCAAGTTTGTTTATCTTTTCAAAGAACCATCTCTTAGTTTCATTGATCTTTGCCTTTTTTTTAGACTCTGTTTCATTTATTTCTCTTCTGATCTTTGTGACTTCCTTCCTCCTACTAACTTTGGGTTTTGTTTTTTCTTCTTTTTCTAATTCCTTTAGGTGTAAGGTTCTGTTGTTAATTTGAATTTTTCTTGTTTCCTGATGTAAGCTTCTATCACTCTAATCTTCCCTCTTTGAACTGCATTTGCTGCATCCCATAGATTTTTGGATTATTGAATTTCTATTTCATTTGTCTTCAGGTATTTTTTTTATTCCTCTTTGATTTCTTCAGTGATCCATTAGATGTTGAATAACAAATTGTTTAGCTTACACTTATTTGTGTTCAGTTTTTGTCTTTTATTTGATTTCTAGTTTCATAGCGCTGTGGTCAACAAAATGCTTGATAAGATTTCAGTCTTAAATGTATTAAGTCTTATTTTGTGGCATAGCACGTAATCTATCCTGGATAATGTTTTATGTGCATTTGAAAAAAAAAATGTGTATTCTGCTGCTATTGGATGGAATGTTTTAAGTATATATATATAGGAGTTCCCATCATGGCTCAGCAGTAACAAACCTGACTAGTATTTACAAGGATGTGGGTTCAGTCCCTGGCCTCATTCAGTGGGTTAAGGATACAGCACTGCCATGAGCTGTGGTGTTGACCAGCAGCTGCAGCTCCAATTCGACCCCTACCCTGGGAACTTCCATATGTTGTGGTGTTCGCCTAAAAAGACATAAATAATAAAACAAACAAACATATACATATATATATACACCTCATCTAGTGTGTTAAGGCCAGTACTCCTCTATCTGGATAATCTGTCCATTGATGTAAGTGGGATGTTAAAGTCCCATGCTAATATTGCTTTAAGTGTCAGTTTATCTCTTTATGTCCATTTATATTTTCTGTACCCATTTAGGCACTCCTATGTTGGTGCACATATATTTGCAACTGTTACGTCTTCTTGTTGCATTGATTCTTTTGTCTTTCTTTATGTAATGCTCTTTTTTGTTTTTTGTTACAGACTTTCTTTTAAAGTCCATTTTCTCTGATATAAGTATCACTACTCCAGCCTTTTCTCATTTCTGTTTGCATAGAATACTGTTTTCCATCCCCTTACTTTCAGTCTGCCTACCATCCTTCCTCATTCCAGCCCTTGGTAACCACTGTTCTCTGAGTTCAACTTTGGGTTTGGCCAGGGAGAGTGAGTGTTTTTTAGATTCCACATATAAGTGAGATCTTACAATATTTGTTTTTCCCTTTCTGGCGTATTTCGCTTATCATAGTATCATTCCATTTCATCCAACTTGTCACAAATGGCAGGATTTCCTTCTTTCTCGTGGCTTAATAATATTCCATTGTTTGTGTGTGTATATCACACTTCGTTATCCATTCATCCTTTGACAGACATTTAGGTTGTTTCCATATCTTGGCTGTTATTGCTACAGTAAACATGGGATTGCAGGAGTTCCCATCATGGCTCAGTGATTAACAAATCCGACTAGGAACCATGAGGTTGCGGGTTCGATCTTTGGCCTTGCTCAGTGGGTTAAGGATCCAGCGTTGTCGTGAGCTGTGGTGTAGGTTGCAAACGTGGCTCGGATCCCGCGTTGCTGTGGCTGTGGCGAAGGCTGGCAACTACAGCTCCTGTTAGACCCCTAGCCTGGGAACCTCCATATGCCACGGGTGCAGCCCTAAATAAGACAAAAAGACAAAAAAAAAAAAAACGTGGGAGTGCAGCTGTCTCTTCAAGATACTTATTTCATTTCTTTCTGACATATACTCAGAAGTGAGACTGCTAGATTACATAGTAGTTCTGTTTAATTTTTTGAAGAGTCTCCATACTGTTTTCCATAATGACTGTACGAATTTATATTCCCATTAACAAGGTACAAGGATTCCCTTTTCTCTACATCCTCACCAACTCTTGTCACTAGTTTTCTTTCGAATAAAAGCCTTTTAACAAGTGTAAGGTGATATCTCATTGTGGTATTTCCCTGATAATTATTGATGTCAAGCACTTTTCCCTATATCTGTTGGCCATTTGTGTATCTTCTTTTGAGACATGTCTATTCAAGTCCTTTACCTATTTTTTAAATAAAGTTATTTGTTTTCTTGCTATTGAGTTGTCTGAGTTCCTCATGTATTTTGGGTATTAACCCCTTATTAGATATAGTTTGCCAGTATTTTCTCTCATTCCATGGGTCGCCTTTTCATTTTGTGGTTGTTTCTTTTGCTGTGCAGAAGCTTTTGGTTTGTTGCAATCCCATTTGTCTATGTTTGATTTTTATTACATGTTCTTTTGGGGTCATATCTAAAAAAATCATTGCTCAGACCAATCTCAAAAAGATTTTTCTCTATGTTTTCATCTAATAGTTTTATGGTTTCAGGTATTGGATTTAAGTATTCTATCCACTTGGAGTTGATTTTTTTGTATATAGAGTAAGATCAGTCCAATTTCTTTCTTATGCTTGTAGAAACCAGTTTTCCCCGAAGTATCTGAAGAAAAGACTGTCCTCTTCAAGCTTCATGTTCTTGGCATCTTTGCTAAAGATCAATTAATCATAAAGCTATGGATTTATTTCTGGACTCTGTTCCTTTAGTCTGTATATCTACATGTATAGCCAGTACCATGTTGTTTGAACTATAGCTTTATACTATATTTTGAAATAAGGTAGTGTGATGCCTCCAACTTTGTTTTTTCTACTCAAGATCACTCTGGTTATTCCTGGCCTTTTGTAGTTCCATATGAATTTTAAGCTTGTTTTTCTGTTTCTGTGAAAAATGTCAGTATTTTGATAGATATTGCTTTGACTCTCTAGATTAATTTGAACAGTATGGACATTTTAACAATATACTTCCAATCCTTGAATACAGGATCCTTTTTCATTTAGGTTTCTTCTTCGATTTCTTTCATCAGTGCTTTACTGTGTTCAGTGCAGAGATCTTTCCCCTCTGTTTAATTTATCCCTGAATAGTTTTTATTCTACTGTATATGAGGTCATTTTCTCAATTTTTTTCAGATAGTTTACTTTTAGTGTTTAGAAATGCAACTTTTTTATGTTGATTTTGTGTCCTTTTCCTTTGGTGGCCCAAGCAGATGTGGCTTGGATCCAATGTTGCTGTAGCTGTGGTATAGGCCAGCAGCTATAGCTCCAATTGGACGCCTAGCCTGGAAACCTCCATGTGCTATGAGTGCGGCCCTAAAAAAAAGCAATAAAATAAAATAAAATAAAATGAGCCTCTTGTAAAGCCGCATGTGATTATTGGATCTGATTTTCTTTATCCATTCTACCAGTTAAATCTTTTGATTGGAAAATTTAATCCTTTTACACATAAAGTAATTATTCATAGGTAAGGATTTATTGTTGCCGTTTTGTTCATTGTTTTCTGGCTATCTTGTAATCCTTTTTTCCTTTCTTCTTCTCTTGCTGTCTTCCTTTGTGATTTGATGACTTTGTATAGTGATATGCTTTGACTCCTTTCTCTTTATTGTTTGTATATCTACTACATGTTTTTTATTTGTGATTAGCATGAAGCTTACATTAATCATCTTATAGATATAACAGTCTATTTTGAGTTGATAGCAATTTAACTTCATGGTTCTTTTTTTTTTGTCTTTTTTTGCCTTTTTTTTTAAATGTAGAGCCGCACCTGCAGCATGTGTCTGACAGGAGTTGTAGCTGCCGGCCTTCGCCACAGCCACAGCAAAGCGGGATCCGAGCTGCATCTGCAACCTACACCACAGCTCACGGCAACGCCGGATCCTTAACCTACTGAGCAAGGCCAGGGATCGAACCCGCAACCTCATGGTTCTTAGTCGAATTCGTTAACCACTGAGCCATGAAGGGAACTCCAGCAATTTAACTTCAAACACATATAAAAACTTTGCACTTTAAGTTCTTCCTCCACATTTTGTGTTATTAATGTCACAGTTTACATCTTTTGTACATGCTGTATCCATTAACACATTATTTTACTTTTAGTTACTTTTAATGCTTTTGTCTTTTACTTTTATATTAGGGTTAAAAGTGAGTCGTCTACCACCATTACATATTAGTGTTCCGAACTTGATTATTCTTACCTTCACAGTGTTTCATATTTTCATATTCTTTTTATGTTGTCGGCATACTTTTGTTATAATTCAAACACCTCCCATTAGCATTTCTTGTAGGACAAGTCTAGTGGTAAAGAACTCCACAGCATTTCGGGGTGGGGGGGCGTGCTTGGAAAGTCCTTATCTCTCTGTCTCTAAAGGACAACTCACAAGGTTCCTAAGTATTCACGGTTGACAGTTGTCATGCAGCATTTTGAACGTATCATTCCACTCTCTATAAGCCTGTAAGGTTTCTACTAAGAAATTTGTAGATAGTCTTATGGGGGTTCGCTTGTATATGAGAAATTTTTTTTCTCTTGCTGCATTTAAAATTTTTTGGTTTTGATTTTATATAGTTTTATAATGCATCTTAGAGAACTTTTTTTTGTGTTTAAACTTTTTGGAATCCATAAGCTTCACAAATTTGGATATCCAAATATCGCCCCACATTTGGGAAGTTCACAGCTGTGACTTCTTTAAATAAGACTTCTGCTCTTTTCTTCCTCTCTTCTCCTTGGACTCCAACAATCAGTAGAATGTTACTTTTTAAAGTCTCACATAATTCACGTGGGCTTTTTTTTTTCACCTTTTTCGTTCTTTTTTTTCTTTTTTTGCTCCTCTGAATGGAGAATTTCAAATGTACTATCTTTAAGTTTACTGATTTTTGTTGTTGTTGTTGTTGTTGTTGTTAGGCTGCACTCATGGCATGAGAAAATTCCCAGGTCAGGGCCCGAACCCAAACCACAGCAGTAACCCAAGCCACAGCAGTGACAATGCTGAGTCCTTAACTGCTAGGCTTCCAGGGAACTCCAGGTTCACTGGTTTTTTTGCTGGGATGAGTCAGCTATTGAAGCTCTCTGTTCGATTTAATCATTGTGTTATGCAGTGCTAGGATTTCTGTTTGATTTTTGTTTGTTTAATGGCTTTTTCCTTGTTGAACTTCTCATTTTGTTCATGCATTGTTTTCCTAATTTTGTTTAGTCATCTGTCTGTGTTTTCTTACAGTTTACAGGATTTCTTTATGGAGATTATTCTGAATTATTTGTCAGATACTTCATAGATCTTAATTTCGTTAGGGTCATTTATTGGAGCTTTATTAGTTTCCTCTGATGTCATATTTCATCTGGTCATTCATAATTCTTGTGGCTTTGCATTGTTATCTGCACATTTTCCTCTTCTAGTCTTTACAGACTGGCTTAGGCAGGGAAAGCCCCTCACAGTCAGCTTGTCCAGAAATTGTGGGTAAATTATCTGGTAGATTCAAAAGAGTGGCCTTAATGTTCAGGTAGGCAGGCCTCGTGCCTGGGTCAGTGGATGATCTGGCCTAGTTCTTGCCTCTACAGGGATGGGCTGACATTTGGGTTCATGGAGTGGCCCTGGTCCTAGAAGTCCAGGTGATAGGCCTGGATTCTGATGCCATTGGAGCTGGCCTGTAGTTTGGGTCCATGAAGGTTCAGCCTGATGCTGGGACTGGCTACCTGCTTGGGTCCTTAGGAGCCAGGTTGGAGGTCAGGGCAGGCCAGGATCCTGGGTCCATAGGACCCAATCTGGGGTCCCAGTCCATGTTGCCCAGCCCCAGCACCAGGGCAAGCAGAGAGCCTGGGTCCATGGGAGCTGAAGTAGCACTGGGATGAGGTAGGAACATGGATCTGCAGAAGTCTGCTTTGAGCCTGAAGCTTCAGGGACTGGCTTGGGACTCAGGCAAGGCAAGAGTCTTGATCCATGGAAGCTTGCCCAAAGGCTGGGTTTGCAGAGGCTTTGCTATAATAAGGTAATACCAGCTTCATAAAATGAATGGGGAAGTATTCCCTCTTTTACTGTGTTCTAGAAGAGATTAAATAGTGTTAATTCTCTAAATGTTGGGAAGAATTCTCCAGTGAATCTGTCTAGGCTTCTGGAAATTTTTCTTTGGAGGAGATCTTTAAAATTAAAAATCCAGTTTTTTTGAAGTTATGAGACTATTCAAATAATCTGTTTCATACTGAGTGGACTACGGAAGTTTGTGTTTTTTAAGGAATTGTTACATTTCATTTGAGTTGTCAGATTTTATGTGTGAAGTTATTCCTTCTCCTTTTGATATCAATAGAGTTCAAAATGATATTCATTGTTTCACTTCCAATATTGATAAAGTGTGTCTTCTCTTTTTTATCTTTGTCAGTTTTGCTGATCTTTTCAAGGAAACAGATCTTTGTTTTATTGTTTTTCCCCATTGTTTTCTCTTTTCAATTTAACTAATTTCTACTGTTATTTTTATTATTTCCTTCCTCCTTATTTTTGCTTTTCTTTTTCAAGGTTTTCTAAGATCTTAGATTATCGATTTGAGACTTTCTTCTCTAATATATGCATTTACTGCAACAATTTTTTTCAATACTATTTTGTGTCCCACAAATTTTGGTATAGTGTATTTTCATTTTCATTCATTGCAATGTATTTTTTCATTTCACTGGAGACTTTTCTTTGGCCCATGAATTATTTTGAAGTGTAGTTTTAGTATTTAGTGAGTTTCATTTTATCTTTCTGTTATCAGTTCGTAATAAGATTCCACTGTGGTTGGCAAACATATCTGTATGATTTCAATTATTTTAAATGTATTGAAGTCTTACCATTTATTTATGGTCTATCTTGAGCACAAATAAAAATGTTCTGTTGTTGAATGGAGTTTTCTATAAATATGATTCAGTACCTGTTTGTCAGTGGTGTTGAGTTCCTCATTAATATGCTGTCTAATTAGTCTTTCAATTGTAGATAGAAAGGTGTCAAAATATCCTGCTGTAATTGTGGGCTTGTCTAAAATCAAAAAGTTCTGTCAGTATTTACTTCAAACATTTTGTAACTTTCTTGTTTGGTGTATACATTTTAAGATTGTTATGTCATCTTTTTGGATTACCATTTTATCATTATATAATATCCTTCTGTCTCGTAATTTTCTTTCCTCTGAAGTCTACTTTATATGACATTAACATAACCACTCGTCTTTACTGATTAATATTTGTATTATATATGTTCATCTATACTTTTCCTTTCAATCTATCTATATTATTATATTTCAAGTGAGGGTCTTATAGACAGGGTATAGCTGGGTCCTGTTCTTAATCCACTTTGCCAATTCTGTCTTTTAACTCCTGCATTTAGGCCATTTATATTTGATGTAATTATTGGTATATTAAGATTTATGTTTTTTAATTTTCTTTCTTTTTTTTTGTCTTTTTGCCTTTTCTAGGGCCACACTTGTGGCATATGGAGGTTCCCAGGCTAGGGGTGGAATTGGAGCTATAGCCGCCAGCCTACGCCAGAGCCACAGCAATGCCAGATCTGAGCAGCATCTGCGACCTTCACCACAGCTCACAGCAATGCCATATGGTCAACCCACTGAGCAAGGCCAGAGATTAAACCCGCAACCTCATGGTTCCTAGTCGGATTTGCTAACCACTGAGCCACAACGGGAACTCTGATATGTTTTTTAATTTTCTGTATTATTTTCATGACTTCTTGATGGTTACTTGAAAATATTTTACAATTCCACTTTTATCTACAGTATTTTTGAGTGTATCACTTTGTGTAGTAGCTTTTTTATTGGTTGCTCTAGATATTATATTTTATATACATAATTTATGACAGTCCAATTTTTTTTACCAGTTTAAGTATAGAAATCATATTTCCCTTCATATCCCCTTACCCTATCCACTTAAAATGATCTTAAATATTTCCATTACATACATTTAGAACCATATCAGACAGTGCTTCAAAAATCAAACATAATTTTGAAAACCAAAGAGGAAAAGTTTGTTTTATTTGCCAATATTTTTGTTCACTGTGTTTCTTTTTTCTTTCCTAATGTACTAACTTTCCTTCTGTTATTATTTATGTAGGGAGAACTTCCTTTAACCATTCTTTTAGGGTAGGTTGTGTGGACTGCATCATTTTACATTCCCACCAGTATATCACAAGGGTTCTTCCAATTTCTCAGTGTTATCTTCCATAATACTTGTTATTTGGGGGTGGGTTAAAAATAGCAGTCATCATAATAGATGTGAAATGATATATCATTGTGTTTTTAGGTTTACTCTTCTCTAACAATTAGTGATGTTGAGCATCTTTTCATACGATTGTTGGTCATTTGTATATCATCATTGAGGAAATGTCTATTTAAGCCCTTTGCTCAATTTGAATTGGGTTGTTTTGTTGTTGTTGAGCTGTAAGAGTTTTTTAAAATATTATAGATATTAACCCCTTATCAGATCTATGGTTTGCAAATATTGAAAATATTTTCTCCAATTCAATAAGTTGCCTTTTCATTCCATTCATTGTGTCCTTTACTGCACAGTTTTTGAGTTTGACAGAGTCCCACAAAAGGTACTTACTTTAAAAAATTAGTGGGAGTTCCCTTCGTGGCTCAGTGGTTAACAAATCCGACTAGGAACCATGAGGTTGCGGGTCCGATCCCTGGCCTTGCTCAGTGGGTTAAGGATCCGGCGTTGCCGTGAGCTGTGGTGAAGGCTGCAGACACAGCTTGGATCCCGCGTTGCTGTGGCTGTGGAGAAGGCCGGCAGCTACAGCTCCTGTTAGCCCCCTAGCCTGGGAACCTCCATATGCGCGGGCGCGGCTCTACCTAAAGGCAAAAAGACAAAAAAAAAAAAATTAGTACACCTAAATTTCCCATCTCCAGTCTTTTTTCTCTCCCCACCTTATTTTAAATTTGAGCTTCTTAATATCTACAGGCCAAATTACTGAAAGAAACTTCATCTAGTTCACTCTTTTAGAAGACATTAAATCTCCTAGGTTTCTAATTCTCATATTGTATAAGAGTAAAATTTCCATTAATTTTGCATATCTTTGCCTATTTTGGTATTAATGTAGCTGTAAGGTATATCTTTTATTCACTTCATATACCTACAGGACTTACTAAGCAACAAATAATACCTTTAACCTTGGACTATTGATCTCATAGCTCTCTGGAAAGAATGGTAAATTCTAACCTTGAATTTGTGTCTACCACTGGTAGGCAATATTTCTGTGTATTATTTCATGGAAGTGTGCTTTTTTTTTTTTTTGTCTTTTGTTGTTTTAGGACCACACCCGTGACATGTGGAGGTTCCCAGGCTAGGGATCTATTTGGAGCTGTAGCTGCCAGCCTACGCCAGAACCACAGCAATGCCAGATCCGAGCTGCGTCTGTGACCTATACCACAGCTCACAGCAACGCTGGATTGTTAACCCCCTGAGCGATGCCAGGGATCAAACCTACAACCTCATGGTTCCTAGTTGGATTGTTAACTACTGTGCCACGATGGGAACTCCAGAAGTGTGCTTATATAGTTTATTTTCCATAATTCCCCAGGCTAATTTTGTTTCTCCCATAGTGATTTTATAGGAATGGCTCACATTTCTGGAGCCATTTTTGGATTATACTTAAAGCTGCAAATTATTTTTTGATTTCTATGGTTCTTTTCTAACAATTGCTATATAGCTGTAGCCCAGATTACCATTAATTTTTCATACAGTAGTCTGCCAATTTACATACCAAACAGCAATGCCATTTGTTACTGCCCAGGAATCAGCTATTATCAAATATTTACATGCATATAATAGTATTTTCTAAGTTCACTACCCAGCAATCTATCCCAGAAGATGGAACAAAATGGCTCACAGATCAATTTATGGTGTTTGAGGTACATGCTTTATTAAATAAAATACAGAACAAGGAGTTTCTATTGTGGCTCAGTGGTAACAAACCCAAATAATATCCATGAGGATGTGGGTTCGACCCCTGGCCTCACTCAGTGGGTTAAGTATCTGGCATTGCCATGAACTGTGCCATAGGTCACAGACACAGCTCAGATCCCATGTTGCTGTGGCTGTGGTGTAGGCTGGCAGCTACAACTCCAATACAGCCCCTAGCCTGGGAACTTCCATATGCTGCATGTGCAGCCCTAAAAAGCAAAATAATGATAATAAATAAAATACAGAACAAAAAGCAAGGGCAAAGAGCTGGGTAATACACTTTGGAGAAGGTACAAGAAGGGTAGAAGGATCTCATTACCTGAGTTATACAAGCTCATATATCCTCTCTCGCTTTCTGCAGTATCAGCATTCTCCACTGACTATAGTTTTGAGGTCTGTTCAAGGGGGATCAACAGATAAAATACAGCCTGTGGCAGTGACATTCACTTGCTCCAGTCAGAGATACAGAGGAACGTGTATGCCTGACCACAGCTATAACTCATCGATTAGCCTGATAAACTACTCTGGATTTTATTTATGTTTCTTAAGTAAGAGTATACAGTTGATCAGAGTAGATCTCAATAATAGGTGACCCAATTAAGATTTCAAAAACATAAAGTGCTTCAATTGTGCCTCATGAATATTTAATATCTCTTTGGTCCTTCTATCTCTTCCCAGCTATGCTTACATGCTCTGTTTATATTTTATCACAACATGTTTCACAAACTACTTGCTTCTGTTCCTCATTTCACATATCCTCCTCATATCATGCATCCTCTTCTCTTTAGTTTCATAGGGCCTCCTTCGTTTCTCCTATTTTCTGTAGCAGAATTGAATATTTATTTTAAAAAACAGAGCTAACACACATTATAGAAAACAACCATTAAGAAGGATAAGACGAGTTCCCGTCATGGCTCAGTGGTTAACGAATCTGACTAGGAACCTGGAGGTTGCGGGTTTGATCCCTGGCCTTGCTCAGTGGGTTGAGGATCTGGCTTTGCCGTGAGCTGTGGTGTAGGTCGCAGATGTGACTCGGATCCTGTGTTGCTGTGCTTGTGGTGTAAGCCAGCAGCTGCAGCTCCGATTAGACCCCTAGTCTGGGAATCTCCACGTGCCGTGGGTGCGGCCCTAAAAAGCGAAAAAAAAAAAAAAAGGAAGCACGAGATGGAAGTTCCTGTTGTGGCTTAGTGGTAATGAGCCTGACTAGTATCCTTGAGGATGCAGGTTTCATTCCTGGCCTCACTCAGTGGGTTAAGGATCCAGCGTTGCCGATGTTGGATAGGTCACAGATGCAGCTCAGATCTGGCATTGCTGTGGCATTCAACCCCAGGCTAGGGGTTGAATCAGAAGCTACAGCTGATTCAACCGCTAGCCTGGGAACTTCCATATGCCACAGGTACAGCCCTAAAAAGCAAAAAAAAGAAAAATGAGGGTGGTGGGTAAGACATCTCTCTGTATGTATTGACTCGAAGCATTCCCAAGATACACTTAGCAAATAAAGCAAAGCAAAGAGAATTGTGTAGTATGTTGCCACTCAAATGGGAGGAAAAAGTGCTTATGCTTTTATATTTGGTAGTATTTCTCTGGAAGAATATAAAAGAATCTGATAATGGCAATTTCCTCTCAGGAGGAAAATTAGATGGCATGTATATCCTTTTGAACCTTTTTGATTTCATAAGGCATGTATATATTGGTCTATTGAAAAATTGGTTATTTTTTAAATTAACTTATAAAATACTTAATAAATTTTATTTTTCTTTACACAGGTATCAGAATGGCAGCACAACTTAACTTGCCAAAAAATACAGATGAATGGACCAAAGAGGATGTAAATCGGTGGTTAGAAAATCATAAAATTGACCAAAAACATAGGGAAATTTTGGCTGCACAAGATGTGAATGGTGCAAACTTGAAATACTTAACTAAAGATCACCTTGTTGCTATGGGCATAACATTTGGGCCAGCTATCCAGATAGAACATCTATTCAAAGAGCTGATGGAAACATCCAAGGAAGATCCTTCTCAAACTTGTAAGAAGGAGAAAGGCAGTAAAGATGTTCCTAAAAAACAAGAGAAAAATGGAGAAACTTCAAAGCAAAAACAAAAGGCTAAAGAGACATCAGAGAGAGTTACTGACTCTATACTGAGTACAGTTACTAAAGGTTCTAAGTCACTTAACAATGAGTTCATGGAAGATGAAATAAATGACACACAGGAAAAGCAGCCATCTATAGAACTGACATGTGTATCATACCCTTTTGATGAATTCAGTGATCCGTATCGTTACAAATTGCATTTTAGTCTACAGCCTGAAACAGGACCACTCAATCTCATTGATCCAATACATGAATTCAAAGCCTTCACAAACACAGAAACAGCCACAAAAGAGGATGTTAAGATGAAATTTAGCAATGAGGTTTTCCGATTTGCTTCAGCTTGTATGAATTCACGTACCAATGGCACCATTCATTTTGGAGTCAAGGACAAACCCCATGGAAAAATTGTTGGCGTGGAAGTCACCACTGTCACCAAGGAAGCCTTCATTGACCACTTCAACATGATGATCAATCAGTATTTTGAAGACCATCAGGTCCAAAAAGCGAAGAATTGCATTCGAGAGCCAAGATTTGTAGAAGTTTTACTGCCAAACAGTACTCCATCTGACAGATTTGTTATTGAAGTGGATGTTGTTCCAAAATATTCTGAATGTGAACAGGACTATTTCCAGATTAAAATGCAGAATTACAGCCATAAGGCATGGATACAAAGTCCAAAAGTCTCAGTCTTCGTGCGAGATGGGGCCAGTTCTAAGGACATCTTGAAAAATAATGTAGATTTCAGAGCATTTAAACTGGATTTAAAAAGACTGGCAGAAGCTAGGAAAGAGGCAGAAGAAAAATGCAGAATAAAAACAAACAAAAAAGAGAGTGAGGGACCAAAACTTGTTAAATTGTTAACAGGAAATAAGGATTTGTTAGATAATTCATACTATGACTGGTACATTCTTGTAATAAATAAATGCCATCCGACTCAGATAAAACACTTAGATTTCCTAAAGGAAATTAAATGGTTTGCTGTGTTGGAGTTTGATCCTGAATCTGCGAGCAAGGGTGTGGTCAAAGCTTACAAAGAAAGCCGAGTAGTAAACCTTCACTTTCCAAGTTTATATATGGAGGGGAAAACCACAAATGAGAAGATTATTAATTTGAATCTTTATCAACAACTCAGTTGGATTTTCTGCAATGGCAGATTAGATCTTGACAGCGAAAAATATAAACCCTTGGATCCAAGTTCCTGGCAAAGAGAAAAAGCATCTGAAGTCAGGAAACTGATTTCATTTCTTACACATGAAGACATAATGCCAAGAGGGAAATTTTTGGTGGTATTTCTATTACTCTCCTCCGTGGACGACCCAAGAGACCCCCTCATTGAGACGTTCTGTGCTTTCTACCAAGATCTCAAAGGAATGGAAAATATAATGTGCATCTGCACACATTCACGCATATGTCAGGGATGGAAAGATCTACTTGAAGCAAGATTAACAAAACAGCAAGATGAATTATCAAGCCAATGTATTTCTGCTTTAAGTCTTGAAGAGATAAATGGAACTATTCTTAAGCTTAAATCTGTGACTCAATCTTCAAAGAGATTTTTGCCATCTGTTGGTTCATCTAATGTCCTTCTTAAAAGAGAAGAAGATACCATGACTGCTCTGGAAATTCTCTGTGAAAATGAATGTGAAGGTACACTCTTAGAGAAGGACAAAAAAAATTTACTTGACTTCAAAGCATCAAAAGAGGAAGACTTCTATCGAGGTGGCAAAGTATCATGGTGGAACTTCTACTTTTCTTCTGAAAACTATTCTTCACCTTTTGTCAAAAGGGATAAATATGAAAGACTTGAAAGAATGATTCAAGACTGTGCAGCTTCTTCTAAGCAAATATGTGTCAAAATTATTCATCTGTATCACCATCCAGGCTGTGGTGGGACTACCTTGGCCATGCATATTCTCTGGGAACTAAGGAAGAAATTCAGATGTGCTGTGCTAAAAAATAAGACAGTGGACTTTTGTGAAATTGGAGAACAAGTGACTAATTTAATCACCTATGGGACAGCAAACAGTCAGGAATACTTACCTGTGCTTCTGCTTGTTGATGATTTTGAAGAACAAGATAATGTTTACCTTCTGCAGACCTCTATTCAAACTACGATAGCTAATAAGTATATTAGATATGAGAAACCACTGGTGATCATCCTAAACTGCAGGAGATCACAGAATCCTGAAAAAAGTGCAAAGATTCCTGACAGTATTGCCCTCATACAACAACTGTCTTCCAAAGAACAGAGAGCTTTTGAGCTTAAATTGAAAGAAATTGAAGAACAACATAAAAACTTTGAAGATTTTTATTCCTTCATGATTATGAAAACCAACTTTGATAAAAAGTACATAGAAAATGTAGTCCGGAATATCCTGAAAGGACAAAATATTTCCACCAAGGAAGCAAAGCTCTTTTCTTTTCTGGCTCTTCTTAATTCATATGTGCCCGATACCACCATTTCACTATCACAATGTGAAAAGTTCTTAGGACTCACAAACAAGAAGGCTTTCTGGGGAATAGAAAAATTTGAAGACAAGATGGGCACCTACTCTACAATTCTGATAAAAACAGAGGTGGTAGAATGTGGGAACTACTGTGGAGTACGCATTATTCACCCACTGATTGCCAGTCGCTCACTTGAAGAATTGAAGATAACCTATAACTTGGATAAAAGTCAAATTATGCTGGATATGCTAACAGAAAATCTGTTCTATGATACTGGCATAGGAAAAGGCAAATTTTTAGAAGATATGCAAACACTGTTGCTCACAAGGCAGCGCAATGAAAATGAAGGTGAAACAGGAACTTGGTTTTCCCCATTCATTGAAGCATTACATAGAGATGAAGGGAATGTGTCAGTTAAAAAGGTATTGCTCGAAGGTATTAATCAATTCAATTCAAATGCATTCATTTGCCAAGCCTTGTCAAGACATTTTTACATTATAGAGAAGGATTTTAACAGTGCTCTGCATTGGGCAAATCAAGCAAAAAAGATAGAACCTGACAATTCTTATATCTCAGATACACTGGGTCAAGTCTACAAAAGTAAAATAAGATGGTGGGTAGAAGATAATGGAAGAAACTGGAACATTTCAGCCGATGATCTAGCTGATCTTTTAGATTTAGCAGTACATGCCTCGAATGCATTCAAAGAATCTCAACAGCAAAGTGAGGACAGAGAGTATGAAGTGAAGGAAAGGTTTTATCAGAAGTCAAAAAGGCGATATGATACTTACAATATAGCTGGCTATCAAGGAGAGATAGAAGTTGGGCTCTACACAATCCAGATTCTCAAGCTCATTCCCTTTTTTGACAATAAAAATGAACTGTCTAAAAGAGATATGATCAATTTTATATCAGGAACTACTGATATTCCTGGGGACTCAAACAATGAATTTAAACTAGTCCTCAAGAAGTTTATTCCATACCTAACTAATTTGAAGTTTTCTTTGAAAAAGTCCTTTGATTTTTTTGATAATTACTTTGTCCTTCTAAAACCCAGGAACAACATTAAGCAAAATGAAGAGGCCAAAACTCGGAGAAAGGTGGCTGGCTATTTTAAGAAGTATGCAGATATATTTGGTCCTTCAGAGGACTCACAGAACAAAGATCTCAAATCAAAGCTTAGTTTGCCACTTCAAGTAGAGATATATCGGAGAAGCCTAGAAGTATTAAAAGCAGACAAGTTTTCTGGGCTCTTGGAATATCTTATCAAAAGTCAGGAAGATGCTGTCAGCACCATGGAAGATATCATGAGCAAATATACTTTTCTCTTTGAACAATGCACTGTTAGAATCCTGCCAAAAGAAAAGCAAAATTTCATCTTGGCCAACATCATTCTCTACTGTATTAAACCTGCCTCCAAAATAGTTAAGCCAATGAAAAAACTGAAAGAACAGCTTCGAGAAGTCTTGCAACAAGTAGGCACAACTTGTCGATATTCAGAACCTTATTTCCTAGCTTCTCTCTTATTCTGGCCAGAAAACCAACAACTAGATCAGGATTCTAAACAAATGGAAAAGTACGCCCGGTCACTGGAAAATTCCTTCAGGGGGCAGTATAAGCATATGTATCGCACAAAGCAACCAATTGCCTATTTCTTTCTTGGGAAAGGTAACAATATGAACAGACTTGTTCACAAAGGAAAAATTGATCAATGCTTTAAAAAGACAGCTGATATTAAGGCCTTGTGGCAGAGTGGAGATGTGTGGAAGGAGGAAAAAGTCCAAAAACTTTTATTTCGATTAAAGGGACGTGCTGAAAACAATTGTTTATACATAGAATATGGAATCAATGAAAAAATCACAATACCCATCACTCCCGCTTTTTTGGGTCAACTTAGAAGTGGCAGAAGCATAGACAAAGTGTCTTTTTACCTAGGATTTTCCACTGGAGGACCACTTGCTTATGACATTGAAGTTATTTAAGAGTTTGATCTTCTCCCTCCAGGAATATGGATACAGTAACATTTAATTTTTAAAAATTTTATTAAAATATAGCTAATTTACAGTGTTGTGTTAATTTCTGCTGTACAGCAAAGTGACCTTAATTTTTTTGTTTGTTTATTTGTTTTTGTTTTTTTAGGGCCATACCTGTGGCATATGGAGGTCCTAGACCAGGGGTCAAATTGGAGCTGTAGCCGCCAGCCTATGCCACAGACACAGTAACGTCAGATCCGAGCCCCGTCTTTGACCTACACCACAGCTCATGGCAATGCCGGATCCTTAACCCACTGAGAGAGACCAAGGAATGAACCTCCGTCTTCATGGATGCTAGTCAGATTTGTTTCGCTGAGCCACAATGGGAACTTTTTAAAAAAAAAAAAACCTTAATTTTTTTAGACCCAAGATCTATACTTTAAATTGGCAAATTCATGGTACAGCCTCTGGCTTTTCAGCCATGTATATTCAATACTTACATTTCCTTTTAAGCATGTTATGAGTGCCACATAAACTGTGGTGAAAAAAGAAGGAATGAGAGTTGTGGAAACTATCAGATATATTCCTTGGCCTGGACAACACCACTGAGGACAAACTAAGAAGGAGCTATGGATGAAAATAGGAGAAATGAATGCAATCATTCAAACGCACACAACTGCATCACTTCCCTTGATTATCCAATCAAGGCATAGATTGAGGAAGATTGTCTACTTTCTTCTTACATGTGAAAAATTTTAAGAATAAAAAGAAGAGTAGTATGATTCCAAGATGTTACAATATCTGAGAAACCATTTCACACACACACACAAGTGAAAACCTCTCAAACCGAGAAGCAACATTGACTTGGTTCTCTCAAACCAAGGAGCAACCAGAAAGGTACCATGCACTTGGCACTGAAGGGTCTTTCAAAGCAGAGGACCAGCCAGTTCTCTGAAGGCCATACCCATAGAAGCCAATAGATATTACCAAAGTAAGTCAGCTGGAGAATTAGGCTTTTATTTCATTCAGTAGAAGGAAATTGAACAAAAGTGAATTTTTGTCTCTACAGCTAATGAGCTCATAGACCTTCAAAAAAGTAAACAAAAATACACCAAAATTCCAAGGCTAATGAATAAAAAGAGACTCTTGTGAAAAGACTGTGGAGTCCCCAATCCAGGGGACCCCCAGTGTTCTAGCACGTATACATATCACCTATGCATTGAACAAGCACAACCAGTGAATGGTATTTAAAATGTAGTTTTCCC
This sequence comes from Catagonus wagneri, assembly GCA_004024745.2. Taxonomy (NCBI): domain Eukaryota; kingdom Metazoa; phylum Chordata; class Mammalia; order Artiodactyla; family Tayassuidae; genus Catagonus; species Catagonus wagneri. Next base: position 7,587,805 of record PVHT020000174.1, read on the forward strand.
TAATAAATTTATGGATATGGAAAATGATGAATGGTTGCTAAACAGAGGCAACAGGGAGTTCCCGTTGTGACGCAGCGGAAATGAATACAACTAGTAACCATGGGGTTGCGGGTTTGATCCCTGGCCTCATTCAGTGGGTTAAGGATCCAGCATTGCCATGAGCTGTGGTGTAGGTTGCAGATGTGGCTCAGATCCCAGGTGGCTGTGGCTGTGGCTGTGGCAGGCAGCTGTAGCTCCAATTTGACCCTAACCTGGGAACCTCCACCTTGGGTGCTGCCCTAAAAAGCAAAAAAAAAAAGGGAATCAAACTGTCATAAATCCTGGGCAACATTAACATTGTAGAGAGAGAACCAGACATTACAGGCCTGGAAGTTCTGTAGGAGTGCTCACATAACCCATGAGATTGTTGCACCAAATAATTGAATCTGAATCTGATCAAGTCTCTGGATCATAATTCCAATTTAAAGGAAATACAGACATTGCATATGCTTCAAAGTAATTTCAGGTACAGGGTGTGGGGATGGCAAAAGGAGAATTGATAGACAATATAACTGAAAAAGATTGGGCTGGAGTTAACAATGGCTGCATTTTGAATACATGGGGGTTCATCACACTCTTCTCTCTTCTTTCTCTCCCTTTTTTTTTTTTTTTTTTTTGTCTTTTTGTCTTTTTAGGGCCGCACACGCGGCATATGGTGGTTCCCAGGCTAGGGGTCGAATTGGAGCTGCAGCCACGGGCGACACCACAACCACAGCAACGCAAGATCCAAGCCACGTCTGTGACCTACACCACAGCTCATGGCAACACTGGATCCTTAACCCACTGAGCAAGGCCAGGGATCGAACCTCATACTTCCTAATCAGATTCGTTTCTGCTGCACCACAACAGGAACTCTCCGCTCTCTTCTTTGGAGTATGCTTTTGAAGTTTCCTATTATAAAATATTTATACAACAAAACAAACAAGAAATGTTATTTGTTATTGTCTTCTCAATCCCAGTCAAATTTTTTCACTGAAGGAGGTTTTTTCCTTTGCTCCTGCATGAAATTTCAGCTTCATAACTTATCATCTCACTCTTGGCTTAAAAAAAAAGAAAAAAATCCTCTGTTCAAATACAGTCTCAATTTAGAGATGAGAATATCCAGTCACATTTTTATTTGGGGCCACTTCCCACTCTCCTCCAGGTTTCATTTTACTCTAAAAAGAACAGTCTCTGTTGGAGTCCTTCTTGCCTACCTAGGTGATCCTTTTGAACTCAAATTGAACCAGCTTAGGCAGGTACTGTCTCCCATGACCTACCTTGGGTCATGAGAAACACCATGGGTGTTTGTTGGTAGCCAGTGCAGCTAAGTTCCTGTCTTGGGAACAACATGCCTCATAAAATCAAGACATATCAAGTAATCCACGTTCTTTCGAAGCCTCCCTCTCAAAGCTCAAGATGAGATTCTCTTGGTGGGAGAGCTTTTGCCAAAAAAACCTCTTCATATACCCTGTGTTCCTCAATGCCAGCAGTGGACAAACTAAAGCTCATGGGCCAAATCTATTATTTTTAAGTAGTTTTATTGGAACATGGCCACACTCATTACTTTGGCAGCTTTTACACTGCAACAGAGTTGAGTAGTTACAACAGAGACCATATAGCCTACAAACCTAAAATATTTAGTATCTGGCTCTTTGCAGAAAAAGTTGCCAACCCTTGATCTATGCTGTCAACCCTATTATGTCTTTATTGTAGGTCATTTGGCTCATTGTTTCTTGGACGTTTACTTTGAAAATAGACATTTTGGTTTATCAGCTCATTTTGCTGATTTATGTTATTTAAGGGCCAAAGTTAAAATTTAACACTTTAACACAAAAAATCTGTTTTCCACACAGTAATAATCCAGGTCCATTTTTCCAAGGAATAGTAGATAATAAATGTGTGTCTTATTTATGCAAGTGAAAAAATAGCTGAATTATGCTGGATAAATTTGACAAGCATATTGATCTATCATATAATTCTCTTTATCGATTTAGCTTTATATTTTCTTTAGGTCCATGGCCTTTGGTCTTGAGAAATAGAAATTTGGAATGTGAGATTTAAACCTTAATAACTTATTCTTCCATAAGCCAGTAGTTCTCAATTGAACAGAATACCCCCACCCCCACCACCAAGAGGTCTTTCCAAACTGCCTATTCTATCTCCCAATTCTGATAGAGCCTACCTGGAGCCTCAGCAGTGACAATGCCAGATCCTTAACCAACTGAGCATCGAGAGAACTCCTTTTTTTTTTTAACTGTCCTTTTGAGAATCATCAACTAGGTCATTGTACTATAGCAGTTCCCCAAACCCATGTTAGAAAGGAAATGTTTATAAACATTTTCAAAACAAGTGGTGGCCAGAACAAATGAGTTTGGAAACTGTATGATGTTCTACCCCTGGCTATTTGGAATGTGGGTTAGCAAAAAAAAAAAAAAGGTCTCAGAAAGTAATACCAAAGGGAAAATTGTTAAATAGAGTGAGTTATTTCTCTTAAAATTTTTTACCTTATTTCTTTACTTATTTATATTTCTTGCTCCTCCAAAGGTCTTCCTGCCGCACAACTTAGAACATACTAGAAAAGGGTTGATATGCACTGAAATATTTATAGATTTTTCACCTTCTCCACTGTCAAGAAGTCTGGCTCCAATTAAAGTATGTGTCCTATTATTCTTTCTTCTTTTCTGTATTTTTAAAACTTAAATATATATGTGTTCCGTCATCATAACATTGTAGACAAGTTTTCCGATTCTAGGGCAGACTTTCTAGCCTGAGAGTCCTCTGTCACCACTGAATACCTCCCATGTACACCAAAAAGTACGTTTTCTTTCATTAGTGGAAGGAGGAAATTGTTCAATTTGAAGTCCATAAATTTACCCTTTAGCAAGATGCCATCATCATCCTCTCATCCTAGTTGCAGGAAACATAGTTTAAGCCCATTTACAGTGATTTACTTAAGATACGTGTCGCTGGCTAGGCCAGAGTACACAGATATTTAGTCACCCACATATTATATCAAACAGTCATCCAAATGTTGCTGTGAAAGTATTTTTTTAAGATAATATTGACCTATCTCCAGGAACCAGCTTCCTTAGTATCATTACTGTGATCAGTCACTGACTACAATAAGCCCATGGAATCTGCCTTGGTGCAAATGCAGGAATGGATTTCAAAACCCAGCAGCAAGAGCCCTTGGTCAGTTAAGCTCTCTGCAGTTAGAGGTCTGCAAAGTGCATTCCCGTGGATATCACGACCACCAGACACAAATAAAACCAAATTAAAGCAGTCCTCAATTCCTGGATGAAAATGGATCACATTTACTAAACTAAGACAATCTGATTTCTGAATGTCTGTACAAAGAGATGTTGCTATGAATACCTCTATAGAAAGCTCCAAGTGAGCTAAGTATTTAAAAATAATTTATTTTTAACTCAAAATCATGAAACAGGGTAAAAAGTAAAATAGCTAGTTTACTGGGTAAGGAAAGAGTTAATCTGCATATAGTTCAGGTTCACTAGCCCATGGCAATAACTAGAAATAGGGTGACAGGGGTTGTTTAAAACAAGGAAAATTAGCCATTCACAGAAATGGACTGTTTACTTCATTCCTGTAGTGTGTTTCATACAGCATTATATTCTGCAATCTGAAATAAGACTTTAGGATTTCATTGGTTCTTTGAACAAATCCAAACACAGGATCAGCAACAGAAAAATGACAAACAGGTAACAGTAATGTTCTCTGTATTGAATTTAGCCTACATTCAATACTACATCCCAATTATGTTTAGAATTAATGAGAAATATCTGTTGCAGTTCATGTTCTCCTGAAAGCAGACTCAGACACTTTTTACAGATGTGACCAGTCCCTGAATCTTCAGAGTGTTTATCTCCCATCCTCTGGGGCACTTGTTCCTTAGCAAGCCTTAAAATGTGCCAGCCACTTTCTGCTCATCTGACTTGATTAGCATGATGTCATCATGTATAGGATCACAGTGACGTTCAGCAGGATGTTCAGATGTGTGCAGCTGATTTCATGACAGAGGGACCAAGAGTTTATGTAGTCCTTGGGCGAATCTATTGATTGTATACTGCCGTCCATTTCTGATCCTTTTTTTTTCTGATAAAGCTAGAATATAAGGCATTGGCTAATACAGTGGTCTCATACCATGTACCTGAGGACATTCTAATCATCTCTAATTAAGATGCCACAACAGGGGAGTTCCCATCGTGGCTCAGAGGTTAACAACCCTGACTAGCATCCATGAAGACGAGGGTTCAATCCCTGGCCTTGCTAAGTGGGTTAAGGATCTGGCGTTGCCGTGAGCTGTGGTGTAGGTCACAGATTCAGCTTATATCCCGCGTTTCTGTGTCTGTGGTATAGGGCTGCAGCTACAGCTCTGATTGGACCCCTAGCCTGGGAACCTCCATATGCCACGAATATAGCCCTAAAAAGAAAGCAAAAAAAAAAAATATGCCACAACAGTTAGTGAAGTTGGAATTAGGGCTTCTATTTGTTGAGTTTGTGGTAACTTCTTATCTAGAGAGGAGGTCTTATCAACTTCAATAATTAACATAATAGTCCTCACATTCTTGGATTCCAATGCAAGGAAGTCTGAAGTGAATAGTTAAAATAACTAAATAGAAACATTCCTATGTATTTGGACCTTTAAAAACAAACCAAAAATCTCAAAGCTAAAAATAAAATCAAAAAGGAAATGTTAAAGTATTTATAACTGAATAAAAATTAAAACATTACATCTCAAAACTTGTGAGATACAGCAAAAGTGTTGCATGGAGAGCAATGTATGGCCTTCATTACTTATTCCAGATAATTAAAAAAGAATGAAAATGAATATGGTATAAACTTAGGAAACTTTAAAAATAGAATATCTCAAAGACAATTTAAAAATATGTTACAAGAAAGCTAAAAGCAGAAATTAGAGATATAGAAAAGAAGAAAATAGGAGTTCCAGTTGTGGCTCAGCAGAAACAAATCCGACTAAGAACCATAAGGTTGAGGGTTTGATCCCTGGCCTCGATCAGTGGGTTAAGGATCCGGCGTTGCTGTGAGCTGTGGTGCAGGTCACAGATGCAGCTTGGATCTGGCATTTCTATGGCTGTGGTGTAGGCCAGCTGCTGTAGCTCCAATTCGACCCCTCGCCTGGGAACCTCCATAGGCCACGGGTGCTGCCCTAAAAAGACAAAGGACAAAAAACAAAAAAGAAAAAGAAAAGAAAAGAAATAAATAGAAGAGCTCAATAAACCAAAAACTGGTTCTCTGAAAAAACTAATGGAATAGGCAAAATGGATCATAAAATAATTAAAGAAAAAACATAATTACAAATAAAGTTAAACATACAGGTTTCACCTTTTATAAAGATGAAGTAGATACACTTTTCCCTATTCCTTTCATTAAGTACCAAAGATGAACAAAAGATGGCTGTGGCATGTAGAGAATGAAAGATTAACTAGGAACCTAGAGATCAAAAGAAACAACATGATTCAGTGTGCTGTCAGCACCAAATGGGAAACCAGAACTGTCACCCTTGTTCAGTAGTAATGCCCCACTTAGATGCCAGTGAAAACCAACTGGGAAAGCTGGATTTTTATCCCTACCTAGGAGGAACAAGGCAAAGTGCAATCCCGTTTTCCCTGACAACGATATCACAAAAGTCAATTAAAATAGAAGGTTCAGATAAGATTAACAGAGTACCCAAACTATCCAGGTTTCATTTAAGAAGTCATTCATTATACCAAGAACCAAAAAAAAAAAAAAAATATTAAAACAAATGAAAAAATATAGTTGATGAATGCCAGAACCAAAATGACAGAGAGATTAGAACTCTCTAATAGACTTTAAAACATTTATGGTCAAAATGCTTCAGTGAAGAACTGTGAAGTCACTTAAAACCAATGGGAAAAAAAATAGTTTCGGCAAGGAAACAGATTTAGCAAACAAACAGAAAATGTTAAGAACCATGTAGAAATTTTAAAACTAAGAACACAATAATCAAAACAGAAAATGCAAAGGATGGACTCCACAGCAGATGAAAGAATTCATGAACTTAAAGATAGAACAATAGAAGTAACCAGTCTGAAAAAAATGCAAAGAGATTCAGGAACTCTGGGGTTCTGGGATGTTAGAAAGCAAGGGGAAAAAAAAGCTATTATTCATTTAATGATAATCCTAGAAGTGGAGAAAGAAGATGGGACTGAAAGATTACTGGCTACAAACCTCCCAAATTTGGCAAAATATATAAATCTACAGATTCAAAAAGCTGTGCAAACTTCAATTGAATAAGCCCAAAGAATACCACACCAATGCATTCTACAGTCAAAGACAAGGGCAGAATTCAATAAAAGTGAATGCAGAATGATAGAGAAAATCAACTTTTAAAAAGTGGCTAATTTGAAAGAGTACAAAAACTGACAAACGTTTAGCAAGACCAACAAAGGAAAAAAAAGAAGGAAAAGAATTACCAATATCAGGAGTGAAACAGGGATATCGTTACAGACTCTGAGAACATTAAATTCTCAAAATGGATCACAGGTGTATATTTAATTATAAACTTTAAAAATCTTATGAAATTATAAAACTTTTAGGAATAAAACATAGGAGAAAGTCTCCGGTATCTAAGGCTAGGCAAAGAATTCTTAGACTTGACACCAAAAGCACAATCCATAAAAAAGAAAAGTTAATAAATTGGATTTAATCATAATCAAAAACTTTTGCTCCATGAAATGTCCTATTATCAGGATGAAAACACAGATACAGAATAGAAGAAAATATTCGCAAACCACATATTCAACAAAGGACTATTTTCCTGGAATACACAAAGAATCCTCAAAACTCAACGGTTAAAAACACCTAATCCAGGAGTTCCCGCCGTGGTTCAGTGGTTAACGAATCCGACTAGGAACCATGAGGCTGCAGGTTCAATCCCTGGCCTTGCTCAGTGGGTTAAGGATCCGGCTTTGCCCTGAGCTGTGGTGTGGGTTGCAGACGTGGCTTGGATCCCACGTTGCTGTGGCTGTGGCGTAGACTGGCAGCTACAGCTCCGATTAGACCCCTAGCCTGGGAACCTCCACATGCTGCAAGTGCGGACCTAGAAAAGGCATAAAGACCAAAAAAAAAAAAACCCACCTAATCCAAATGGGCAAGGGACACGAAAAGACATTGAGATAGTTAATCAAAGAGGATATACAGATATAGATATATAGATATATCTAGATATATGGCAAATAAGCACATGAAAATATATCCAACATTTAGGAGTTCCCGTCGTGGCGCAGTGGTTAACGAATCCGACTAGGAACCATGAGGTTGCGGGTTCGATCCCTGGCCTTGCTCAGTGGGTTAAGGATCCGGCGTTGCCGTGAGCTGTGGTGTAGGTCGCAGACGCGGCTCGGATCCCGCGTTGCTGTGGCTGCGGCGCAGGCCAGTGGCCACAGCTCCGATTAGACCCCTAG
>PVHT020000174.1:7595391-7611703 GCA_004024745.2 Catagonus wagneri
AAAGGCAAAAAAAAAAAGAAAATATATCCAACATTTAGCCATTAGGGAAATGCAGACTAAGACCAAAATGTGATATCACTACCCACTTAACAGAATGGCTAGCATAAAAATATAGTGCCAATACTAAATTTTGGAAGGGAACAGAAGCACATGTATTGTAGATGAGATATAAAATGATACAGCCATTCTGGAGGACAGCTGGCAGTTTCTTAAAAATCTAACTGTGCAGCTATGATTTGATCCAGCAGTTGCACTCCCGGGCCTTTATCCCAGAGAAATGAAAAGTTATGTTTACACAAAACCTTGTACATAAATATTTTAAATAGCTTTATTCGTAATATCCCGAAACTGGAAATAACCCAGATGCCCTTCAAGGTAGATAGCTAAATAAACTATGGAACGCCCATGCTATGAAATATTACTTAGCAATAAAATGAAATAAACTAGTGATACACTCAACAACTTGAAACTGGCTGAGTAAAAAAATCCAATCCCAAAGTAAACATACTGAGTGAATCCATTCAGATAATGGAAATGACAAAATTATAGAAATGGAGAGCAGATTATCGGTTGTCAGGAGTCTGGGAAGCAGGGAGAAAGATGGATATGGCTATAAAAGGACAATAGAAGTGATCCTTACAGGGATGGAATTATCTGTATCTTGACTGTATCAGTGTCAACATCCTGCCTGTGATTTCATACCGTAGCTTTCCAAGATGTTACCATCGGGGGAAGCAAAAGATACATTGGATCTCTCTGAATTATTTCTTACAACTGCATGTGAATCTACACTCTTCCCTCCAAAGTTTTTTAATTTAAAAAAGTTAATAAGAGAAACCACCAATTATTTACACCAACAGCTTTGAAAACAAATTAATAAATTCATAGATATGAACTTTTATTTATAGATTTATTCACATATGCATGCATTTATTCACTTAGGTATAAATTTATTGCTATGTATTACTTATAGTTTCCTAAAATTGCACATTAATCTGTTTGGTTTATGTTATCCTTGTAAGGTTTAAAACCATGGTTTTACTTTCCATCATAGTAATAGGACTTTTCAAGCTTTTTTTCTATAAAACCAATTTTGTAAATTCGCTGTAACTTGAAGAAACTTGAGTAAATGAATAAATGTATATATGTGCACACATGTGTGTATAATGCAAATATGTATGAAATATGTGCATAATAACATACGTAAGTTAACCTAACCGTGGAGTTCCCTTGTGATGCCGCATGTTAAGCACCTGCTATTGCCACTGCTGTGGCTTGGGTTCAGTCCCTGGCCCGGGAACTTCCACATGCCGCAAGCTCAGCCCAAATAATAATAATAATAATAATAACAATAATAACCTAACTGGTAGTAGCCCTTGCAGTTACTAAGACATTCCTTTGTGGCAAATTTGGATAGGATTTAGCTGAAGGAGACATATTCGTCTGTATAATACTTCTGGCATTTGAAACTTACAGAGAAAATAGTAAGTATAAAGCCTGTGGAATTTAGTTAGTGGTTGTTAGGCTCCATTGATTAATGAAGACAGAGGATGATATGCTTAAGTCATAGTAGGGTCGTAAAAGCTGGATTCCACTCTCCAACAACCCAAGGCTCAGCAGTTCTCTAATATGATTTATTGCTGAAGGTTTTAGAAAAATGAAGAATCATCTCCTCTTCTACCCTGTATCTAATGCATTATTTTGCATCAGCCAGCATTTGAAACACATTTATCCGTTGTTAAATTTTATTCTCCAGAAGTTTTTATTGTTCTGATAGCTTCCACTTGCCCAGTAGGTCTATTCTCCACCCTTCCTAACCCTCCTTTCTGCACAAGATGCTCACCTATATAGACCACAGCAATAGGCCTCCTCTTGCACCCTGACTTCCAGTTGGCCATTAAGGATTCCTCAGTGGGAAACTAGAGGGAAGAAGAAAAGTAAGGATTTATTACCCCGGCTTCTTCTTTGCCAAGTCACCTTTCTGGCTGTGTCCCTGACTATAGGTAACTGCTTTTTTCTAGAAAGCCTGCTTAACAAGACTCTCTCTCTCCTTTTTGTGTTCCAAAACCTCTCCCTGTCTTCATTTCTTCAGAGAATAAGCGGAAAAGCTCTCCTGCCACTAACTCCAGGACAGTGCTTATGATTTCCCTAATACTCACACCTTTGCGTATGTTCCCTTTAATTGTCCTCCTCGAATTATCCTAATTTGCACGTGTCATCTATTTCCTCCCAGGATCCAACTGATGCACGTATATTCTGTGCTCTGCTCTGAAGCATGTCCTAGTGGCTGGATGTGATTAACTTGGAATGACCTTAGCCAGTTCCAGAAAGGATGCAAACTCTGAAGAAAAGTCTCATTCTTGGTATGAGGCAGTCCAGAGCCTCAGCCTCACCAAAACGAGAAAACAGAAGAATTTGTATCTGGCCCTTTGCTTTCTTTCCCCCCCTACTCTCTTTCAGGTCAAATACTCTGTGTAACCCTGCCTTAACCGACTAGTTTGTTCATTTTAATTTATTGGATTGTTTTGTAAACTTTGTCCTGAGGAACTAAAATTTTGATGGAGGGGTCTTGGAAGTTTCTTCAGAGAAGAAAGTATAGCAAAAAATGAAGACAGCCTCAGCAGGTAGAGTTTTGTGATACTCCTTTCATCCAGAACATTTAATTTTTTTAATTTACATGCTGTGGCCTCATATGAAATTTTACTTGAATTGTAATTTCATTCCAACAAATAAAACGTTTTTAACCACTGGTTTAATTTACTTTAATCAATAAGTACTCACTGACAAATCAAAATTCTTTTTAAGGTTCCAAAAAGCAATCTCTAAGGGTAGAACTACAGGTAACAGCAATAGTAGAACTGGTAACAATGTACAGTTTGAGAGTCAGGTTATTCCAATCCCATGTACTTCAAATGATGCTCCATAAGGGGCTGCTTTTTCTAAACAGCCACTTAAAATCTCTGATGATCTGTTTCTTTGTCAACATGGATGCCTCCTTTGTTATTTACAAATCCCAATCTCCAGCTGAGTTGATCTTATCTAATTATTTTTATCTTTCTCTAGGAACCCTTCCCAGGCTGAGTAGTAATCAGCCTTCAACAGTTACCATCTGGTATTATTTAGTGGCTTCCAATTTGTGAGTCATGGAATCACAGAAACATGGAGTTGAAGGGGGTTGTCAAGGTCACCTGACCCAATATCCCTGCTAAAAAGCCCTGCTCTAATTTCCCTGACAAGTCATCACTGAGCCACCTCAATGCTTTCAGGTAACAGGTAAGACCCTATTTTATCAGACATGCCACCTGTAAAAGAGTGTTTTCCCTATGCTTAGGCAAAATGTGTGTCCCCGTGCATGGCACTAGCTAGTGCCAAGCATACCCTGTAGAGCAAAGAACAGTTGCCTTCCCTATTAACAGGAAAGTTCTTCAAATATTAGCCAACAGTAATCATGCTTTTACTTAGTTTCTCCGCAAAAATCATCCATCACCACCAGACCTAAAACTATTTCTTTGAGTACATTTGATAGTTTCCAGACCCCTCAGCATTTCTGTAACCCTTTTCTGACTGGGCTTCAGTCTTCATTTCATTCTGAAAATTTACACTCAGTATAGAACACAATTTAGGAGATGGGTTCTTACTAGTTGAACCAACTGGCTACTTTGCTAAAGACATATTCCTGCTTTCTTTTTTGGCAGTCACTACACACCATCAACCTGACTGATACTGAAACAACTACAACACTCCCATCTTTTTCACATGAACCCTTACAAAGCTAGGTATCTCCTGCCCTATTTGTATATCTAAATTCAAATATCACAAGGTGGGTGCCCTCTTTCTAGTACATAGGCAGAGAAACTGCACTCAGAAAGGTTAAGTATTTTGTAAGGGTCACACAGGTAGGCAGTGGCTTGGTAGAGATTAATTCTGTATCAATACCTGTTATCTTTTCTGCTAGATCATGCTGCCTCTTCATTCATTTACTCCCTCATCAAGTACAGCTGGACACTTTCTGAGTGTCAGACACTATTCTAGGCTCTCAGGATAAAGTGGTGACAAAAACATGTCCCTTATGGAAATCATATTCTAGAGGGGAATATGATTTACAAGCTTAAAAACATTTAAATGAATATAGGAAAGGTTTGCAAAAACACAGATGAGAAAAGGAATAAGCAATGTCTTGTTTTTCTTTCGTAATTGGTCTGGCTAGGGTTTCCAGTACTATACTGAAAAAGAGTGGTGAGAGTGTTCAGTACTATACTGAATAGGAGCATCTTGTTCCTGATCATAGAGGAAAAATCTTTATCCATTGAACGTGATGTCCGTATAGGCTTGTCATTATGGCCTTTATTATATTAAGGTACGTTCCTTCTATACCTAACTAGTTGAGAATATTTATCATGAAATGGTGTTGAATTTTGTCAAATGCTTTTTCTTTATCTGTTGAAATGGTCGTATGATTTTTATTTCATTTTAATATTGTGATATATTCTATTATTGATTTGTGTATACTGAACCATTCTTCCATCCCAGGGATAACTCCCACTTAATCACGACATATAATCATGTCAAGTTAGATTGTTTATTTGAGATCTTTCTTTTTATTAATATAGAGGTTTATTACCATAAACTTCCCACTTAGAACTGCATCTGCTGCAAGATATTTTTTGATTTCCCTTTTGATTTTTTTCTTGACTTCTTGGTTGTTCAGTGTATGCTGTTTAAGTTCTGTGTATTTGTGAATTTTCCAGTTTCCTCCGATTATTGATTTCTAGTTTCATACCATCATGGTTGGGAAAAGATACTTGGTATGATTTTATTCATCTTAAATTTGCTAAGTTTGTTTTGTGATCTAACATATGATCTCCTCAGGAATGTTCCGTGTGCACTTGCAAAGAATGTATATTCTGCTGCTATTGGATGGAATATTCTATTATATGTCTGTTAGATCCACTTAAGTCTAGAGTATAAATCAAGACCAGTGTTTCCTTATTGATTGTCTGTCTGGATAATCCATCTATTGTTGAAAGTAGTATATTGAAATCCCCTACTAACACTGTGTTACTGTCTCTTTCTCCCTTCAGATCTGTTAGTATTGGCTCAATATATTTAGGTGCTGTGATGTTGAGTGCATCTATAAAAAATGAATTGCAAAATATAAAAATGTTGAAACAAAATCTATGGGACTAAAGTACAATCTAAGTGGAAACCATAAAAGTAAATGTACACATACATTTGTCTGTATAACAGCATAGTATTTTTTATTCACTCAGTCCACCAAGATTATTAAGATCCTACTCTGCATTAGTCCTAGATGCTAAGACCAGGGAGTGGGGGTGGGAAGTCAATTAAAACAAGGACATGAAAATTGGAACAAACACTCGTGCAATTATTTCACAACATATTACAAAATTAAAGGTGTGTGCGTGCTTGGGAAAGGCCCCACTATAATGGTGAATAAGGTGAGCTTTGAAGGAGGCAACAGGTCACACAGAAGCTACCAAGCAAAGGAGACAGCAAGTGCAAAGGCCCCAAAGTGGGAAGAGGCTTGACATATTTGAAGAATAGAAAGGAGACCGGTGTAGCTGAGCACAAGGGGGAAAGAACAGGGCATGAGTTGGAGGACAGCCAGGGCCAAACCTGGTAAGTTTTCATAATCCATGATAGGAAATTGAATTTTACTTTGAGTAAAATGGGAATCAGAGTTCCCGTCGTGGCTCAGGGGTTAACGAATCCGACTAGGAACCATGAGGTTGTGGGTTCAATCCCTGGCCTTGCTCAGTGGGTTAAGGATCCGGCTTTGCCCTGAGCTGTGGTGTAGGTTGCAGACGCAACTCGGATCCCGTGTTGCTGTGGCTGTGGCGAAAGACGACAGCTACAGCTCCTGTTTAGACCCCTAGCCTGGGAACCTCCATATGCCGCGGGTGAGGTCCTGGATAAGGCAAAAAGACTAAAAATAAAATAAAATGGGAACCATTGTGTCTCTCTGGTTGCTTTTGTCAAGAATTATCATATTAGCAAAACTTGACTGAAATGAGAAATCTTTGTATTTTCCCAAACTTTTCAGAATGGACTGGGGTTAGGGGTGGGCGGTGCAAGAACAAGAAAGGAGATAGGGAAACAAGCTGTGGCCATGGGTGATTATGATGATCCAGGCCAGAGATGATGGTACCTTTCAGTGTACACAACAGAGATGGCAAAGAGTACCCAGATGCTGGTATACTTTGAAAGTATAGTCAGCAGAATTTGCTGGCATATTCAGTGTGGACTGAGAGAGAATGAGAACAATGAATGATGATTCCAGGAGTTTCAGCCTAACTGGAAGGATGGAACTGCCAGTAACTGAAATGTGAAAGACCATAGATGGAAGTGGTGTGGAGGGAAGCCAGGGAATTCCATTATAGGTCTGAGATGCATATTAGACATCCAAATAAAGATGCTGATAAGCAGAAGGATAAACGAGTCTGGAGTCTGGGGAGAGGTGTAGCCTGGGGGTGTAAGTTTGGGAGCTATTAATATATTGCTCTAGATAAGGAAATGTACACCATAAGCAAAGATAATAAACAAAGGATTAGAGGGAAATATTTGCAACAGAGATAACTGATAAAAGTGCATAGGTGTGTATATATATATAACTATTTTACACATCAACCAGAAAAAGACCAATAAGAAAAAAAAATAGTAGAAAAAAGGACGAGAGAAACAACAAATGCAATTTACAGAGGAGAAAAACTGAATGGCCAATAAACATATGAACAGATGTTCAATCTCAGTAGCAAAGAGGAAAATGTGAATTTTAATACGATAAAGAGGTAACAAGTAACATCCATCAGATTGGCAGAAAAAAAATGTAAAGACTGTCAATAGTAGGTATTGGAAAGGATTGTAGGACAAAGGGAATTCTCATCCACTGCCAGTGGATATGAAAATTGGAAGAAACACTCCTGCAATTATTTCACAACATATTACAAAGTTAAAGGTGTGTGTGTTCTAACCCAGCAATTCCACTTCTAATTATATTCCCTTGAACTGTGGCTCTTCAAACCAGAGACTTTGTATTTTTTAAGGGTGTGTGAAAGCTTTCCAATGTATACCAGGGCATGGAGAAAGCAATCAGTTATAGATTCTCAGCTTTTATATCTATTCTTCATAGAAGTAATCTACCTGAAAGGATTTCTATTCTAGGAGTTCCCATTGTGGCTCAGCAGTTAAGGAACCCACCAACTAGCATCCAAGAGGATGCGGGTTCAATCCCTGGCCTCCCTCAGTGGATTAAGGATCCGGCATTGCCGTGAGCTGTGGTGTAGGTCACAGAGGAGGTTTGTATCCCTTGTTGCTGTGGCTGTGGCATAGGCTGGCAGATACATCTTGCGTTCGAGCCCTAGCCTGGGAACCTCCATACACCTTAGGTGCAGCCCTAAAAAAAGGCAAAAAAAGAATTTCTATTCTATTCCCTCTCAGGCTCATCCTCCCCTTTAACAAACACCCTTCCCATTTTACAACGCTCAGAACATTAAATTACCAAAGCACTTTTCCCTTTGCTGCAAAAGCTAGCAACACCCCCATAGAAGTAACTATGTTGGTGTGGGTTCCAAAGTGGGCATAAGGTACAGCAAAGTCTCAGCTAATCTAAGATGGCATGTAGGATGAGAGATAAACCTTGCTTTTGTTTTCGTTTTTGTTTCTTTTTTTTTTTTAATGGCCACTTCTGCAGCTTATGGAAGTTCCAAGGCCAGGGATTAAATCCTCGCTACACCTGCGAACTTCACCACAGGTGCAGCAATGAAGGTGCACCAGTGCCAGACCCTTTTAACCCACTCCACCAGGCAGGGGATGGAATTCGAAACTTCACAGCGACCCGAGCCACCACAGTCGGGTTCTTAACAGCAGGAACTCCTAAACTCCACTGTTTTAAGCCACTGAAATATGGAGATTGTTTGTTACTATTGCATAAATTGCCTATTCCAGTATAAAGACATGCCTCTGCCTACTCTAAACTTTATTATTTCGACTTGCTCCTGGGGTAGAAACCTCCAGGGCTCCATACAATGAAGCCATTTAAAACATTTATTTCTTCTTTAATGCTTGACCAACACACCATAAAACCAAAGTCTTTTTTCTGGCTTATACATTATTTCTTTTAAGCTAGAGAAGCCAAGTATTAGAAACGGGATATTTTGGCCCTTTGGGATGTTGTGAATTTAAATTGTAGTGTGGGAAGATGGAAGAGATAACATTCATTTGATGACTTCATCCCTTCCGTTTCTCTACCATTGCCAAATAATCATTCTTGAAGAAAAGTCCCATAAGAGCAAGGCAAGGAGAACATCAGTAAGTAATACTGAATGCCAAAAAAGCTTTTCCCATATATTTAAGTGTAATTAATACGTATTGGCTAGTCTCAAGATCCTAAGAAGTGCTCTCATCAAAATGAGTGTTTGAACAGCTGAAGCAGGACAAGTTAGGATGCTGCTTCATTTAAAAGAAACTGGAAAAATAGAATTAGCTAATGTCTCAAAATATACTACATGAAATTTAGGGATGACAGTTTTATGGCTCTCCTTCAGATTCAGTGTACCTTGCTTTGTATAAACTCGCTGTGCTTCTCACTACCTGTGAGAGTGTTCAAGGTACTTCTCTGGGTTGGCCTTAGTTTCCTCATCTATAAAACAGGGAAAATTACTGCCTCACAGGGTTGTTATGACAGACCGATCAATGAACATTTCTAGAGTGCCTGGACCAGAGTAAAAGCTATTTTTTTTTGTAAATAAATTAGTAAGCAAGTATTCCAGCATATTTAGCAAATTATATTATGAATTATTTATACCACTTACATAATTATATAATGAAAAGTATATAAGATGATCTGATATCACTTCATAAAATATTTTTCATAGTTCCCATTAAAATGTGCTCCAATGTATTTCCAATAAATATGCCCTTGCTTTTTATTAAATCAAAAGGAAAAGTTTGGATGTGATATCTATTGAGATTATTAAGGTTATTTCTAACTTTTTTACATGATTCTTAATTACTTCCAGATGGTAAAAACCAGAGTTTGATACACACACACACACACACACACACACACACTTACCCTTTCTTACCAGAAGAAATCTTGTCTTTGTTTATTCTTTGCTTCACACATACCATGTAATTTTGGCTGCATCTTTTTTTTTTTTTGTCTTTCGTCGTTTTAGGGCTGTACCCGCAGCATGTGGAGGTTCCCAGGCTAGGGGTCTAATTGGAGCTACAGCTGCCAGCCTGCGCCAGAGCCACAGCACGCGGGATCCTTAACCCACTGAGCAAGGGCAGAGATGGAACCTGCGACCTCATGGTTCCTAGTCGGATTCGTTTCCGCTGCACCACGACGGGAACTCCCTTGGCTGCATCTTTTATTGCGTTAGTTCAGATTAAGGAATGAAAGAATTCATTATTGTCCTACTTTATATTATGACATAAAAAGGATAATTTATATTAGAGCCACATCACATTCTTCCATTAGTCTGTTTTACAAGATGCATTTTTATTTTTCATTGGTTTTTATAATATGAAGTGTGTATTGATATAAATATGATTTTAAAAATTTAAAGTCAGGGGAGTTCCCTTCGTGGCTCAGTGGTTAACGAATCCGACTAAGAACCGTGAGGTTGCGGGTTCGATCCCTGGCCTTGCTCAGTGGGTTAAGGATCCGGTGTTGCCCTGAGCTGTAGTGTAGGTTGCAGACGCGGCTCGGATCCCATGTTGCTGTGGCTGTGGCGAAGGCCGGCGGCTACAGCTCCTGTTAGACCCCTAGCCGGGGAACCTCCATATGCCGCGGGTGCGGCTCCAGATAAAAAGGCAAAAAGACAAAAATAAAAGTTTGAAGTCAGTTTCTGACAGGAAGTTTCATTTGGCTGACAGGTTTGCAAATTAAATTTTAGGTTGTCTTTTTCAATGAATTGAATTAGATAAATCTATAGTTCTAAGATTTTAATGAAAATCTTTAATACAAGTGATTACAGCATTTTATCAAAAATTACCTTTAGCAAAGATGCACTGAAATTTACAATATATTTATTTTCCCAAAACTTTCTGGTATATTGAGTCAAACAAGTTGCTCCAAAGTAAAAGAGCAACAAATACAATTAATAGTTTTTCCACTGGACTGCTAACCTTTTTGGTATATTTCCCAGAAACTGAGAAAGCGGATGACTGTAATATCCATAGAATAAAATATTTTGCAAGTCATTTCCAAATCTTTGCATTCAATAAAACTGAATGCAGACATAATTGATTTGCCAGATCATTAACTTTTGCAAGAGATGATTACATGATTTTTATAGTATAACTCATTTTAAGTTCAAATAATTGGCATAGTTTTAGCAAAATACTCCATTTTGACTCACTTTTTTCTGTGAACAACATTTTCAGCAGCTTCGGCTATAATAATAAAAAGCAGGAACAGAACTGATATTGAATTCATATCTTTCCAGAAGTAACTATTGTTTTTGATGGCTATATAAACTGAAAAAACACTCAAGTATATCTTATCAAACATGTTTCTAATATAATTTTAACATTTATGCTTAATAAGTATTCACCAAAATAATTATTATGTGCCTTGACCACATTTGGTACTGCTAATGATAGTGCTAATAACTTAATTAATTCAGGATAAAATACTTTAACTTTCAATTTTTTTTTGGTCTCAGAGGAAAAAAAAACGTTTTAAAATTTTTGTTCCTACTTTGTGATAGAGAAATACAGGACGACTGAGAAAATATTTTTCAAACATCAAAAAATGCATTAGGATAAATCTTTGTGGAACAGAATGGAAATGTGAGTTCAAGGAGAAAAAAGAACAATGTACAATTTCAGACTATTATGTGATAAGAGCTTCTTATGTTTGTTTATATTGATGGCGGTGTCTATCAACTTGCTTTGATTTTATTTTCATTTTTTAGTACTGTACTGTTTACAAAGCACAACCCAAAATATCTTATTTGAGCCTTAAAATAGCATTTTTCTAGTGAAAACACTGGGGCTCACAGGCATTTGTTTTTGCCCCCATGACGAGGAAGAGGCAAAAACAAATGCCTACTCAAGCCCAATGGACCCCAAATGCCACTAAAACACATCTCTTCTGCCTCCCGTGCCAAAATGTTTGATGAAATTTGTTGTAAGCTGACCATTTGATGAAGAAAGCAAAATCTAAAATTTTTCTTCTGTCCGAACTCTACCAATTCACTAACTCTTCTATATCTTTAAAAATGATATTCATAAATGCTCAAAAGACTATTAGAACTTGAACACTGTCTATTGCCACTGTAATAGCCATGCTTTTGTTTGCTATGCACATAAATCAGGCACGTTTTTGTAGCCAGAAATAATTTACTGCATAATGTCTCCTAGTAAATTTGAGCAACTGACAATCTTAAATGTGTCCTGTCAGGAAGTAAACTCATCCGTTTTAAGAAGAGCATGGTATCTGTAAACAAAAGCACCCACCTTTGCATCAAGATGAATCCTCGTGACCATTTGTTATGGCTCCTATCCCCTTATGAATGGGGAGCATTCTGAGGAATAGGGTGGAAGCCCTTTGATTTTGCTTCAGCTCTTCAAGATTCTAAGCTCCTTGCTCTTTGGGAAGAAGCTCTCACAACAACGAGCTTTCTACCTGTACAGAAATACTTTTTCTGTATATATTTTTTAATTCCTCACTCTCTGGAGTGGAGTGTGGGATTCCAATATTTACTGCTTTTTAGGTCTTTTGCTTCAGGCAATTTCGTTTTCTTTCTTCCATTGTTTAAACCTACAGAAATCAACTTGAATGTTAGGCTTAATCCGAAAAGAAACATTTACATGCAGCAGCAGCAGCAGCTTCTTTCTGGAATTTCCCTCCTTCCTTAGGCTGAACAGCTGTATTTCAAAATATCGATATTTACAATAAACCAAAAATCACATAATTTGCCATTATTCAAATCTGAAATGAAAAGTCCTAAATTTAAAATGTGCAAGGAATGAAATAGTTCATCAAGGTTATTTCAGAGGATGCATAAACAAAAGATTTGCTTTAATGAAATTCTTACGCATGTGCACATGGAGAAATGTAAAAGAACATCATTCTAATGGTTGCTTGAAATAAGAAAAAACGAGAAAAAAACTTAATATCCATCAAGTTCACATATATCAATGGAAAACTATTTTACAGGAATTAAAATGATGGACCAGATGTGTATAAATCAACATGAATGAGTGTCAAAAGCATAATGTTGATAAAAAAATTTTATTTACATAAATGTTTTAAACAGCAAAACATTCAAAACTATTGAAATACATTGTTTAACCAGAAAATATAGAATAAAAATATAAAACGTATGTGAAATTAATAAAGGGGTACACATGGGTTTCAACTGAATCCTTAACTTTCTTTCTTATTTAATAATGGTACACATGGGTTTCAACTGAATCCTTAATTTTCTTTCTTATTTAATAAACCCAAAGCAGTTCCACCTCGAGGTTAAAACTGTTAAAATTTCTTAAAGTTGGGAGGTGGGCACATAAATCATCATATACTTATCTGTATATTTCAGCAATTGCACCATAGGAGTTCCCGTCGTTGCGCAGAGGAAACGAATCCGACTAAGAACCATGAGGTTGCATGTTCGATCCCTGGCCTTGCTCAGTGGGTTAAGGGTCCGCTGTTGCTGTGAGCTGTGGTGCAGTTTGCAGATGCGGCTGGGATCCTGTGTTGCTGTGGCCGTGGTGTAGGCCAGCAGCTGTAGCTCCTGTTAGACCCCTAGCCTGGGAACCTCCACATGCCATAGGTACGGCCCTAAAAAAAAAAAAAATGAGAAAAAGACAAAAAAAATAAAAATAAAAACAATTGCACCACAGAAATAGCTAAAAGTAAAAGACCATATGTAAAGAAAAATAGTAATACAGTGTATCCTAAAATGGCAGAAAAATACAAAAAAAATTATCAATCCAACAGATTATAGGAAAAAAGAAAAAATACAAAAAATAAAACAGTAAAGAAAAAACACAAAATAAAGTGGTAGAAGTAAGTTTAAATAGATCAATACTCAATATGCATAAAGAGAATAAACTCACTAATAAAAGGCAAAGATCCTCAGATTTTTTTTTAAGCTAGCCATGAGTAGTTTATAAGAGCACATCTCAAACAAAAGGACACAGAAAGGTTAAAGATTTTTTTCAACTACAAGGCAAATTTTTTCCTATGGAAAGCAAATTACAGCAATATTAATATTAGATAAAATGGAATTTAGGGCAAGACGCAACAATAAGATAAAGAGAAATACACAATTAAAAAGAATATTTCACTAAGATTCAACAGCCTTGAATTTGTGTGTATTATACAAAAAAGCCAACAAAAACATAATGTGATGTTGACAAACAACATTCATGGAGGAAGATTTTATCTCAGCTGTATAAGAATATGATAAATCAAGTAACTTCCCTACACCCAAAACCTTAGGTTTCAGAAAGCTTGAACAACCAAGCCATTACTTAGAGTCCACGGGTATATATAGAGTTCTGCAAAAAAACAAAAACAAAACAAAACAAAAAGCAAAAACGGAGTACATGTTCTTTCAAGTGCACCTAGAAAAATGACAAAAAGCTAGCACCGCTTAGCTTTCAAAAGAAGTCTCAATAAATTCCAAATCATCACAAATATCACATTCCATTACCTCAATAAAACTGTTAGAAAACAATAAAATGATAATTTTAAGTAGTTACATATGTTTGAAAACCTTTTTAAAAATGTACCCTTAAAATAAGGAGAAAGGACTCAGGTCGCGTCCACTCCAATTTGTAAAATATTAACTATTAGCTGAGGTTAAGCTCCACCTCAAACAATGGCAGTAACACAAAAAATCCACTAGATGTCAGTGTTACTTCATATTTATTCTCATTTGCCTGCGTGTTGAAGTCAAATTATGCGGAAGACCATCCAATACAAAGAATTAGATTTCAAACCCAGTTCTAGCCCATTTAGGTTTGACCCAAATACCTAATAATGGTTAGATAATAATACCTACAGTGAATAATTTTAATGTGCTATATACCAAATGTATATTTTTATCACAGAATATTTTCCTAAATCTCTGTATATTTCCCATGAATTTAGCTTGCTAAAGCAGTTTTTGTATGACTTTAAAAGCCTTTTAAGAGACAAAGATAAGACAATAAGCATTTCCTGTTGGAGGAAAAAAAACCCTCTAACTTGTTTTCAATTTGTATCTGTATGTTCCTTTTAGAAGTATAGTCATGACAAAAGTTATACTAACATTGAAAGAGATCTTGAGAAACTATTCTAACTGCGTGAATCTTAAACACTGACAAATGGGGAACTATTCTATTTTTAAAGACTGCAGGGAAGGAAATCATCACTCAGGAAGTTCTTCCTCCCATCTAATCTAAATCCCTGCTGGTGAAATTTAATCCCATTTCCCCTAGTGAGCCTTTCCAGTGAGAATGAAAGAATAAACTGCCTACTGACCTCATGTAGAAAATAACCCTTCACGTCCTGGAATATGTGTGTTTAAGACTATCCTGAACAGAGTAGATCCCCACAAGGGAGGGTCCATTATAAATTCAGGTAAAGTAATAATAGCCCCCAAGTTACCGTGTTAAAAGAGACTCTCTAACAAAAGCCTTTTGTAATGTAAAGAGAGCTCACCTTGAAGTAAAGAGATACTGCGTTCTTATCTTCACTCAACTCCTTTAGCTTCAGGAGATCGGATTAGATTTAACCTTGACTGAGCAAGATTTTTTTTGTGTGTGTCTTTTTTAGGGCCACACCCGCAGGCATGTGGAGGTTCCCAGGCTAGAGGCCTAATCAGAGCTGTAGCTGCCAGCCTACGCCACAGCCACAGCAACGCGGGATCCGAGCCGCGTCTGTGACCTACACCACAGCTCACGGCAATGCCGGAGCCTTAACCCACTGCGCGAGGCCGGGGACTGAACCCACAACCTCATGGTTCCTAGTCAGATTCACTTCTGCTGCGCCACGACGGGGAACTCCTGTGAGGAAGATTTTAATCCATTCTTAAGGTTTAATCTATTCTTAAAATCCTTTGACAGGCCTGCAAGATAGGGTGATTATTATCATCATTTCTTTTATGATTAATACCATTTCCAAATAAAGAAACTGAGTCTCAGGAAGGATAATTACTTTGCCGGAGGGCACACAGCTGGTAGGAGACAGAGCTGGGCTTCAGTTCTGACTGCGAGGCTGTGGCTGCTCAGCACACCTCTGTTCTTTGATGTCTTCCAGCTGTGTGGTGGTGGGCTCCAAAAAGGAAAACATAAAAATAGGAGTGTGTAGGGAGGGGCAGGGGTCCTCCTCCAAATCCCTGATCCTCTCTTAACCTAACTGGGATCATTGAAAATTAAAGTGGTGCGACTTATTGTGATGATCAGCTGTTCTGTTTCTACACTAGAGACAGAGTCTCAGTCAAAGGAAGTTGAGGAATCTTCTGCTCAGTCTTTTTTTTTTTTTTTTTTTTTTTTGTCTTTTTGCCTCATCTAGGGCCGCACCCACGGCATATGGAGGTTCCCAGGCTAGGGGTCTAACAGGAGCTGTAGCCGCCGGCCTTCGCCACAGCCACAGCAACGCGGGATCCGAGCCGCGTCTGCAACCTACACCACAGCTCACGGCGACGCCGGATCCTTAACCCACTGAGCAAGGCCAGGGACTGAACCCGCAACCTCATGGTTCCTAGTCGGATTCGTTAACCACTGAGCCACGAAGGGAACTCCTGCTCAGTCTTTAAAAGTCAGAAATACAATCATCTGGGGTGTCAAATCTGGCCCCACCTGAAGTCGGGGGATCGACTAGAAAGCTACCACTCTTCCAAGTTAAGTCCTGACCAATCCTGACCCTTGATGATTAGGTTGTTCTCTGGCTCTGCAGTGCAGACCCCTGTTTCCTCCTTCCCTCCTTCCTGCCCTTCCTTTCCTTCTTTCCCTGTCTTCTTTCTTTTCCTTCCTTTCTTTTTATCTTTCTTTTCTCCTCTTCCTTTCTGTTTGAAACAACCAGAGATTGGGTGAGTAGGCTGGTGAGGCAGAAATGGGTCCGGGGAGGACGGTCAAAAGTTACACACTTCCTGGAGTTCCCGTCGTGGCGCAGTGGTTAACGAATCCGACTAGGAACCATGAGGTTGCAGGTTCGATCCCTGCCCTTGCTCAGTGGGTTAACGATCCGGCGTTGCCGTGAGCTGTGGTGTAGGTTGCAGACGCGGCTCGGATCCTGCGTTGCTGTGGCTGCGGCGCAGGCCAGTGGCCACAGCTCCGATTAGACCCCTAG